>VXAV01009736.1:127389-165376 GCA_013399715.1 Alectura lathami
ACAAACAAACAATACGTATATATAAAAAAAAAAAAAGTCAGTGAAGAGCAGAGCTCAAGTCTCTCTGCTCTACCAAAATCAGTCTAACCATGTGCTCATGGAGTCATGCTCACCCTTGTCCATGGATGCTTTATTCTCTGGTACATATTTATCATCAAAATAGGTCTATAGATAACCATGAGAGCTCATCTTGTCCATTACTCCATCCAAATGGCAGAAAATGTGAACTACGTGGTTTCCTTCAGGTCTGCCCCAAGAATACTGCTATGATATAGTAGGATGTGATATGGCATGACATGGGACATCTCCCGCAAGGGAACCAGGGACGGACATCTGCTATGTGCACCCCAGATGGAGAAGAGACAAACATAGATATATTCACTTCTGGGTAGGCTGAGGCACTGCTGGCAGTGGAACACTTTCCTGATGAGGCCCAAGTGGACATTACTTTCCCTCTCAACAGCCATGTGTTGGGAGACGCGTGTAAGGTTTAGATATAGGGGCCTGAAATGGCAGTTTGACACACGTAGTTCACCAAAAGCCATCCATGGCTGTCATGCCCAGGGGTAGCTGGTATTCTTTTATTGCAATCTGAGTGAGCTCAGAAGCTGCGAAAGGGCACGGCATGTAGAAAGTAACTGATTATTTAATTTACACAGTTTGCAATCAAGTTGGGTTTATCTGCTAGCAGAAACATAAAGCAGTTCTAAATATTACCAGAAATGCACAGCAGAAATAAAATAAATTTGACAGTATAATTACAGCTTCCTTTTATGATTCCATCAATGTTATTTAAATGCACATGAACCTGGGTTTTTACAAAAGGATTTATGAAAATCCCAAATTGTATTGAAATTCACAAGAATGAGAAGAAAAATCAAATTGCTCGTGTTTTGATTGGTTTATACTGAATACACAAGGAGTCCTATTGTAGTGCACTGGATACAAAGCATGACATTCAATTAAAGTGCTGGTTAGTGATTTCTTCGTTTAGTGACAATCATGTAAACAAAGTTGGAACACAAGAAAAGGACTGTGGAATAAATTTCAATTCAGATTGAAAGCTAATGAATTTAAATGCCAAGTCAATCATTTAAAAAATTAGAATTCAATATTTTAAAATCATTTAATCATTTTTATATTTATTTTGTGACATGGAAGGAGCAAAGGGTCAAAATACAAAACTGTGAGCATATTTTGGCTAATGTGAATATTTGAACAAATGGTTTAGTTGCATTTCACCTGGAATACTTTAGCAACTTTCACAATGATTATTTTTCTTTCTTTCAAGGAAATTAAATAATCAACTAGCCAAGACAGTTCTAAAATAAGCAATTGACCTGCCACAGGATAGAAGGATTGATTATTCTGTAGTCTTCATTTCACTGTACTGAATGCACTTCAGAGCAGACTTTCAGAGATGTCTAAAGGTTAGCTCACCCATTTCCAGCTCCAGCCCACAAGGGTCTGAGTACTCCGTTTCCTCTGAACTTTTATAAAATGAACCATGGATGATTAAGCATCAACCTTTAATCACCTTCAGACTGTGGATGCTATGTAGCACAGCTGTCTATGTTGAGGTTGGACAGGAAGAACATCAGGAGCACCTAAGTCCTGTACTTTAGAAACATAAATATTAACATTTTACAGCCATACTATGAAGTACAAACATGCCAAACTGTTAGAAGGGTCACCTGACTCCTTATTTACTGGTTACAGTCTTCCATCTATGACAGGTAACTAATGCAGGAATTAAAGGACTGGCTAATATTCAACATGAGAGTGTGGGAGAGCTACCAGGCCAGCAGACTGGACAACAGTTACACGATGATAGTTTCCCAATGCTATGCTCAGTCAGGGCTGAAGCTCTAATTTTAGAGGACGTAGATACCACTTCAAATTTTCTAGAAGATTATTTGTGCTTTGTCAAAAGCTTGGGGAGAATTTATTTTTGGTAGGTGCCTGCACAAGGAGAAAAGGTTGGCCACTGTGGCATTCCCTTGCTCTGTGCTCTGCGTGCAGGACTCCCAAGGAATCCAGAGGGACCTTTGTGAGGGCTGATTGCACAGCGAAGCTTTTTCTCTGCTAGGGCTGTCTGTGTCCTCTGGTATTTAGAGAATAAACACCAGAGAGTCAGGAACATCAAAACCATGTTTTGGTTTTGTTTACTTTTTCTAGAGAAAAGAAAATGAGATTTTTTTCTAAGTAATGTGATTTCAGACTACAGTATTTAGTGCTGGTTGTAATACTAGGTTTTTGTTAATGATGGACAACAGGGAAATAGTCTGCTTGCTTCCTGGGTACTGTATGATATAATTAAGGCTATAACCACAAAAAATAATTGTCTTTGAGGACAACTGGGTAAATTCACATTGGTAGTATCAATACTCAACCACAGGAAAGCAGAAATGACTCTCTAAGACAGCAAATAAGACGAATTCTTTGAGAAAGTCTATCAAATACTGTTCCACGTGCCATCTGTCAGACCAAGACAGTCTCCAGCCCCAGAAAAAATTAAATTCTATGGTAAAAACCCACACTGACCAGGAGCCCCAGAACTGCCTATGTTCATCTTACTGGGATCAGCTTTTAGTAATTTGCGTATCTTCTGCAACTGCTGTGACGTGTGACAGCTTACAGACTGCACCCAGGAATGACAGCAATTACAGATGGAGTGGAACTGCTAACCTTGGCCCTCTAGGAATGCTCATCATTCCATATTTTAACACAAAGTGCAGTTGGCCCATTCCAGATGATCTGATATTGATGTTACTATTGCTTTCTCTCTTAGAAGAGCTTGCCACTGACAATGGTATAGATTATGTTGCTGCCAGTAAGAGAAATGCCTGCTGAAAATCTGAGCCACAACTCTAAAGGCTCTTTTGATGTAAAAACGACTTAATTATAAGGCTAGAAAATTACCATGGAATAATTAATATGCTTGGTATTTACACTTAGGAAAGTGATTCCAGCACATAAAGTACAGTATTAAGTTGGAATTAGCTACACTTATTTCAGTTATTAATATAGCCGCCCTCCACACCACCTCTTGTGGGACCTTTCCAACATCTGTTTGAAAAAATGAAACCAAATCAACCCACAGTTTCTGCATGATCTAATTGTAAATCTCCAGTAACTTCTTGGGTTCTATCCAAAACAACATGAGTTCCAATTTTTCCAGTTTCTCCTTGTGCTGGGAAGTCAACCACCCATGTTATTACTGGGAAACATGACCCTGTGTTATGTTCCCTCACTGAGGTCTTTGAGTCAATAATCCCAGCAGTGCCCCAGCTTTTTTAGAAGTCCTGTTCTCTTCTTTCAACACGCTTTACTCACGACACAGTGCCAAATGTTACAACAAGCTTTTAGAGTTGCCAGAGTTAAGATAATGAATGCTAAGAGAGTTGTAGAAAGGATGTAAGAGCTTGTACCTCAGGGTTTCAAACATTTTCCCACTCTCAGAGATTAAGATGAACCCATCAAGGGGGGTAGATTACTTCTTTTTTTTTTTTTTTTTTTCCAAAACTAAGATTTGTTTTGCGCTTGTCTGAGGCATCTGGTTCTGGCTGCAGTCAGAGACAGGAAACGGGACTAGGTGGCCTCTAGCTCTGATCTAGTCTGGCAATTCAGGTGCTAGGCAAAAAAGAGGACAGGATTGCTGTGTTGTTTGATTTTTATTATACACACTAGCACAGAGATGGCCACGGCAGCTGCTTCCACAGAAGGTAAATGGGCTATAGCAAGACTGCATCACACCATCAAGATTTCCAAAATGAAACTTTCAGTTTCATTTTAAAGTGTTCAGACCAGTACTTCTGAAGCCCAATTTTAGCCACAAGCTTTGCATGTGTAAACGGCTTTGCTAATAAGACAGCAACCAGAAGTAATGCCATGAGAAAACAAAGCCTGGCTGGATTTTGCACCAGTCAAGATCCTGCACAGCTTAACTTGTAATACTTTTTTTCCTGAAACCACCAGTGCCTACAAGTGCAGGAGTCAGAGCCATATTCGCTCACCAGGAGCTCGTTGCTTTTAGAAACACAGTTAGAGTACACTTTGTGTTTGTATTTCTGCCGTGTGTCTGTCGCTCCAAGCACAGAGCTCCAGTGTAGGTCCTGGTGAGGATGCCAGTCTTCATGCAGCTTGGTGACAAGGCACATCAGCTGTGCCATGCCATGCTGGCTGCTCGCCACCCTGGCCCCAGGCAGCACCCAGCATGCTCCCTCCTTCCGTGGGCCAAAAGGTATTGATCTCTTTGGAAGAGTTTAATTTTATTAGAGGGTGAGTTCCAACAGTTTTTCAGCATTGAGAACGAGGTTGTGACCCTCTGACAAAATTTTGGCTGCAAAATGAAATTTCCTCTCCATACAGGAAACCACTGGAGAGAATATTTCTATAATACTTCCATTCAAATAAATCCAGGTATTCCAGTAATTGTATGGTCTCCAGTAAAAATATCAAATAAACCTGTCATAGACTTTTCTCCCAGATGCTTAGATACTGTCTCTTTTCACTGCTTACCGATGTAGCACAGCCTGAAATGCTAACGGAGATCCAAGGCTATGCTCCTGTGGTTCAGGCTCCGTGGCTTGTCCTGGAAGGAGACAATGGTTTCACTATGCTCCGGGGTCTGCGGTTCGAGAACGCTCCTGCTTGCCCAGTAAATGAGGTCAGAGCAGCTCTGCCTGCTAATATCTTGGTAACACGGCCGCTTGGAGAGAGCAGTTGGGACGTGATGCAATCAAAGCTCGTAACTATATAATTTATTAACTGCTTGGTAAGGCAAAAATGGCATGGCATAGAAAAGGTGCACTCGGTAAAGAACATAAGGCAGCCACAACAGTGTAACTGTCTAATAAAATGTTTGTGCTGTTGGAAAGGTTTGCTGCAAAGGAAGATAAAAGGCAAAGATCAATAAAATGTAAAAACCTTTACTTGGGAGCCTTCTGTCTTAAGAGGAGACAGGTCTGATTAACCAGTGCATGGAGGGTGCGTATTCCTATGGCTGCCTTTGTACTAAGCCTCAGGTCTGATTGCTTCTGCCCTCTTCCGCTCTGCAGAAGCTGTCTTAACCTATGCCAAGGCCTTCCAGTGTCAGCCCTTGGTAGAGATGTCTTTTGATACAGAAACATTTAAAAGACTGTTGGTCATTTGCTTTGATTTGCCTCTACAGCAGACCTCTCCGCTCACCCACCAACAGCAGAAGGGTGTTTTCAGCCTTTTATATGCAGCTTACAGCCTCAGCACAGCACCACAGACTCAAGCCCCCCAAACATTTTAAACAAACCAGAGATGAAACACTAACACAAGTAGTAAATCCCAAAGACGGCTCAGTGATAGCATGTGACGCTTTAGCTGTGACATACAGTAGCTTAAAAAATTAGAATTAGTTACGAATAGTAGATTTCTCACACTGCCAGACTGTATCATTTGTCTCATGTAATTTACTATATCATTTTCTCTTATAAACAGCTCAGAAGACCAAGACTCAGTTAAAAAAAAAAAAAAAACAGAAATGGATTGAATATTTAACTGTTCCCCAGGGGACCAAACTCATTCCTGGTAGAAGTGAATGAATCTGACCCATTCTGGGCAATTCGCATCAGCTTCTATAGGCTTTTCTCAGGGCTCAGCTCCACCCAGTCTGTTTTTTAGCTCTTCTCTGAATTAGACTCTATTAAAACTAGAGTACCTTGACCTCCACTGGCAAGAGACAAAAGCCCAATGTATTTTTCTTACTAATTGGCACATCCATAACAACTCTGATTTCAATGCAAGCACTTGGAAATATGAATTGACAAGTAGCAAAGTTCATTGATTAGAGTTTGTGTACAGGCACCTTTCCTCCTAGTACAGCTTTTGCAGATAATCACTCAGCAGGAACCAGCACCTACTTATCAAAGAGAAATCCAGAAATGTATGGCTGAGTATCTACATGCAGGAAACATTTATCTAACCACATACTTGAGCATTAATTTTACATACAGGAAGAGGGATTTCCCTTTTGATGATGATAGTTCCTGTAACAAAGAGATTGAATGGTCTGAGCAGTTTATACTATTTATTATTACAAAATGGGCAGGAGAAATTGAGTGACCTTCTGGGTTAATAAGAATTTTGAGCAATGGTTTCACTGAGATATAATTCAGTGTTCAGGAGGCATAAGTCTTGTATCTTAATTAATAATATATAGATATTTAAAAATAACATTTTAGGAGTATTAAGTCTATTATCACAATAAGACACTTAAGTGTGGGAACTGGTGTGAATTAATTCACACCTAGTTGTACGGATGGCTTTTAGCCCTTTGGCCCCATACTTGACAATATGCTAGGCTTGAATTAATGCACAGTAATTCACAGCTTGTCATGTCTTATCGCTGAAGCATATCCCTGAAGTGGCTTCACCGATATATAGGCTGGCTTCACACTTTCTCACAGAGGAATGGCTTCAGTTCTTCCCAGTCACAGCTGCTCTCCAGTGCTGTGACCTCCAGCAAAGGCTTTGCACTTCCCACTGCCGTCAGCTGGTGGCCTCCATTCAGGGACACATTGCTACTACCTTTGCAGCCTTGGTACATGAAGCATAACACACAGTTTGCAGCGTATCTTCCTGTAACAATATAAAGTACACTCAGCATCATTGCTTCCAAACATGGATATGCTGTTTGGAAAACCACAGACTTACTGACGTCTTACTATATGTTGAGAGCAACTGTGAGTAAAACACTGCATTGCATCAGCACATTACTGGGAAATATGAGGTCTCACATATACTGGAGAGTAAGATTTCTCCTCCATTCTTGCTTAACAGAAATAATACTGAATAAACCGTCCAAGACAGACAGTGACTCATCCACTGCAGGAATTGCTCAAGAGAACTTTGTTTCGGTGCGTGGGAAAATACTACCCCTGTAATGTTGCTAGAGACTGCATCATCTTTATTTATCCTCATTCTGGAAGTGCAAGCATTATTTGTTGCATCCACTTGGACAGTGGCCTCACATAACCTGCTTAGTTTTTTGCTTATTCATTTGTTTGGTCAGTTGACTGTTGTTTTTCAGATGCATTTGATCCCATTTGGCATTCCCCATTTGGAGTTTGATGTGGGAATTCCAGAGCTGTTCTAGCATCTCTGAATAGAAAGAGCCCCAGTTTTGAAGTGAGCCCTCAGAAAAACAGCTGAGGAGATGAGGAAGTTGAAGAAGTCAGGAAAAAATAAAAATAATAACAATAATAATAAAAAAAGCAAAGCAAAACAAAACACATTAAAGAGAGCTTGATAGATGTGGTAATAAATCTGAATAAATAAAAGAGAGTTGCTGCAAGACATGGAGGGAGCAGTTTTGCTGAGCTATGTTGGAAGAAAGCCCTGATTGTGTGCCAAAGTAAGACAGCAGCTGTGAAACGCTGGGTGTGGGTACTCAGCAGCAATCTGCTTTAACCCTGTACATAATTATATAATGTAGTGTCCAGCCCATGTTCAGTAGGTGGTAAAACACATTAAGTATGTGATACACAGGCATAAAATATGCATAACCTGTTTCTTTCTTTCTGCAGTAATCCATATAAAGACAGTGGAGATTCTTCTGTCCATATTAGGAACCACGAAAAGGTGAGTCAGGTCTTGGCACGATCAAACACCTCTTGCCAGACCATGTCACAGGGCTGTATACTTTCCTGTTGTCACCTTAGTGCTCTTCTCAATGTTTCCTTTGCATAAATCACCAAAGCAACCACTCAGTGACAGAATGAAGACAGCTAGAAAGGTGTAAAATACAAGTTTATTGAGCTGCAAATTCTGCAGAAATGTGTACTTCATCAGAAAAATCTAGAACATCTCAGTGGAAATATTCAAATATAAGGGCATTCCCAGGGCTGCCAGCTCTATTTTTTTTTTTTTTTTTCAGCTGTTAAGGTCTGTTTTTATAATGTGAGTCCCAAAATTAATTTATTGGCACATTAATATATATGATATTTTTTTCTTAAAGGCCTGAGTATAGTCATTTGCCACAGAAAACACAGGTGTGTTTTGTTAACAAAATTAACTTTATGTTTAGGAAGATGGTATCAGGCATTTGAGTTTGAAAACGTTATCAAAACTGGTTTTGTTTCAGTTCACACCTCTGCTAATACAGCATGCATATACAAAAGCTGATTTGTAACTGTATACATCATGCCTGAATATATAGAGGAGTTCAATATTTCTATTTACTAGGTAAAGTGATGGAGTCAGTCTGATCTGAGAGAGGTTCTGCATGTAATATGAGGGAATCTATGTTTAATTTAATAGGTCATGTATCTGTCTCAAGTGGGGATTACAGTATCTGGTTTAAAGTGATCTACAGTATCAGGCTTATTATGTAGCTTTTATTTTTAGCAACGAATGGATTTAACAGTTGACACTCCTAGTTAAGTATGAAATACATCAAATTTATTGCCTAGGCCAGCCTGCTTGCTGCACAAGACATGCTAGTTTACAAACAACCTTGGGACTTCCATTCGTCAGGTAGTTTGGGGCAGCGTGAAGTGGCAGGCTGGAGGCATAAAATCATCATGATCCTGCAGCAACCTGGGCTGATCTATGGAGCAGTATTGTTGGTGAGGCCGTAAAGCTGATTGGAGGACGGGTTGATCACTGCATTGGGAAAAGTTATGGAGCAGAACTGGGCAGAGGGAATCCAGAGTGAACAATAGTTCATGCTTGAGTGCTCTGAAAAACTGTATTGCATGCTCTGCTTTACATTTGATGAGCACTAATACAGCCAGGTAGTGGGCCAACAGAGCTGGTCTGCAGCGAAGGAGAGCAAACAAAGAAACAATAACAAAATAACTCGAGTATGAGATTTCTGAGGGCTGAAAGGGAATAAATATATAAAGGGTCACAATGCACGTTGAGGCAGCAGGAGGGTTTTCATGTAACATAATTGTTGCTGGTTGCAATGTTTAAATGATTTGGATATAGCAAGAGATTAAAAGATTATCATAATTCCTGTGATGAGTGGCTGCTCCCTTGATCCTTCTGTGTCTGTACCTGCCTGTTGTTCACTACATCCATTGCTGTAGCTGGTTTTCAGCTAGAAATCAGTAGCAGGAAGCTGAGTGCTGGTACAGTTTCTAGCTTAATGAGATGACTCTCATTTTCCTTGTGTAATAAGAGTGGCAAAACAGAGGTAAGTCATAAAGAGCTTATCTGTATTCTAATTAACTCAACTTTTGCTTCTGGCCTGGTCTGTAGGTTTTCTTGGCATAGGACTGAATCCTCTCAGGTGCAGAGAAAGAGGAGTGTAATATCTAGTCATCATAATTGCACCAGTGAAAGCTGCTATATAAACAGAATTATTCTGCTAAAATTGCACTTCTCCTAGGAAGCTTATTTTACTTCTGCAACTGGCTTTACTGGAGTGATACTAAACTTCCTTGTATGGCCTGTCTACACAAAGACTTCTGTGCCAGAACTGAGGAATACTAACATGCCTATACGAGCAAAAGTCTTCAACAGCAGATATAGCTCTGGTCAGTGAGATAAAGCTTAGGATTTTTTTTCCCTTTATTTTACCTCATTTATATCTAGCAGTAAAATCAATATCTCATGACCAGAAGTACAGCTATAAAAATTCCAATAAATCCATCTTCAAGTGCAAGTTTTGCTCCTGAAAATGATGCTGTAACAGAGTCATCACATGATTCCATGTTAATTGCTGAACAAATTTTCATTTGCAATTAAAAGCTAGCATTTCTAATTGGCAGCTGTAGTAAGCCTCTACCTGAGCTCTGGCAGCCCAGCCAGGGTCAGCCTTCCTCACCCATCCTTACCAGCTGAAATCCGCCCTGCGTTACACTGGATTCTCACACAGTGAGCATGGACAGAGGCATAATTTTGCCTTTCTCACTGCAGATATCCATGTTGTACAAAAGGAAGGGAACCTAGTTCAATTGACAGAGTACGGGCTGGTTTTGCTTCTCTGGTCTTGAAGAGTTTATTTCTTCACTTACATGTTTGCTCAGGTAGTGCCATTGATTCTTTGGGGTACCATAGACAAGAAGGCTAGGCTGTTTCCATGGGGCACTTATTTTGACAAGCTCAGTAATGAAAACAACTGCAATTTTCTGTGTCTTCTTTCTTCCCTAAAGGTTACAGCCCTGATCTTAGCTCCAGTTTCCCAGCCAATGAACAGCAAGTTGGTTATTTCTGCAGGTAAGGTGGTAGGTTAGTGGCAAGAGGACACTGCCAAGCAGATGATGTCCCGGAAAGTTTAATTGGCTCCCCACAGGTCCATACTTCCAATATTGCTTTGGCAATAAATCCAAAATGTCGCTTGTTAAATAACCCAAGACCTTTCTTGTAATCACAAAGGATTACATTAGAACATTAAATCAGACATAATTGGACTGTCCCATTTAGACATAATTTTAAGGTAAAAAAGAAAAAAAAAATCAGACAAGTGTATTATATGTAATGAGAAATTTATTTCAGTTCCAAAAATATCTTCTCTGAAAGTATAAAAGGATTTACGGGCTAATATTTTTCTGAATATAGAAAGGACTAACTAGAGTGTTTCAATCTGCAGTCGCTGAACTAAGCACTCTTTCTGACACAAAGGGTTTGCTTTTACTAACAGTCGTTAGATCTTAAGTCACATGTAGAAGGAAAGATTCAAAGGCTCTTTCTTTGCTGGTCTTATCACTTTTAATTACACTTCCTACTTGTTCTTGAAGTAGCATCAACATAACTTCATTGGCTTTGATATTCTAACATACAATCACCCTCATAGACGATTTCTCAAATGAAGGGCTTAGAATTAAACTGGAGTGTGTTGAACCAAGATGTATAAAAATATTCATTTCCTTTCTGTAACATTTATTATTATTTATAGTCAAATATATTCACTATCAGAATGCTTCACTGCAAAAGAGGCAGAGAAAAGGCAGTGCCACTATCACTGTTGCCACTTTCCTGGAAATTTATGTCCTGCAGGTATGTTCAGAGAAGTTTTTACTGAGATTTCTTGTCCCAGAAATTGAGGAAAATGATCAGGCCCTAGGAAACTACCAGGGCTGCACACACATCCTGCCCGCAGGGCAACCCTTGTGGCCCATGTGTGTGCACACAGGATATGGGTAACAAAGAAACACATGCAGGATGTACACAGTCATTTTACACCAGCAATATTTCCTCACAAGGCTGTTACATGGCACCAGAGCTCTCCTCTGCCACGCAGCTCAGTACCAGAGCAGGGTGGAGAATGGGCTTCTGAGATGGTTCAGACTCCTTTGCAGCATGTTTCTGCACCCTGCTGGGGATATGCCTTTTAACAAATGTAAAAATAATATATGTACAGGAGGTTTTTCTTGAGGTTTGATGAAAATAAAACATGATATTGGCATTATTGTACACCATCCAGTCTCCCCTTCAAGCAAGTTTGTGCTAATATCCCTCTCAGAGAAAACTGTGCTTCAGAAAGAGACTTTAGTCTTTATTTCTCATACTAGAGCTTTTTGGTCTGCATTGTGTGTGTTTCAAATGAGATGGTTTGGAACTTATGGATAGTGTCCTTCCATCTGTTTTATAGTCTTAAGGTTTCTAAATGCATACGCTTTGTATTTATATCACAGAGAACTCTAATAACCTGGTGTTATTATCATTTATTCCAGCTTGACATAAATCAGAACCCAAACGAAAGGGAGGACAGGTTTCTCTGTGTTTAACTAGGTTGCTTCATGTCGCTTGACATTCTCCATGACTTTATTTAAAAGCTTCCCTCCAGCTTCATTAAACTGCCTTTGACAGGCAGTGGTTTAATATACGCGAGCACACATACACATATGTATATATGTATTCAACTGAATTTGGGCTCTTTCCTTCTGGTCTCTGGTAATTATGATTTGTGTCAGGAGGGATGAACTGTCTAAAAAATAATAAATAAGAGGCCATGAGAATTGAAAACCAGCGTTCAGGTTCATCTAGAAAGAAATTAAGCAAATCAAGTTCAGGTTTATAAAGGGAAGCAAATTACCCTGGGGTCTCCACCCACTGGATCAGAACTGACTTGACATATTTAATTATATTGCAGGTTCCTGCCCTTCCGAAGAAAATTGCTGCAGTTTTACTAGAGACACCCAGGGAGGTGACAAGGAGGTTATCAGGCAGCCTAGAACTGCTGCAGCAGCTCCTTAAATGTACTGAACCAGAGAGAGCTCCTGGTGCTAGTGACAGCTCTTATACCAACATATGAATGCCCAGCTGGCTACTTACCATCCCTGTCTGCTGACTGACTGTCTCAGTCCTTTGCAGGAGTGGGAGGGAAGTGCCTCCTGAGGAGATAAAGGAAGGGGAGATGGCCAGAGGGCCAGCAGTGTGAGGAGCTGTTGATCGCACAACATGTGCCTTCCAAGTGAGGGTGCGCTGCACAGAGGCCACCTCTGCTTGCTCTGCCGGGCCTGGGTGGCTGCTGGGTTCTCGGTCTGTTTGCAGGTGCAGCTGTTGGTATGCTGAGAATGCTGCATACCAGGATGTATGCAAAAGAGATGACTCGACACTGCTCTGAACATGATCCTACAAGCAGCTTGGGGATTTGGTCTTGATGGTGAGCTGATTATTACTTTATCTCTTACCAAACTGCATAATTCACAGCAGCCTAATGTTTGTGTTTTCTTTGTAAGCCATTCATGCTATCTCATTAGTAGCTGTGTTAAAAGAGAAAAATGCCTTTCCCCTGCCACAAAACTACTCTGTTTCATGCAGACTGCTCCCAATCTTTCCACTTCTCCACAGAGCCTTAAGACCGCTTGAAGGACTACATTTTTCTAACGCTAAACAATCCATTTCGGCTGGGTGCAGGAAAGCCTCTTTGATTTGGATTTCCCCTTAAGTGATTTAACTAGGCCCCCATTTGGAAACAGACCTTGAGAGGAGTATGGGGTGGTTTCTGAATTCAGCCACACAGATGGTATGAAGCTGTGCATGCTCTGTGGAAGAAACATGTAGATGTGGCACTTAGGGACATGATTTAGCGGGCATAGTGGTGTTGGGTTGACAGTTGGACTAGATGATCTTAGAGGTCTTTTCCAACCTTAATGATTCCATGATTCTATGTGCTACCTGAAGGTGTTTTCACCCCTATTTTGGAGGTGTGTTTTGGGGTGTTTCCCAAGGAGAATGTGGCTGCTGAGGTAAAGACTAACTTATTGTGCCTCAGGGAGAAGGAGTCAGACAAGGAACAAACCCAGCAGGCTGCCCACACAGCATTGCTGTGCTTCTTCCTTCAGTCAGTGATTCTGACACCTTCTTTGGGCTGTGAATGTCCACGTTGATAAATAGCAGCTGGTAGTTATTTTTACAGTATTTACCAGCAGTCAAGGCTATGTAATGCTCAGCAGGAATGATGGGATGTTTGGGTATGAGACAGACTGCTTCTTGCTGTGGCAGTTGCCTGTTGTTCTGTTACCAACGCAATAGGAGTTCATAATTTTATCTCCAATATGCAGGCCTAAAAGCTTCTGGCTGCAATATAGATGAGTAGTAGTGTTCAATACAGAACCAGCTGGCCTAGGCATGCTGGGTGAGGCTGTGCAGGAAACTGAGCAGGACCACCAGGTTAGCTACATGCCTGTAAGACAGTGAACAAGGAGATTCAACAGGGATGCTTCTGTTAGGTCATAAGCACCAGAACTAAGATTCTTGGTCTACAGAGCAGCTCATTGTTATTATTGACAATCCATTATGCTGATAGTGCTGGGGTACTGGTATCTTTGAAAGTACAAAGAAAAGTCTTTACAAATTCACCTAGAAACATATGAGCCAATATTGCCTCCACAACCCACATGAAGTCTATTCCTTTGGCAACATGCAGCAACAAAGAAGGCCTCCACACTGTGCAATGGGGCAATGAATAAAACAATGAAGTGCCAGCCCATCGGTGATGCTGACAGCGTATTAGATAATAAGTTGCACGGGAAAGGAAAAGGAGAGACCTCCGCTTGAGCAGCACATGCTGAGACACAGCACAGACAATGTGGTCCCAAGAACAGGCCAAATCCTGCTTGGCCTCCACATGTGGTTAGAAACAATAACTGACAGCAAGGGGACTTGGCCTGGTATCAGCTGCTTTCTTGATGAGACCTTCTTTTGGCTAAATGACACCCAGCTTCGACCAAAGAATTTGGAAAGCAGTACTTGCAAATGCCAGTGAGAGTAGGAACAGATCCTTCTGAGAAACAGGCTCCTCCTTGTTGTCTTCTTCAAATAGCTGACTCTTGAAAACCACAAAAGTAGTAAAATACGTAGGTGTCATCTGTAAGAGTCAAGTTCTGCTCAACTTGCTGTTTCAACTAGTCCTTAAATTTTGTCCTTCCTGTATCTTCTGTAGAGGTGCCTTTAAACTGTTCCTTTGGTTTTGAAGGATTTTATTCTGAACATTGCATATTTTCACAGCCACAGATTGTGACAGTTATGAGGCGTTCCTCCTTCACTAACAAACGATACTTTCACTTTCAAATTCTTTACCAAATTGTACGCTCCACATCCTTTATGAGACACTGAGTTAGCATTTACAAAAAAAAAAAAAATTGGCAGCGGAAAGACTGTTATAGTTGTGTGACAAAATTCAGATTGGAAGGAAATAGCTCACAAAATCATGAATTAAACATCTAATTAAAAGTGTTAAGTCTCATTTTAATTTTGTTTAAAACACCAAAGTCAGAAAAGCAGCTGCATGCTTGAAGAGTGCAGTGTGACAGGATCCAGTTGGGTACAAACAGAACTGATACAGAGAGCTCAAGGAAACATTTATGTATGAAAATGTGGATTTCTAGGATCTTTGAAGATATGATTTATTAAAGACTAGATATTTATAATGGCTACTTATAAAATGGGATCTGGAAGGTGGGATTGGCAGAATGACATCTTTTTGCCTACTTTGTGCTGAGCAAATATATATTTAACTAGCTTCATTTTTTTCAATTAGCAGATGATACTCTTATACATCGTTTTGTGCCATGCTTCTAGATTTGGACTAATGGGTTCACAGGGGTCTGACATAAATGGGCTCATATTTTTAAGTGATGACTTTCAAGATTGCAGTTGTCTCAGCTCAGGGTTGCAGTGTCCCATAAGCAGTGGGTCAAAGATGTTAAAAAATAATTTGACTCCTTTTCCAGTTAGAATTATAATTCTAAGCTGGAAAAAAACATATATACCAAAAAAACCTTGTAATTTTAGAAGAATACTTTTTTTTTTTGGTCTTCCATATTACATATCTACTTAAAAAGAACATACAGCATGACCTAAGGTTGTTATCTATTGTTCAATAATGTAACTGGACAGTCTAATATTTGCTCTATGAATATGAAAATTGGAACAGTAAATTGCTTGGGCCATTTCATGTGATTATGGGGAAAAAAAGCTCCTTGCCTAATTATAATTGTAATTCAAAATGTATTTTAAAATATTAAAAAGTTATCTGCACTTGCAAAACTCAATCTAGCCAGAAAGAAATGTATTGTACTTGTATCTCTCCCTGTGGGCCATATTCTGTCAGATACTGTGCAGAGAAGTCATGTTCAGAGAGAAGAGCAGTGGAACTCCATAAAATGCAACTCTTTCCTTGCTTCAGCCCCAAACT
Organism: Alectura lathami; assembly: GCA_013399715.1. Taxonomy (NCBI): domain Eukaryota; kingdom Metazoa; phylum Chordata; class Aves; order Galliformes; family Megapodiidae; genus Alectura; species Alectura lathami. The sequence goes on from VXAV01009736.1 coordinate 143,012, forward strand.
GTGCAAAATCCCAGAGTCCTGCAAGGCTAGAGTTACAAGGCTAGACATGGATCTGCTCTCCTAAACTGGTTTTACACTGGAGTAATTGGAATGAGTCTCCTTACTTGTACCAGTTGATAAGAATTAACAAATGGGCTTTTGAAATCAAAGAGCTTTCATTTTCAAGCCTGCACCGATGTTGGGATGGCTGTTGTGCAGAGCTTCCTGCTGAAATAACCAGTCCTTCTAAGGAAGCAACACCAGCAAAGGGCTGTGCACAGCTTTGCACAGAGTCAAAGCGCACATGCAGCAGTGTATGTGGGCACTGCTGAAATTGTGTATGGCCTTTTTCTGTGGCAGGAAGCTTCTTTTTGGATTTGAAAGCGCTTATGTTTTGCTGCTTCTGTTCCGGAGAGAGTAAAGAAGTTTGTCTCTAAAATGCCAGGCAGGTTGCTAGACACACCTGGTGGAGTAAGTTTGATCTCAGCTTGGAAGAACACATTAACGTATTTTGCATTCCTGTGATGAAAAATTGTAAGGTGTTTTTTTTTTTTCCACTCTCCGAAAATTTTCTGGGGTCTGATTAAACAGACAAGTTGTGACACAGTTGCCATAGTAGCTCTAGATGCATTTTATTCTAGGTTTTCAGGCACTGAAACCCAACGGGCCAGGTTCCTGGGTTTATGCCTCGCACGTCTGAAGAGCTGCAACCAGCAGGGAACCACGCAGTGGAACAGTTCTGCCCCAGTTCTTCCCTTTCCTGGAGACTGTGATGCAGCTGCCTATGGCTGAACATTTCTGTGTGTGGCTTGGGGAATCAAGCAGAGCGATACATGAATTTCAATAAGCCTGCCCCTCACCATCCACAGTCCCACATGCCTTTCTCAATTTTGTTTCTGGGTGGAACAATTAATGTGTGCGGGCTGTGTGAAGCCATGGGCAGCTAGAATATGGGTGTAATTTAGCACTGCAGACATACCACTTGTTGACAGGCATGTTAGGCACAGAGTCAAAATCAGTTCTTTTGTTATAAAGTTCCTGGGCACTAGCCTATACAGGTAGAATATATGCACTAAATGCATTTAACATTACTGTGGGCTGCTCTTTATAAATACTCTGAACAACTTTAGATCTATAAAGTATGCCTCATGGTGTAGCTAGGAATAATCAGGTGTGCCTTGGATTAAAAAAGAAGAGAGGATTGTGTTCTAGGAAAAATCAATGAAATATTTAAGCAGAAAAAAAAAAAAAAAAAAAAAAAAAAGTAATTTTCTCTTTGATTTCATCTGGTAGCAATTGAAAATGCATTTTAGGAGCCTTTAAGGTACATCTAATTTCTCATTCACCACCAAAAAGGAAATTTCTCTGGTTATTCATCAATACAAGAGCAGTACAAAGTGGTTACTCATTTATTCAATATATTATTTGCACGACAGCATTCTAAAGTAAGAAGTTTAGGTGAGCTGGAAATACAAAGCATTGAAGCATAGTGATGATATTAATTTGCAGAGGGCAGATGTATATGACTAACAACTGAACACTGGACAGGAGGGACTAGGGGTTGGATAACAAGAACAGAAATCCTCAAAGTGTCTCTGGAGGGGGAATGTCAAGAAAATAACTAAGTTAGAGTAGTCGCTGAAATTACCCAAAATATCAAACCATGACCAAGAAAGAGGTGGAGAAATAAGCTATGTCATGACTGGAGAGGGGGAAATGAGCTATGAAACAATGGCTGGAAAGTTAGAGTGAAAAGTGCTAGAAGACTCCAGCCTAGAGCCTGAAAACCCACAAATGTTTCTCTGCATAGAAAAGGATACTTGTATGTACATGCTGAATTCCCTGCCCACACACAATATGCATGAAGCTTTATAGCTTGCGCAGCAAAGGTTGAGCAAACCAGCTGGTGCTGAGGACCCGGCGCCTGCCTTGCACAGGCTTCAAGTGCTTGTTTCACACCAGCTCTGGCCTGGCCTGGCCTGGCCAGGCTGCGTGTCCTGGCTTGCACTGTGGGACAGCTTCAGAGTAGGCAAATGGGCTTTCTTTTGGCTGAAACTAAACTGACGTGTGGTATGGTTTGAACCAGAGTCGCTTCAAAAGAGGTGTCTTGATCTGAGCTGCTGCAGACACCCCCAGCCTGGGAGCGTGGGGCATGCAGCTGATGCTCTTCTGCCCAGGTGAGGCTGTTTGGGCTTTTGATCATGTTGTTCCTAAAGACTACTGCATGCAGCTGATGAGCTTTTTTACACATTTAGTGTTTTAGATAGTACTTATTTGTTCATATGTTGCTGCTTCTCCTCTCACCCTCAACACAAGACTGAACAGGATGAGATTGCTGCAACAGTTCTTAAAACTCTGATTGCTGGGGATGGCTTGTTCTTGTCTGAGAGTTTACCTGTATATTTTTTATGAAATTAATTGATCTCAACAAGCCTGCCTTTCCTCCCCACCCCCTTTTTTTTTTTTAAAAAAAAAAAAAAAGGCAGTGACAGGTCCCAGTTATTAAATATCGTATGGTCACGTTGTTGTCAACAGAAATGCTTTTAGATTAGGCTGCTTCAACTTCTTGTGCATCTGTACCTTTGTTTCCTCTTTGTCATTACCCAGGAGACACTGCTCATAAATTGCATGGCCTTTTTGAACAGGGCATTAGTTTTGTTACGTGTTGTGTACCACATCAGAATTTTAATTTGTTTTATTTAAAGTTCCATTTGTGATTAAGGAAAACAGGAGCAAACTGAAATGTACTGGAAATGGTTAGCATCACAGCGCATTCACTGTGGTATAGAAAATAGCCAGATCATTACTGTGCTCTCCAGGCATTTTATATCTGTTCAGAAAAGGATGGCACAGGAGGCTCTGTACCATTTGGCACTCATTTTATGTAAATGAGTGCAGCTGAGGATTGTGGCTATTAATATATTTTTAATTGAGAATACATTGACTAGGCAAAAAGAAAGATGTTTACTCCACAGAAAAGCTACTGGCAGTATTCTCTCCACAGAGCATCAACCAGGGAAATAAATGGTTTTGTAACTTTATATTTTTATTTATTTTTTCCCTGAAGTAGGCCGTAAAATTCAGGACAGAACAATAAAAACAGAAGTTTCTGTTGCATTGCCCTGTTCAGACTGTCCAAGAGAAAATATAATGGGTGCTGGCCTGTCATGGAGCGTGGAGATGCATAGAAACACTTCCCAGCACTACAAGTCTTTGTCATACTCTTTTCTTCTAGTTTCTGTTCCCCACCTTGTGCTACCTGCTTGCCTTCATGAACATAAATAGTGAAATATCCTTAAAATGATGTATGGGGAGCAACACTAACTTAAATTAGGCCTGATCGAAAGGAGTGCAGTTCCACTGGGCCAAAACCTGCCCCCAGTTCCACTAGTGAAAATACCACTGTCGTGTGGCAGGGAGCTTCATCACAGCTAACAAACCCCAATGAGCAGTGCTTAGTCACCCTGCACCCTGGGGAGCAGCAGCGTGCAGCTGGGTCTGGCTGCCCTGGCCAGTCCTGGCTCCTCTGCTTTGCAGGGTTGTGTGGTGCATGTGTGCTTTGTGGCAGCAGATAAATCAAGAAGGATTTTTCCTCTAATCATTCTACTTAGGGAATTATTTCAATCAGCTTACAGAGTTAAATATCTTATATACTGAATTTTGACATCAATATGTACGTGAACGAATCTTGATAACTACTTATTATCAACATGTCCTGTTGTCTAGCAGGAAAGACATTACTTGTTATAAGAATAAAATTTACTTTAAAACAATAGATTACTCTGAGGGTTGTTTTGTTTTTAAAACATCAGAGTTTTATAAGATCATATTTTCCAGCTTAGAAAAGGAGGTTGAATTTTCTCTGATGGTAGAAAATTAAGTTATGGAAATGGCCACTCCAAAACTTGGACTCTCAATTTGTTTGAACTGTATGGGGGAAAAAATAAAAACAAATTTAAAAAAGAAATCCTGGCTGTTTTGATGGTCATGGGGAGAGGTGTGGACTTGATATTAGGATTATATTAGGATATGAGGGGTTTTCCCCTGGAGCAGGTGGGTAGGGAGCAGATTGCTACTGATAGATGTTGGCACAATGAGCATCTGAAAGTAAAAGGAAAGCAGGCCTCTCGTTTTCTAGTGAAACGAATATCCACCGTGAGTACTTTAAAAATTAGGCTTCAATTGTGGGGAAAAAAAAGCATAAATGTTTACAGCAGATTTTTTCAAACTTAAAAGCCACCATTGTGACAGTTACTGTAGGAAAAATGATGGAAGGCAGGAAAAAGACAAGCTTTTCCTTATACAGTTTATTCCTGAAATCTCTCGCCAAACTGCTAGGCCCATTGTACCTTGGTGCAGTTCCCTAAATAAGTGGATTTTCTTTCCAGGTATGACAGTGGCAAAACACATACTGCAAGATGGAACCAGTCCCACAGTTCTGCAAAGGTGCAACTACTCACAAAGCAAATGAGGCCCTGGACCAAATCTCCAAATACATGAATAAATGTCTTCCCTCAGCACTGGGGTGCCTACCTCCAAAAAGCTGCAAATTCTGGTGTAGTTTGATCTAGGAAACTCATGGCCTCTCTGTAAGAGACACGTGCAATAAGCTGGCCATATAATTCTTGTAATCAGAATGTTTTTCCAAGGGATAACGTCTGCCTTCCGTCATTGGAGACACAGGTGATGCGAGGAAGTACTGAGCTGGCTACAAAGGGGAACAGGGCAGAGTGCTTGTTAACGATGTTCAGGACTCAATATCTGTGGTAAAACTGAAAATGAATGCTTTCCTGTGAATCAGATGGCCCCAAATGGGAATAGCATGAGACAGTGGTACTTCAGGGATACTGAAGTGGGACTTGAAGAAAGTCTAATCATGTAGAAGAGTTTTGCATCAATGTAAAGAAGAATTTCAAATTGTCACAATATTAAATGAGAACAGCCCTATTAAAATAGGGGAAGAGAAAAAATCTTAGTTTTATCAATTAAATCTTAAACTGTGTGTGTGTGGCAGAGGGACAACTTAATTTGAAGGGAGAGAAGGGGAGAAAGAAGGAAAGCATTTATTCCCTTCTGGGACTGCTCTGTATCCATAGCCAAAAACTTGTCTCAATTTTACACCATTTACCGTTTGCTGCCTCAGTGGTGGAGGTTTGAAATACGTTAATATCTGCACTTCTTTGGCCTTTTATAAAGTGCTATTGTTTCAATTTACACTTCTGTTTTTAAAAAGTCTCATTACTTTTTCTCAGTTCAAACTTTGTTCTTCTGGAATTGATTTGTTGCCTCTGATTCTGTGACACTGTCAAACACGTATTTCCTGCACATCGTTTGCCCTATCGTTATATCTGGGCTAATCTCCCTTCTTACAGGGAGGACATCTAGCTTACCCAAATCAGTCTACAGGGAACAGAAAGTGCTGTCCATGTGACCCATCTCCCAGGGTCTGTGCTGCAGGAGGGACATTGGCAGCGTTAGTACAGGGGCTCTCTGGCAGCTTGGGCTGCAGCGGTGACACAGCTACCCGCTTCCCCACTGCTGTGACTTTTGTGGTGGAAAGCACCCCTTGTGCACTGTCACCCATCATCACCGCAGTCTTTTCACTACTTTGTGCCTATGTTCTGGACTAAGATTGCAAGGTAAATGAGTCACTAATTTTACCCAACACAGTGTGACTGCACAGGAAAAGAATTTATTTACTGGAGATGCTGTAAGCTAAAGGTCCTTTTCGGCTGTTCTTTCACATGAGCTGAATTTTAACACCATACTCAGCTTAATTCTGAGTAATAGCTGGAGTACTGACAGAAGGTTCTGGATAAGGATGTATAGGGAGAAGCACTTAAAAAAGATGCTGAGCAGTCTGTGATGGAACAAAGCTGCCTTGTAAAGGATTGTTTTTCCTCCCCGCGATGCTAATCTGGAAAACATCACCTGGGTTTGTTTTTCATAATGTAGAGATTAACTAATTCAAAAAATTAATCTTTTCCTGAAGCAATAAAATGGTGATGTCTGTACAGTTAACAATGGGAACTCATGAAATGACATAGCAGTGCTTGTCTGAATAATTAAATGCAACTTGGCATCTGTGTGTACCTAATGACAGGTAAAGGTAAGCATGATGTTATGAAAACAATAAGCTGGTTTGCTTTTTGACACAAGAGCTTCATCTGGGGTGGTAAAGAGACTTAAAAGCACAGCAGAGTTGTGAAAACCATGCATTTCATACAGGAAAAATAGACACTGTGGCTCCACATTACCAACGGTCTTGTCAGTAGCTTCATCTCCCCAGAAGCAAAGAATTAAGTCACGAAGTAAGATACTTGAAAAGTCAATCAAAATTAATTAGGAAATTGTAAATCAATCAATAGTACACCAAAAAGTCTTATTATGACCTCAGTTACTTGTTTAAGCATAAACAAGATAATCAGCTACATTTCCTGTCTAGAATAAGATCACTGCCAATTAACTTAGGACTTAATTAACTCTCAGAGGTACTGAACTTTAGATGCATCATACACTGTCTTAACATTATTATTAGTAACTGCAATGACTCCAGTACATCCTTGATTTATTATTATTATTATATAACTATTACATTTACACTTATGATGCTATTAAAAAACAGAGCCTTCAATACTACATTAACTTTAATGCCAGATAAAAGACAGGCATTAAATAAAAGCAGAATTAAACAGACAATATAAGTTCATATTTGAAACCCACCAGTCCAGCTTCTATTCTTTGCTGGGAAACATCAGCATAAGAGGTATCAATTTTCTATTGACCAGCTATAATTGCTTTTTATTTCTGGACATGAGCTCTTGGATTTGCCAGCCCTTTGGCAGCTCAGAGAACTCATGGTATAGCACAGTAATGTACTCTCTACCTTCTTTTGAAGAGCCTTGTCATTTGTCTCTTCTATATCAAAACTTGGGAATATCTTGGTGTTACTTTTTTTACTTTGGTCTCATGACATCCCAACAATTTCTTTCTTCTGACATATCAGTGACCCAGTTTTCTTTTTTGCTTCTCTTTCTGTTTTAATAACTACAAGCTGCTCTTTCCAAGACTGAGAAGAATTCGTTCTGTGCTTTCTGGAAATAAACAGTCCAGCGGAACAAGTGTTCTGTCTTGCACAACAGAGGAGTGAAGAGAGGAAAAGTTGGATAAGCAGAGGCATTTAAAGCTGTTCCTTTGCTCAAAGTGGATGCTAGTTGTTCAGCAGTATATGATAAATGTTTCCAGAACACTGAGTGTCTGAAAATAAACCTACACTATAAGTAATATGCAAGTGTAGCTATCGCCCTGCAAGCTGGCAATAACAACACCAGCACGCATCTTTTGTAAATGGGCATTTTGTCTTTTTTATGGCCCTAAAAAAGTCACTAAGAAAGTATTCCAATCTTTTATTTCAGAAATACTGTCACCTTGTCTATAAGTCAAATTCTTTTTGGGTGCCTTTATGTGCTCTTTCCACCATGTAGAACAAGATGATAGAGTCTATGGCTTTGGCTTTAGTTTTAGCTGGCATCTAGGCACTGGCTTCTTTTACCATTTTATGACCAAGCTGGACAAGTGGGGCTAGGAAAGCCAATGTACCTTTTTGTACTGATTATGCTTACAGCAAGAGTGGGCTACCAGCAATATTTTGCTTCATGAAAGAAGGATTTCAACATTTAAAGCTCACAGCTCCCAGGAATATTATCTTGTGGTTTTGAGTTTGTTTGTTTGTTTGTTTTTTTGTCATTGCTTGTTGTTAGCTATGTCCAAACTTAGGAAGTAAAAACAATCTGATATCTGCTTCAAATATGGCAACCCAGACATAGGTGGATTTAGGATTTGCAGGGTTTGTTTTGAGAAAGAAACAAGCTCACAGAGAACCCTTTGATAAGATTGACCCCACTCCTTTACTGCATCTGAAGATGAGGAGCTTCCTTGTCCAAAAAGTGCCCCAGTACCCATTTTATGACTGACCTTCTAATGATATATGCATGCATGTGGTGGTGTTACCGTGAGCTAAACTGAAGTTTCTGTAACTCTCCATCCACTGGTACCAGGCTGGGGCTGCAGCTAAGATCTCCATCTCCACAGCATTTCAAACAGATGCTATACGTGTTCAGTACTTTCCACACACATTTGTCTTTAATTCATGTCTAGATTGGTCACGTAAGTTTAACATTTTACCTGGATCTAAAAATAGACCCCTTACAATAAGGAGGGTGTCTACCCAGGGAAGTTGATTTGGCACAGTCTGCCAAATTAACACGTTAGCTATTGTTTCTAAAAAGGCTAAAGAAATAAAAAATGAGATGCTTTTGTTCTGGAATGGAAATATCCATCCTGGGAGTGTCTTTTCTGGAAGACAGCCAGGAATAGCTCCCTGGAATAATGCCCTGTGAGGACTCACCCTTTTCTCCTGTCTCATGGACTAGATTTCCTTCAGAATGTGTATTCAACACGAAATCCTAGCTCTACCTACAGAGATGTACTTGATTAACCTACTATATATTTTTTTCTTCAAATTGCTGTTAGTTTGACTGTTTGATAAAACTCCTATGTTTACCCAAATTCATTTGTTGAGCATGATTTCTACAGAAGCCTTCTTGCCATTTCTTTGTAGGAGAAGAGAAAGCACTGAAGAATGCCTTATTCTCAGGTGCAGCCCTAGTGCCAACAATATACGGCTAATTACAGTAACATAATCATAGGACAAAAGGATCTCTTCTGGCACGCCTGTCTGTCCTGCTTGTTGTGAACGGGCTGCTAGCAGAAAGCTGGCTGAAAATGATACAGAACCCACTTTTTCAGTATTATAACTCTTTCACTGGTGCCCTTCTTTGAGATCCTTCTCCCCTGCCTCATCATTCTTTGTTTCCTGGGGTAAAACCCAAGCTAACTCTAGGGTAAATGCAGCCATTGCTAATGGCCAGGATCATGTCAGCATCTATTCTTGCACTCTGTGGCTGAGCTGCTGCTTTGCATCCACTTGGCTCTGAAGCAAGACTGACCAGAGATGCAGTTTCTGCGACATGTTTCCCTGAGTTGTGTGGGGAGAAAATAATGTTATTGCTATTGCTGGCTAGTGCAGAAGTACAAATATCTTTAGACTCATTAAAAATTGAGTTATGCCTGGGCATTTGCTAGTTACGTGCTTGCTCACAGTCACGCAAAGAACCTATTCAGAAATGGAATAGGGCACATCCACTCTGCCTCCCTTTCCTGTGATTTAAAGGACACTCCTAATCATGACTTTATTACGTTTGCTGCACACTGCTTGTATGTCTGAAAGGAGCTTGACTGAGAGTACTGACATTTCTTAATGATATTTTGATCATTTTCTTGGAAATTATACTGTTAGGAAATGTGCCATGAGGAATACAGGAAGGAATTGAGAATTTTACTTTCAGCCAGACTTAGATGAATAAACTTTGCCACGGTCTGGGGTAAATATATTCAGGATATTTCTGAGATGCGCATGGTATATTAGGGGACAGATCTGAAACTTCTATTGAATTTAAATTTAAATTTAAAAGGTTAGACCTTTGGATACTTAACCACTTTTTATACAGACTGTTGTCATACTGCCTTTGCAGACTTCAGTGACCAAGTTCTCATAGCCTCACAAGACAAAGTAGTGTCACCATTACTGCTGCTTGGGAGCAATTACTGCACTGGGGACAGCAGCACAGCATTAGGAGATGAACCTCCCCACATTGTGCAAGGAGGGAGGCAGTCTGTGATGGGAGGTCAAACTGCTGGCAATTAATAGCAATTTCTTCGTGTTCGGGTATTTTACTCTATTCTGGTAGCTGGTGGCTTAGGCAGAAGAGATTAAACTTCTGTGAGATAAAATATAATGGAGGGGTAAGGAAAGGGGAGGAAAAATATGAAATGTGTGGCACATCACAGTGATGTGATTATCTTGGCAGTTCATGAATGGCACAGCAAATCCCAGACACTACAAACAGCGTTAATTCTGCAGGCTGTGATACAGGCTCCCATGTTCAGCCTGTCCAGATCAGAGGATCTATCACTAGTAATTGTCACAGAGAGAAGCCTACATGTTGAAAACAATCTAACATCAACGGCAGGTGGGAATGGAGCCTGCAGCAGGACTGGGAGGTTTTCTCCGTTTTTATTTTGCTCCATAATGTTGTGTGGCACTGCGGATGGACTAGAGCTTGGGTGTCCATTCATAGGTTTTATCACCTCCCTTACCCATCAGCCTTTAATCCGGGTGCAAAGGGACTTCTCATGTGGAAGTGAAACAAATCCTCTCTGGCCAAAATGACTCCACAAACTGGAGAGCAATAGCTGAGCCAGCTCCTTTATCAGTAGCACACACTGGATTCTCGCAAAAACACAAGCCTATCTAAAATAAGTCAAGATAATCTCTTTCAAAACCTTCTTCAGCATCACGCTGAGACTGAGATTTTATTGTTAACTTAATAAAATGCTCTTTTGTTTTCATGACATGACAGACTGCACAAAGTCATCAGGCTTTTTGTTGCATCCTCCATGGCCAAGTCTTCACAGCTTCCAGCACTTCTTTGATCCAGATTTACACTGGTTTCTCATGTTCACCATACTGCTCCATCTCTTATCACAATATGGATCAACACTTACAATATGAAATGGTTTGCTTTATACCGTGAATTCCTAAATCTAGCAGTGACCATTTAATCCTTGACACTAAGCTGCACTTCCAGACACTTTTATAGAAATGTCCAGCTTGGGCAATCCTACCAAAGTTGTGTCTACTTTATGGCATTTAATTCAGCTTTTTTGTATTTTTCAGTCCATGAGTGAACACTAAATCTCTCAATTTTTTCCATGAGTGTGCTTTTGCAGAGCTCTGTTCTGAGATATAAAGAGCAAAAAGCTACAGCCAACTGCAAATCTAAGGACCAACTGAAAAAATACAAAATGCACCTTCCTAATGGGTAACGTATCACACCTGCAATTGCTCTATCCGTAGTTAATGTACCTATTGCCATTTTCAAATAGTATTTTTGCCCTTCTGCTTATTAAAGTTCCCTTGTGCTTTAAAATTCTTCAATCAATCAGACCACACACTCATAAATTGAAGTTATCTAAAATGAACATTGCCCCTCCATTTTTTTTCTCTAAAACCTTTGAAGATTTTAGATGCATGTAAAATAGAGCACATCTTTGAAGATTTCAGACACATGTAAAATAGAGCTTAGCAGAATACATACTGTTATTGGTGACTAGAGCCAAGCAATCAATCTTAGAATCATCCCTGGAGTGCACTAGCATTTCCTTGCACATGGGTGCTTTCAGAAAGCAAGTAAATTACCTGTTTAGAGAGATTAAGTGAGTTGGTGTACTAACCTGCAAACTGTAATTTAAAGAGTCAAAAGCTTTTTCCTCCCCACCCCCTTACACAGAAATTAACAACTCCAGTAGCATAATGCTTTTTTGTACTGCTGCTCTCTCTTCAGTAAAATATACTTTATTACTATTTGGAGGCTTTATCCCTTTATGACAACCAGTATCAAGAGTAATATTACACCAATAACTTGGTTTGCTAAGTATTAATACAAGGGAAATTACACTAAGAGCACTGTGTGAGTTTAATTGCAATTCACACTTTAATATTTTGATGCAGCTGTAAAAATGTAGAATGAGAAACATTACAATTCTATTAGATACTAATAAATTGTGTTGTGGAGGAGGAGATGAGCTGCACTTGCCATAATGAAGCACATTCTACTTCCCATCCCTCTGTTTTGATCTTGCATGTGCATGATTTCATAGAAAGGTTCAGTAAGGGTGCTACAGGACAAGTCAGAAATGAGTGCAGGGTTATATATTTTTATTTCCAATAATCAGAAACAAAGTAAAAATAATGTAAATCATCCTGCTCATGAAGCGTTTATGTCAAACAATTTTCTTTATGCAAAATATGAGATTCTTTAAAATGAATCCCACCACAATTCAATTTTTTTCTTCTGTAGGCTTAAGCTTTCCAGGTGTGAATGTATCTAATAAAACGGTATTCTGAGAAGTATTCAGAGACTCATCCCTTTTCATTTTTTCCTAATAGAAACAGCATTAAATGTCCATGCATTTCTCTGCTATTTTTAGTCAGAAATGAGGGATGCATTGCGGCAGCAATGCTTCCATGGAGCCAAACCTTGCTGGTCTGCTCCGTTACCCCCAGTGTGCTTCTTTGGGTAACCATTTGACGAAGGCCCCAGAGTAGTAACTTTAGCATTCAGTATCTGAAGCTGTCCCATAAGAGCCCTGAGAAAGAGAACATTGTCTGTTGTGTGTACAGCACAAAAATTACATGAGATGTTTGAGTTGTTGACCATCTTCTGGTGTTTCAAAGTACCCAATTTTGGTCTGTGGGTGTGCATGACAGTAACTAGTTATGCCTCAGTAACCCATTCGCTTTCAATCAGCTGTCCATGCTGGACTGCTTGCTTGGCTCTGTTGCTGCAAAAGACACTGGTTTCTCATGTTCAGTATTTAGAGCTCTAAGAGAATGCAACCAGGATCTAGGACTCCTGTGCTGGACACTAGATTGCTACAAAAGTTATGGTCTCAAGTCAAAGATCTTTCAGTTAAGGCAAGTGAATGGCCGAAGAGGGCCACTCTCAGAGATCCCTAACTTCCATGTCTTGCATGTTCTGAAGTAATTTGTGGGTGTTCAAAGCGTAAGTACTGTGGGTTTTCTTGATATCAGCAGGAACTGAAAGGAGACTGAGCTAACGGTTTAGTCATGTGTTCTAACATTCAGACCAAAGTGCATAGAACTATGTGGCTTTGGACAAATTACCAAACAGCTTACTGACTTCTGTTTCAGTAGCTGGGAAGATGAAATAACAGTCTGTCTCTCCATCCCCAGTATATCATTCTGATTAACCAAGACAGTTACTCAAGTCTTTTTTTTCCCTAGATTATTCTCAAACAAGTGCATGTGCAGGTGGGAATGCACCCACTTTTAGGCTGCTGATACTGAGGCACTGCTAAAGTAATGCCTTCATTATCAGCAACGAGGACAATGTCAGCCACAAAATATTTTGGTATTGGGACTTTGGTGTCACTGCTTCCACTGATAAAGACCCAGCTCACGTCCTCTGGGAGGACAGCAAAGCACAGCTTGAACAAGTGGCGGTCTGTTGCCATCTACATATAGCTGACACTGAGAAGTGTTTTACTGTATTTTTTTTCCTTTGAATGTATGTGAATTATCTCATGTGGGTAGAAGATGATGTAAGCCTGTTAACTTGTGTTCTTTTATGGAGTAGATACAGAGGTAAACTAAGGCTCACAACATAACATACGCCTTTCCTTACAAGGCTTGTCTCTCAAATGTCTGTGTAGTTTTCCACTGTCCTCAGTGGAATTTTGAGGAAGAATGAGAAAATTTAAGTGCACAAATATTTGGACACCACAGTGTCAGCCCAGGTAACCTCACCAGCAAGTTATGCCCTTTCATGCTTCTTGGATTGCAGTCTCACCTCCCCCCTCTTTGTGCCTCTTCTGATCTGTATTTTGTGGTTGTTGTATCTGCTCCTCTGTCTTCTGCCTGCAGTCCAGCCCTGAGCACGGCTGACTGCACACTTCTCGCTTTTCCAAATCTAAACCCATCCATGTGTCTTGAATGAGCAGCTTACCCAGGGATCTTCTCAATTAAAATGCTCACAGAGTCATTAAACTAACTAATGGTGGAAGCTTCAGTAGAAATAATGCTGTAATGAGACAAGCTTTCATCATCTCACTGAGGAAAACATATTTCACTTGATTCAGATAAATTATATGCCCCTACATATTATGATCAATATTTTAGCAAGACTTAGCATTTAACTATGTCATTTTTGAGTAATGAATAATCATGTTCAGTATATGAAAAATGAGTAATGACAGATATCACTGGACTGGTACATATTTTACTTCTCAAAATGATGTTTAAATTTTTACAAAAATGTTGCATAAAGGATTCAATGACTCAAACTTGTTCCTTCTTGCTATCATTTAATACTGTGACTGCACTCAAAGTACAGGTTAACATAACTAACTCTAATAAAACGTTCGAGTATTTTGACCAAGAAAAACTGAAGTTAGTTGTCATGAAATGTGTATGATAAAAATTGGGATTCAGAGACTGAAGAACTGAGCAGACCACTAAAATTATCTGCTCGTGATGCAAAATGGCAGGAGTGTATTTACTTCACAGCTTTGCTATTTTAGGAAACAGGAGAGATGTAAAGTACTTTTATGAGAAAGAATATCTAAAATAATAGGTTTTAAATAACATGCAGAGAACTGCAGTTTTCTTGACGTAGATTTTATTTAGTTTACTTATTTACTTGCCTCTGCACACTGTATCACATTTCTTTTGTTGACAGCCTTCCCAATGGCTTCTGTCCTGATTTTAAAATGTTTATGCTTGAAATTACATTCTTAAATGCACCAACCAGGACCAAAGGAGCTGTTTTGATCTTCTAAAAATGCCAATGCATTCAAGCACCTACTTAAGAAAATCTTCCTCTTCAAAGGCCTGTTGAATGAACCTTCAGTATATGCATGCAGGTCTTAGAAAGATCACCAAGCATTTGTCACTGTAATCCAAAAAGAAATCTCTCTATGCATAGGATACTAATTTTTCTCAGTCAAGTAATCAGTCACTTGATTACATTGATCTGTGGTTGACTCTTTTTTTCCTCCATCTGACCTGTCATCCAGTTTTAAGGTTGCAGTTAGGGTGATAGATCTTGTTCTATATTTTCTGTATCCTTAGGCTGCAGTTGCCTGTTCTGTTTTGACTGTCTTATATTTTTCATGATGTCTATCAGATGCCTAAAACTAATTTATGAGCTTGACCATTGACCTGGTGATTTGCTCTTGTAGCTGGGTTTAATGGTGCAATATAGTAATTCTATCTTTTACAAAATAAAAATATGGCATTTATGATTATTCTATATTTCTATTCCATGAATACGATGTCTCATTGGCCTCAATTATAATTTCTGGGCCTTTAAAATAGAAGTGTGAACAAGGGTCCATGATCACTTGGGTCAACTCTTCTAACAGGCAGCTCTTTATGGTGTTTTGCACTGAAACCTTTAACAAGCACCATTTAGTTTTAGTCATCCACAATCAACAAAAAAGTTTCTATTTCTAATGGAGGGGACAGAAGGTTTTTCAGATATCCCCTCAGTGTAGCTGGTTGTATGGTTTCCTTTCATTATTTGGTTATTTTAGCATAGTCCAGATACATTTCTAATGTTTCTGCCATTATATGGAAGAATAACGTCAAGGAGATCAGCTATAATCTTCTCATTATATTTACATAAATACTGTTCTGCTGGTAAACTGCTTGCCAGGTGCAGCTTTTTCACTCAGAAAGTGAAATTCTCCCTCTGTCAATATCAGTGTTTTCCTTAGGGATGAAACAGCTAATAATCTATACTATATAACACCGAAATTTACGTTAACACCATCACAAGGATGACGATTGCTGACTCTTTTAGGACTAGTTTTCTACAATGATAGAAAGGCGTTCTAAAATGTGTTTTCATAAATCAGGTCATTTAAATTAGTTCAATATGTAAGTCAAAGTAGCAAATTTTTCACTTGGCAGCTCTTCATTATGTAGCTTGGATTAATTCTGATTTAAGAATCCTGTTCAGTTATTCACTTTTTTTTCCCCACAAAACTTCACTGTCAGTAGATGTGGTGACATCACAAAGTGGTATAGCATTACTTCGTCCACCTGCCTTGTCTAGCTGTAGAGGTGACTTCACAGGACACAGTCACTGCAAACGGCAGAATCCCATAAATGAGCCAGATACAGGATACGGGGGAAAAAACAAAAAATAAGAAAGTGGGAGTGGAACAGCACCCCAGACCCAAGGATGCAAGCGAATGGAAGTCATGCTACTCACTTCTGGAAACAGATTTTTAGAAGCATAACTCATTTAACCACTTTCAAAGATTTTACTCTGGGGTGCCTCAGTGCTAGAGCTGTACAAACACAGAGTAAAAGACAGTCCATGCCCCAGCGAGCTTAATAGCCCTCTCAGTTTCCCCCTGGTGATGTCGTTTTGCTCCTACCCTTTCCTCTTGTGTAGGATGAAGGCCTCTGCCTCCTGATTCTTTTAGCAGACCTCCAGTTAGCGAGCGAAGCGAACCCTCTAGGCTTTGCCGTCAGCACTGCAATCCTTTCAAAGCTCACCTGGCAGGTTTCCCAGAAAAGCAAGACACGGTCATTTAAGCTGGTTGCCAGGAAAAAGGCTGAATAATGCTCGTTCTAGCTATTTGTTTGGGATACTGGTTCTCACTTTATGAAATAAATATGCCAGACATTCATCTCTTGAATAAAAAGAAATTGCTGCAATGGTCTTGCACTGTGTTCAGCAGAACCTTTCCAAGGCCTCTCAAAGGCCTTCGTTAGACTATCTCAGATGGTAGAGAAGCATCTGTTTCTACCGGTCTTCCAGGGCTCGTATAGGGTTCAAGTGCTGAGGCTTCCCTGTTCTCGTCTTGTAGCTGGCCCTGAATATCTGTTTCCCAAGTCAAAACTGGCTTTTGTTTTTGTAGAAAGCTTGGGGTGTGACAGGACACCCAAACCCACAGCCTTTCATGCACTGCTCTGCATTTTTCAAAGAATGGAAGTGTGGGCTGGCATTGTTAAAGGCATATTTTACATGATAACATCTGTTACACCATAGCAAGCCAGGATGTAAGAAGTATATTTGGGCTATCCTTTAATGGCCTGTGTGTCTGGAGGACCAGCCATGTCTGCCCATGGAAAGCAGACGTTTCTGTTTTTCTCTCAAGGCAGCCAGGAAGAAGTCTCGAGAGTCAATTCAGGCTGCCTCCCCCAGGTACCACTAAAACGGTGCTGAAATCCTGTGAAATTGATCAAACTTGTGAACAAAAACTCCAGATGCCTTCAGCTAGGTATGCACATGTAAAAAGACATGCATTCTGCAATTTAGTTGACATAATTTTATTAATGCTTTTTACTACAAAAGAAACACTTTGTCAGCATTTATCAACCTCTTGGTTTCCTCTTGGGGGAAAGTCCTTAAACGAATTTCATTTTGTCTGGCCTCTTTGCTGCATATATGGAACATTTCATGTATGCGGACACTATCTACACTTTTTAATGCATTGTATTCATTATCAAATTCCTTTGTTTGGTACTGGACATCTAGACAAATACTTAAGCTGTTCCTTGGATATATGCTTCCTTACAGTTAACCCTGAATGGCTACAGACTCTGCTCTCTAACAATGTATTTTCTAGAGATATCGTGTTCCAATATTAATAGAAGACAGCCTATTTTTCTAACATAAGGTGACCAGACAATTGAAGTTGTAGCGTATGAATATAACAGAGACATCTTATCAAAATAACAGAAGAAAGAGGGGGGAAAGGAAAAGGAACAAGAGATCAGCTTTTGTTGTGTAATATTCCACCTCCATGGTAATGTTATCTGCCATATATTACTCTTTTTGTTTCCTTCACAAAAAGGAAGCTTTGCATAGTCTTACATTTTTGTGAAGTGCATTAGTGAATATCATCATAAAAATCACTGAAGACAAAACAGTATTTCAGCAGCTTATATATAGACATCATTGCTGTAAAGTGCTTCTGTCTTTTGAAAGCAACATGGCAGAAAGAAGGGAACTTAATGTGAAAAGCCTTTTTACCATGCTTTTGCATTTCAATTCTCTGGCTGTGTTTGCGTTTCAAAGTGTTGGTATGGTAGTTTTGTTTCATGCTCTGTGTTAGCTTTGGTTCTGCTCGTAGGGAACATATGGTCATGCAGTCAGTTAAAAAGCTACTACAGGGATTGCTACTGCATGCCAGGCTAGGAGACAGCAAGAGCCACGACCAGTCTGTAAGCAATCGGTTTGGTTAAAGGAAGGGATGGCAGCAGATGGCGTGCTGCTTAGTTGCTCGCTTCGGCCCATCGTTTACACTCAGTTGTTAGGCACAGAATAAAATTTGGTTCCTTAAATCTTAGGAAAAGATAGAGAGCTGCTTAAAGCAACCTGCAAAACAGAGTACTGGTAATAAACCTAGTTAAAAAAAAACAAAAAGTGATAGCAAACAGAAAAAAGGATTCAATTATGATGATCTTAATTAATTAATTAAATGTCTATTTGAGAGTCAAATTGGTTTTTTTGGTTGTTTCTATTTTTCCCCCCATAGACCCTTTGCACTTGACAACTGGTGCTCTCCAAATTCTTAGTTCTGTGACCCCTCTCTTGCTTTTCACAGTTGATTTGCATCCATTTTTCAACAGATTTTTTTTTTGTTACATATTTCTGAAAAGTGACTTTCTCATAGCTTTTGAATACACTGTGTCTTGGCTAGTTTTGAACTAACTGCTTTGAGTTGGTTATCTGATGTGTAGAATGACAGTAATAAACAGGATTCTCATTACTATTGCCTTTCTCCCCCCTTTATCATTTTCTGAGAGTGGCCAAATATCATGGTGAAGCTGTGCCTCAGTTAGGCAGGGTCACCCAGCGTCACAGTCTAAGCATTGCAACACTTCTGCCACGACTGCTGGGTTATCTGTGTGCATCTCTCAGAAGCATTAACTTAATACATGTATTAGGAAGGGCTTTATCAGCACCCAGATGGTATTCTTGGGGCTTTTGCTGACGGGTTCAACGTATGGAGAGGAACCAAAAGAGGGAGCTGAAATCCATTGTGACCAAGCCTCATTTGAGCATCGTGGGACCTTACGGCATCCACCGCACACCCTGTATGATGAAAGCATAATGAAACTTGGTACGTCCTTGCAGCTAGCTGTGGACGCTTCTTAGCATATGATACATAGAAGCTTGCCATTGTGAATTCTAATATCATAAAAATACCAACACTGTGTTTCCTAAAGGAGTCTAGAAAAACTAACTGAAGGAAGGTTTATCCAGCAGGACATGAAAAATGCTCCTTCTCACAGTAAGCAAACTTTATCGATATATTTTTAGAAGTGATTGTATTAAATTATTCTTGTTTCATAAAAAGGAGTAGCAATGATAATAAGAGAATACCTCTGCACTGCTAAATAAATCACTCAGGCAGCACAGAGATGATAATTACAATTAAAGTGGCAGACAAGTAAAGATTACCTACATATGTGCACTTGAAACTGAGTAACAACATACTTTCAGTATCTAAAATTCTTATCTGCTTCCAAATGGGAAATTTAGCCATAGCAGCAGTATGTGATGGGCTCTTATACATGCACATCTCAATGGTGACTGTTTTTCTAATACAACAGCTTTAGGATGCAATAAATTTATGCATCCATGCCAATAGCCTATTCTCATGGAGCAGGGCTAAATGTTCTTGTGCTACCTTCAAGTAGATGCTAATGTTAACTTAATTTTCAATGTATTAATGTAATCTGTGTGCTTTATCTAAGGTGTTATAAGTTTGTTCTATATACATGTTTAGCTCAGTACGAATGAGACAGAAAGAAAAATCAATCATTGCTTCACAGAGAAATATGAACTCTGTTAGCTTCATTTTTCACACTGTGAAAATGACTTGACCTTCCTTTCCTCAGAAATCCAAATATCTTCAATCTGTATTCAACAGCATAGCTGGGCACGAATTTTCCATTAACATTTTCTGGATAGAAAACTGTGATTTCATTTTTGTTGTTTTGTGAAAAATAGGTTTTTCTTTGGATCAAATGGAGTATTTTGAGCGGAAACAATTTACGCTGTATCACAAGGGTTGCAGTTCACTTGCCTCTCATCTCTGACCATGGCTGGCTGGCCAGGGTCTCCCTTGCCCAGCCCACTGGGGCCACAGTTCTGCTACTCCTTTTGCAGGAGTGAGGGCAACAGGGCATTGTGTGGTGACTGCAGCCCAGGCAGCTGTCTTGGCTCTCTTGGTTGCAGGTTGCTCTCGGCTTCATGCTTTGCCCCATGGCCAAAGCTGTGACATCCACTGAAGAGGGACCAGGCACTTGCACTCCATTAGCGGGGCACTCCAGCAGGCCCTCCCCTCATAAAACCCCAAATGGGGGCAACTCTGAAAGCTGCCCACAACCCCTGCAGTATGGCAGCTGGCTGGGAAGCAGAGTGCACAACTCCAACACCATCCCCTAGCAAGCGCTGAGCTTGGCTGGCGCACCCCAAGGCCATGTGGGGCCAAGCATGGCAGCTGGCAGCTCAGTGCACTGCCTCCCAGGAGAGTGGGGGCCAGGGGTTCCCCTGCCTGCCCTGTGGCAGCAGAGGACATGTCCAGTCCCAGCGGGGCCCCAGCAGTGTCTGCAGGAGCAGCGCTCAGGCTTGTCCTTGGGTGTTTTGTACTCTGTCTGCAAAAAGCTGGTTTGTGCACAAACTGCCTCCTGCAGCTGAGGGGTTGGGGTGTTTGGGGAGCTACACGTGCCCAAAATGTATCCTCTGAAGAGAGGGATTATCTCTGATAGTGTCCTTCTCTGCAAGTGCAGGTCCACTTGCTCACCTTTGCTTTTGCTAGAGTGAGCTCTGAAAGCCTTTTAGGGGACTATTTTGTGCAGATTTTGCTAGTTTCTGAAGAATTGGAAGGATTTACTTTGATAAAGTGAAGACCCTGATACCTGAAAAGGATTTGTCCTGCCCTGTAACGTAGCATTGCAGTGTGCAGGCACTTTCAGTGCAGGGGCACAGGGCTTTCTGCAAGCAGGGCACAGAGCACCACCAGATCCTGCAAACCCCCATGCACAGCACGTGCAGCAAGTCAGTTCCATTTAATGGTCAAAGCTCGAGATGCTGAAAATAAGGAAGTTGTTGAATGTAAGTGATGAGGTGGCAGAGGGGACTTTTACTAATGTTTTTTAAAAAATCCTCTGTGCCTACTTCTGGAGAAAATGTTTGAATTGTGACAGCGCTGGCCACAAAGCCTGATTTTTGAACAAAACTTTTAAAACTGACAAGGATGGCAAAATAAGACACAGCAGAGAGAGGGGCCTGACTCGTGGTATTTTAAAGCGGTGCGTTCTAGCCTGTTTGTGGAGAAAACAGACTGGTGTCAGAAAGGAACTTCTGTTTGCACCTACCATCCTGCCCCGGGGAAAGGAGCGAGGCCTGGGGTTTCACGGGGTGCAAGCAGGCTGCTGGTGGAGCAGCCTCGCCTGAGCTCCCTCCCTCAGTGGGGCCCACGAAATGCATGATGCAAATGTGAATCTTGCAGTGAAGCCCAAGTTCAGATTAGGAAGTCTTTGTCACGTTTGACTTCCACTGATAATGGTTCCAGAGCTTTTCCTCAGCAATTTTCTTTAACCCAATAGTGCTCATACAACAGCTATGTATTCCTTAGGAAGGCAAAAATCGTGGGTTACGTTGGCTGCTCTGCCGCTGACCTGGTTGGTCATCTTGGGTTTGCCTTATAACTCTCAGGAAGCCCATAAAGATGCTTCCATTATAGGGCTCACTGGAGCCTGATCCCTGTGGCAGCAGGGCTGCCTGCTGTGCCTGGCTGCAGGAGCCTCAGCTGTGGAGATCCGACCCCACCGAAGCAAGAGACATCTCTGGCTCTGCCCAGCGCCGAGTCCCTGAGACCCGCTGGCAGAGTGGGGCTGGTCTTGTGGTCAGAAGGAGCACAGCTCTGGTCTGGTCTTTGCAGTACCAATGGTTGTTTGTTCTGGACATGTATGTATTTGGAATCTTACAAAACAGAGAAAAACAGATATGGAAAATTGATAGATAAGATATTGGTTACTGTTTAGAAGGCAGTCAGATACAAAAGCATACCAAAATAGGTTGTTTTGGGGGATGGAAAGCCCAGCAGGCCCCTTTCCCCATCCCTCGGCTGTGGGACCCCAGTGGACTCTCAGGGTGCAAGCCAGGACATCCATGCATGCTGGTGTCTGCAGAGGGACTGTGCCACCTCCTGTTACTCGTTGCTAGCCCAGGGCTACTGGCTGGGGCAAAACCCCAGCAAGTGCCCCGGAGCACCCGCCTTGCTCAGCCGGGGCCTTGCTTCCCTCAGCCATCTCCCTTCTCCTTGCTCTGGCTGGCCCAGAGCCTTTGTGGGGCCAGATCTCCCTATGGCGCTTCTTGTGCAAATGGGACCAGCTTGGTTTGCTCGCAGGAGTTGGCTTTGCCAGTGAAATCATAGGTGCCTATTTCATGTTTTTCCTTCCTTCTCCATCCTCGAAGCCCAGCCAAGACACTCAGGAATTATTCTGAGGCGTGAACCGGCGTTGACCCCTCCATCCCCGCTTTTCCTCCTTTTCCGCGAAACTTCCCCGTGCAATCCCGGGCGGGGGCTGCGAGGCTCCGCCAGATCCCGGCGGTGCTGCCGCGGCGGCTCCATGCCGCGGCTTCGGGCCGCCCCGGCTCCTCCCCTCGCGGTGTGCGAGTGTGTGTGTGTGTGTGTGTGTGTGTGTGTGTG
>VXAV01009736.1:170821-190038 GCA_013399715.1 Alectura lathami
CAACCATATTGAAACTATGCTGATTTCAAATCAAGTTTTACTGAATTGGGTTCTTGATCACTCCCCAAATGCTCAGTGTTTTACTGATGACAAAACCCTAGTTCTTTCTTTAAATGGGAGTGGAAATGTATAGTACACATCCATTTTCTTGAACTCTGTCAGCAGTTTTACATGTTTTCACGAAGGATCAAGTGACCAGAAGGAATGAAAATATTAAAGCACATTATATAAAGAGCAGGAGGAAGTAACTTATGCATTGAACCCTGGAAGAATGTGGAAAAAACGTCTAAACAGACAGACCCTACCCTGTATTTCCCTGTTGTCTTTAGGTTTGAGGTAATGGAATTTATTTGTGTAGAAAACTTGAAGGATTGGGCTCCTGGATGATCATTAAATATGTAGAACCAGTAAATACCATAAAGTATCCTTGTGTTCCTCCAGTATGGGTTTGAGCTGTAGCCAGTGATGTCAATGGAGATGCTCCCAGCTGACTTCAGAGGGTGCAGGATTTGACATTATACCATTGTATAATGGTAAAAAGGCAGACTTTCAGAAATGTACTGCAGCTCTCTGATGACCAGGATCAACAAGGCACTTTGCACACACCAAATACCATGCATGTAAACAACTCTGCTGAGTCCAATTCTGAACGATTCTAATTCAAATTTACTACCTTTCTCTTGAAAAGAAATAAAAGAAAAATGGAGATGAAAGTCTGAACTTTTTCTCTTGGTTGCAGTTAACAATAATAGATTTTATAAAACCATCAAACATCTATTAACATTGAGAACTGAAACAGTGCCCCAACTCTGGGTTTTGCAATGCTATGAATTCTTTCTAAAGAATAGAAAAAGAAGACAGCAAATCCAGTACTATGTCAAGTTAGCATAACCTTCCAGACCACTCATAATATAGTACTCAGGAAGTCACAGCAGTGACTTGAGAAGACAGGTGTTTCACCCTTTTATTGCTACTGAATATTCTATATTGGTGCTTTGTAATCAAAATATTTAAATTGTTCTAATCGCTTTGATCACAGATGTTGGAAGGTATGTTACTCCTGACTAACAGACAGCTGTAGAGATAAAAAAGCAGAAAAATAAAATGAGAGGAAGGATGGCAACATATGTGTCAGTAAGATTTTAAGCTCCAAGATGCTTACCTTCTAATGATACAGCTATTTGGCCAAAGAGCATGTGATGTTCAGTGAAGATTTGGGGAAATGAGCTTGGGATGTTTCTTTTTGAAGACTCTGTACAAGAGCCCAGGCTTACAAAAACTTGGAAACCATTGCAGGTTGCTCATTGATTTCAGCAAAACTGCCATTAAATGCAGTCAGTACAATGGGTTTGCAAGGTTGGACTTGTGGGACTGAAAAAATAATATGGAGCTAGAGAGCTGAGGTAAAGGAATAAACAAAAACCTCCTGCAGTTAACTTCCCAGATATTACAAAATGTTTTATCATGAAGAGGCTGTTTTTCTACTCCTACGTAGCAGATCCACACCATAAATTATTACGACTGTTAAACAAAGGTCTAGTCAGTAGTCTCTTCTGTAAAACTTTATATCACATTTTAATGACATTTTACGTGTATGTTCAAATCAAGACACTGACTTCATTGATTTTTTTTGGTTGATTACTTGTTGAATTTCGCTTCTGTATGTGACCTCAACAGTTAACTCGCTAGTCTGTTTGCTGGTGATTGTTGGCAAATCCTTGTTCCAGGTGATCTATGATGCTGAGGTTTAAGGAGAGTTGGAGGTGATGACAGAACTTGAAGCTGATTTTCACAGCAGGTGACACAGAGAATGGGACAATGCCATTTACTGTGTGCAGCTGTAAGTCTTGTTTAGTGTGGAGCTGTAGTCAGCGATTCAGAAGGATTCCTGACTCAGATATTGCGTGGTGCTACCAGTTATAGTAAGATATGAATAGCCCACTCATAATTATATGTTTGGATAGGGGTGGGGTATGTACAACTAGTTAAGAAGAGAATGAGATTGAGTGATTTTTAACTTGGTGCTCTGTTGTTCTTTTGACAAGTATTATAATTGCTATTTTTGTACTGCTGTGGGTGTACATGGTGTTGTGGAATAAGTAAATTCTGTAGCTTAACATGCTTGCAGTGCCTGGGGCTCAAACCTGCAGACGTCTTACTACTGAGACTAGTGCTTTTTCCTTTTGGCGCTCTGCATGGACTATTTTAAACTACTACTGTAGTTTAAAAGTTTTTCTGGTCATTCAAATGGAAACTCTTATGATAGGTGCTGGTATTTGCATCCTTTAGTGGTAGATAGCCAAAAGTAAGAGGTAAAAATGGAGCAGTACTTGGTGGCTTGTGATCTGTGCTAAGAAGGCCTAAAAATGAAGCATTTTTAGGGCTGAGGGTAACAGTCCATTGTGTAGGTCTATTTTTTTTTTTTTTTCCACTTCTTTCTGTATTAGTGGTTTAGGCCTAGATTTCACTTGTGAGGAAACAACCAACACCACTTTCTGTTGAGAAATCACGTGCAAAGCTTTAAATATAAAATAAGGAAACATAGAATGTTATTAAGGTTGCCAGTTCCCATTTATTTTAGTCTTATGTCATAAGGGAAACAGATCCTGCAGTAATACAGTATTTAGGCATGTTTCTGTGCTACTGTCAGTAGCCACGTTTATGTTTGAGAATGCAGTATGCAAGATTTAGAAAAATGCATGCCTGTTGATATGGGCCTCTTTGTTTGCATAGAGGCCAGTGTGAGAGATGGTTTCAAGGGGTTTGATTTCAGGAGGTTGCATGCTATTTAGGTCACTGTCCTGAATTCTCAGGTGAGATGCCCGTAGCTCGGGTGGCCAGTTCGTGTATGAAAGCACTGGGCTGCCCTTTAGACTGGGGAGTGATTTTTCTCCCAGCTTCTTTCCTGTAGAACAATGGAATGACATTCTTTCTGGTGTTTCCTATGAAGAATAATGATGAGGAATTATCTTCTCTGTCTACAAGTGTTTAAAAACTCATTAGTTAGGGTCCCTGAAAGAATTCCAATACAAGTCAGTGGGTGTGGTGAAGCTGATTGTAATGGGAAGCGGACTGGGCCCCGGGGCTGGTGGTCAGCGGGGAGGCAGAGCTGTAAAGAATACTGTGCATATGCTATGGTAAGCATTTTCATAGATCTCCTCTGTGGGAAAGGACAATGGCTTTGGAGCTCATATTTACTCAAAAAGCAGCCCTTTGATTTTCATGGCTTTATGCTTCGTTGCACATTGGAAGGCCCATTTGTCTTCACCAAGCCTTTGAAGAGGGATAGGTGGATTGAGGCATTGACCAAGTGGCTGACGGTAGTGGTTGCTTAGAGAAGGAGATAAGTTGCACTGCAGGTTTTTTTTCAGCTTGCTAAATTGAGGTGAATATGTATTTAGGACTGGAGCATGGATTCTCTCATTGGCTCTGCTGCTAGCTGCTTTCCTGTGCTCAGAAAGTCATTGTGTCTGTCAAATTGGTTAATGATATTTACATGTTTGGTAGATCGTGTTTTGTTGTTGTTCAAATGGAAAGCAGGAGAGAGAGGCCAGGTGTATTTACCTTTATCTGGTGTTTCTGTCCATCTTTTTCATCTTCTTGGGGATCAGCTGAGAACTGTTTTTGCATTTTTCTCTACTTTGAACTATACTTGAGCTACGTAGTCCTTCATAAGCCTTGTGTTGCCTTGTACCTACAATGCAGGTTGTCTGTGGCATAGTTTATGCGTTAAGATCCTGTTCTGGATGAAACTTTTGTGCTGATGATATCAGACATGCTTAGAAAAATAGGATGAGATTTCTGACCGCAGACCTTTCATTCGATGTTGATTTATGTCTCTGTACTTTATCCCCTTTTGTAAGGAAAGAGAAGAATAACATCTCAGAATTTTGCTGATAGAATGAGGCATTTTACATAGGAGTCAGTGTCATTGCTGCTTTTTATACACGGTGAAATGGGAGCTGCGAGGGGTGAAGTGGCTTGCTGAAAGACTCTGCATTGGTCAGAACGCTGTCAGTTGGGTTCCAGTTCGCTGCTTGCCCACTCCGATGGGTATATTTTCCTATTCCGCAGGGGTGTGATAAGGTTAAGTCTCTTAATGTTTATGAATGTTTATGGTGATAGAGCAAGACAGAAACCTAGGCAGATATATTAGTAGGGGAAAGGCAAGCCCATAAAGAGAGGCAGGAGGATTTGGGCAGAGCGTATCTGCAAGAAAAGGGAATCAAAGCAGAGAAACTATTCTGAAAAGCAAAGAATGAGCCCTATATTTACAATTTGCATATTTGATATAATTTACCCTGATCTGAGCTGGACAGTGAGGGCCATGGATCTTCTGGAGACAGAAGGCCTTTGTTCCTCCCCAAGACTTGTCTTTGCCCAGGTCTTATAGTAAAGCTTTGTGTATGCAGCTGTAGCTTAAGTATATGTCAAGTCTTGGACGCTTTACTGAATAGGACATCCACACTTCTTCAGAAGCATTGTTGCTCTTTGAGCCAGCTGCCTTTGTTTCTAGCAGACTGACGCTTTGTTGGTTAACCATGGGCATGAGTTTTCTTCACATATGTTATTAGACTGAAGGTATTTTCTATTTATACCGCTTGGGGATACAAATTAACTGCATTGTGTTTAGCAAGCACTAGGAAGAGTATATCTTTGTGATGTTAAAAAAAAAAAAAATACGGAACCAAAATTTTATTCACCACGGATTGTTCAAAGTTCCTTTCTTTCAAGGTACAAGGGCAAATAGACAGCAAAAACAATTGACTGTCTTTATTTTTCTCCCAGAGAAGCAGAAAGTATTTGCACATATGCATTTTCATAGGTAATGTTGGTGGCATCTGATTGTGAATGATGGGCTTTTCAAGAATGTTGATGAAATTGTGTAAGGCAGTTTAGGGAGCATATGTACTTAGAATTACTGTCTTCATGACTTTGATGGTTGCCTGTTGGCCAGCAAAGTTGCAGTAGAGGGTTGAGCTGAAGGCCACTGTCCTTGCTGAAGTTTTTTATTGATTTACTAAACTCTGAAACATACTTGACCAGAGCTTCCTTTGCTTTTTCAGTCCATTCCTAGAGAAGATAAGAAGATGACCTTTACCTACTCTGTGGCAGAGCTCCAGAGCATTATGCAATCTCTGGCAATATTATTGTTACTTCTCAGTCTTTCCTTCTCTCTTTAAACATCCCTTGCCTGGACTGACTGTTCTTTAATGTGCATGTAGAGGGATCATAGATAAGGGAGATAGATAATTGTAGAGGTTTTCAGTATTTGTGTAAGGAAACACCTTTTTACTCTTTCAGAATCATCCAGTTCTATTTGCAGGACATTGAGTATGTTTGGATTGTAGGCCATGACTAGGTGTTATCCTTGTCAGGATACTGAATATTGCACTTTTCATCCACTTCGTTCTGCCTGGTTCTTTCCCCATTACCTAAGACAAGCTGTTGTGTGTGTGTTTTGCCTGGTTGTAGACTGCTCATGAATCTTGCAGTACATGACAAGCAGACATCTAACAAACATGACTAGAAACTATATAAAATACACAGACATAACACAGAAGGTGTATATTTGAAAACACATTAGAGCTTCACAAATAACCTGATATCTAAACCATTTTTTTTTCCTGCATATCCATAACCAAGAATGTTCTGCTAGCTGCATTTCAACCAGATGAGGGTTATTTTAGACTTTGTAATGATTTTCACTTGTGTAAACTCAAACAGTCTGCCTGCAAATTCAACTTGAGTGATAAAAGGTCTCATCAAAAAATTGAGGCAGGCTAGAATGTTTGGTTAAGATTTAATATCTTTCTAACAAATTATAACCCAGAGTCAATGTATACTCTAATATCTGTGGAAAGAAAGGGAACGTAAATGATACAGTTGCATTTTACCAAGTCTTTTGTAAACAATTAATGGTGAGGTGGATGTCTGAAGCAAGGGCAAGAGAATTGATAAACCTGTTCCAAAGGGCTTGAAAAGTTGAAGTGAATTCTAAATGTAGATTAGGAGCAAATGATGACAGCCAAGCCAGCATTACCTCAGTTGATTAATTTATAAGGATACTGGTCAATGATTTTAACCAACAGCTATGCATAGTAGAGTCCTAATGGGATCTGTCTGTTAAGATTACATAAAGTAGAGCATTTGATTTATTTCATAGCGTTCCAATGCTCCACTTTAACTTCATACAAATAATGCATTAGTCACACTGGATAAAATGGCGTATTGAATAAAGTTGTGATTTTGTCTGCTTCTTATAATCTGATTTTATAAAGGATTAAATCTGTTTTAGTAGTTTATTCATATCATAAAAGAGATTGTCGGCTGAATGAAATCTTTACATCTGCCACTTTCTATCTCATTAGAAAAGACAGTAACATAAAGTTCCTCATTTCCTTCCAGTCTGTTTTATCCCCTAGTGTGTCTGAGTGTGTATTTCTTTTGTACATGTTTGTATATTATAATGTCAGTGTGTTTTCAAAGTTGTGCTTAGGACTGCATCAGCTTTCAGTTTAGGGGAGCATTGCAAGGAGTTATAAGCATCGTGACAAAGCATACATGACCAGGAACAAATAGGGGGGCAAGGAGTGACTATCAAAAATCTGAAAATGATGGTATTAGTAGTGTGGCTGCATATGTGCACACTGCCAGATTTAACAAGGTATTTAAGTACCTGCAGTGCTGTACTGTGTGCCCACATCAGTGGGCACAAATGCATGCTTAAGGATAACTCTGTGTTGACTTAGAGATGATTTAAAAGGACAAGAAGTGTGGGGATTCCTATGTCATTCCTATGTCACGGTGGCAGTATTTAAAAAAAAAAAAAAAATCTAATTTATATGCATTGATTCTATTAAACTAAATATTTATTGCAAAATTGTAAATTTAGGCTTTTTGTTTGTTTGTTTACATATTGTCAGAATGTCAGTTTACTGTCGGTACATTTTATTCCTTTTGTTTAAGTATGTGTCATTGACAGGATGCTGCTGTTACAACTGAGTGTTGTCTTCACATAGACTTTTAAAGTGCGAGCAGATTATCTCTTCACAGATGTTTTCTTCTTTTTATTCAAGGTTCTTGCCATTTGTATTTAATCCTGTAAACTGGTTATGGCCAGATTTGGTTCATCTGAACATGAGGTTCTCTTGGTGTCTGATGCTGAGCAGAGAGGTAGTATCCAGCTATTTTAGTTGTCTTTTTAGTCAGAAATGCAGTTCTGAAGATCTCGGTTCTCCCTTCTGAGAACTTCCCAAGGGTGAAACTTCTTCATTCACATTTTCAGTTGTTGATTCATGTTCCAGTTTTACTGGCTCCAGCTTTTCAGTCTTGGCTCCTTTTCCAGCATACTTCGAATCAGTGGGAGTGTTTTGCTATCAGATATGTGCACCGTCAGCCTCTTTGGAGCAGGGAGCCACTTGCAAGCCCTGGGCACAGAGGCAGTGCCTGCAGCACCTGAGTGGACAGGGAGCTGTGTGCCAGATTCTGCCTGGGGTTGCCAAAGCATTAACGTGGGATTACACAGGTTTGGCTCCTGGCACAGGATTGGGCCTGTGTCTGGTCCTGACAGGCTTCATGAATAAGACTTTTGAAGTCCCATGCTGTTCGTCAGTCCACTTTGTTTTAGGAGGAGCCGACAGCAGGTAGCCCTCTGCTCTCAGCTGCCTGCTCTCTGAGGCACTGGTGCCCTCTCTGACGGAGTCACACAGGCACAGCTGAGTCATTTTTTGCTTCAACTCGGTCATTACTGAAATTGAGGAAGAAACCCTTTGCTTGTCACAAAGGTGATTTTGGTCATGAGTACATTCCTATGACACAGAACGTTCCTAGAAAGGACAGAAATGTTTGCTGAGAAGATATACCCTAGGCTGGAAGTTTGGGGGCCAGATGTAGAGTATGAATGGGTTTGCTTACTGAGGGCAAGTAGTTTACCTTTGGCGTTACCAAATGAACAGTGCCCTCTTTCTCAGCTAAATTTAAGTATCCTCTGCAGCAGGCTTACCTACATACATCAAACTGCTGCAACATCTCTGACCTCGCTCTGCAAGTGGGTGGTTGTGAAGCAGCGGGTGCAGTTCTGATGCGAGTCTCCTCCGGTGCTGGGAGGGCAGCAGCGCAGCTGTCCTGGGGCTTCCCAGGGCCCTGGCCTGTCCCAGAGGTCAGCCTGGGGCTGCACGTGGCTGGAGTGTCCACTGGCACTGCTGGCATCCTGTCTGTGCGCAGCTGTATGGATATGGAAGTGTTTGTCAGCCTCCTCATATACAGAGTAGCTTGAGTTCAGGGGGTACTGGTTACTTATGCTTCCAGCTGCTGTGCAGAAATGCTGAGCAGGTGCTGGAACCACGATTTTGTAATATGCTGTGGTTCAGTGCAACCTTCCAGTGGGCAGATAACAGCCTTGTGAGATGGTTCTGTCAGTAAGATACAGCATAAGTATTTAAATAAGGAAGAACAGTGCCACAGTTTGTTTTCTGTGAGGAGTACTGAGTGTAGCTCTGAATAAACAGACAACAGCCTTTTATGGGAGATTTTTGTTGTATTTTATTTGGCAGCTGTTTGTCTTAATAGGATTTCTTCAATAGTATTTATTGTATTTTGTGCTGCTAGGAGGGAGAGCCAAAGCAGAATCTGAGCAGTTTTACTTGCTTTACTCATTGTGAACAGTAAGAAAATATTGCTGTATTAATTACTGTTGTGCTTTATTGGCAAAAATAAAGAGATCCTATAATATGAAATTGCTAATATAAAGAAAGGCTTTGATTTTCTCATTAGCACAGGATATTTTGCATCTGTTCTGGTTCACGAGTGCATTGTCGGCACTTAAATAATAATAATGACTCAGTAATGAATAAGAATAACAGCAACAAATAGGCATGTGAGTGTGCAGGCAGTCAGGCACCCTCCGGTGTTTATCAGTAGGTTGGTTTTGGAGGTCTTGCAAAATGAGCTGTTCCCACGTGCCCATTCAGATTTTCCTAGATCATTGCACAGCCCTTCATTTCTCTGCTGGAATGGCTGGGTTAAATACAAGCACTTTTTTCATTGCATGTCAGAAGTGCTAAAATTCTCACTTGAAATGGAAAATGTGTATTTTTTTTCCACTTTAAAACATGTCTCGTTTTTAACGTCTCCTTTTTTCCTCTTTTTTTTTTTTTTTTTTTTTTTTGTGAATAAAGTATTAAGTATCTCATTGTTTAGAATTCATGGAGGAATCGGAGCTCTGGATTGTTCTGCCAGTCTTTCAAGTATGTTCATAAAAACCATAGCCTGAGAACACCTTCGCCATAGTTCAACCTGGTTTGTAGCAAATTTCTCTGCTTCTGTAGTTTCTGCTGCAAAAACAGGTATCTTAGACTCATGTTAGCAGTCTGTCTTGAACATTGAAAAGCCTAGGCATCTAAAATTCTGATTTGATTCTTAGCTTCTAACAGTCTCACCTTTTAAAGTCACCTGCCTGTATAATATTCTATGCAGTACAATTTATGGATTTAATTTTTTTTCCAACTCTTACCTAATGCTGGATAGATGACAGTGATAAGTGAAGAACAGCAGAATGCTCCCTTTGTTGGCTATTTTTATCAAAGAATGTTAACTCTTTAGCCTTATTCTCAAAATAATTTAGACTAATGATTTGGCTTAATGGTTTTAAGTTGGAGATAATGAAGATGCTCTTAGTTCAAATTGGGGGAAAACAGCAAATATGCTTTGAGTGACTATTTTTTCTTAACACTCCTGCATTGTAAATTATATCCTAATGCTTCTGCAGCTCAAGAGAGTCATGAAATATGTGTCTGTGTAAACAATTATCTGAAATTTGACAAGTCTGGTTGAAATACTTAATGTCCTGTGCTGACAGGCTAGAGGGCATCATCTGTGTGAAGAGTTTGAATTGTACCTGCCATTTAACACCATTAAAAGACTAACCTAAAAAAAAAGTGGCATTACTGATTGATTGGTCCAAGTGGCACTTGCTTTAAGAACTCAGCATGTGCTAATGTGTTATTCACAATAACTACTTAGGGTAAAG
The DNA here is from genome assembly GCA_013399715.1 of Alectura lathami. NCBI lineage: Eukaryota > Metazoa > Chordata > Aves > Galliformes > Megapodiidae > Alectura > Alectura lathami. The sequence continues at coordinate 180,852 of VXAV01009736.1, forward strand.
CAAAATAAGATTTCTTTTTCGTTATTGATTTCAAATTAATTTTTGGTCCAACAGCCCATGACCATAATGACATGAACCTTTCAAGACATGCATGGTCAAAATAAAGCAACAGGAAAGGAAAGAAAACAAACAAAACAAACAAAAACAAACAACAACAACAACAACAAAGACACACAAAAACAAACCCACAACAGAACACATCCTTTCCTTCCAACTAAAACAGTTTAGCCCTCAATAGGCCAAACAAAATTGGTAAAGCAAGTAGTTTATCAGCCCATGACCTGTAAAGTACTTAAAGTGATCTGTGAATGGAAGCTACCCTAAGTCTGCTTCTTGTCACAGTAATTTGTCTGGCTTAAGGGCAAAGTAAGTGGGTCTCCTTGGCAGTACAAGTAGATCACCGGGTAAGATCAGATAGGAGTCTCTAGCGGTAAGAGCAGAACTACAGCAAAGCTCTTTTTTTGACTCAATTTCTGCTGCTGTTGCTGCGTTAATATGTGTGCTAATTATCATGAACCTGATAAGACTTTTATTAATTGACTGAACTAAATGTAAATTCTGCTAAAATAGAGAATAGTTTAATAGACTTGACAGGTGCTGATTTGCTTAACTGCTCTGTTCAGAGTAAAGGCACGCTTTAAAACAAAATAATTATCTGGATTTTAACCCTTAGATTCTTGGAATGGTTTAATATGTTCACATTTGACTCCTAAAATATAAAGCTTAAGTTTTTCACAATGTTTTCTACCATTCTCCCCTGTCCTGTGGTACCTTATGCAAGGCTAATTGGTTCTTACAGCTTTTGTACTACAGTAAAATCCCAGTGTAGTCATTCATCACAAATTTGCATGTCACAGAGAGGTCTAGCCTAACTTGTTTAGTCTCCAGATGCTGTTAAAATAGTAAATGTTGGATAATGAGTACCAACAACAAGCAATCTGATGGCTACAGTCTAGATGTGGAGTTCCAGTTTGAGGGTACTCGGGGCTTTTGGGTAGATCAGATCTCTGCATCACTTAACAGTTGCAAAATGGATACTGTAGTATGCATTTAACTTTAGAGGTGTTTTAGGGCATGCCTAAGATTTGTGAAGGTACTTTGAGGTCTTTGAAATATCTTTCATGTGTCCATGCAAAATGATACCAAAGTTAACTTGCTCTTCTTTTGCCTGGGTGTTGCTTTTCCTGAGGTACAGAAGATGTTTGAACATGCAGTATTAGAAGTGTAGACAGGGAAAAATTAAACATGATATCTCTGGTGGTAAATGTCACATTCTTTGGAAACATTGGAATATTTATGGTATGTTTTATGCTTTCCATAATTAGGCATTGCTATTAGTGCACACGACCTCTTCATTTTAATTGTCAGGAGAGCTGTCTCACAGTAACACGTGCTGCAGCATGCTGCAAGAGCAATCAGCTTTTGTCATTTGTCAGCTACATTTTATTACTTTTCAAAATGTTTTAATCCTTCCCCCCCTGCCACTGGTAAACATAACATTTATGTGTAAGTCTGGAAAACCAGTGTCCTTTGTATATCAAGAGGCCTTGGCAGACAAAGATCTTCCTCTGTGTTCCTGTTTGGCCACTTCTAGAAAGGAAGGAGGTATCTCAGTCTGTTCTTCTGGACTTGGTGCCTGCTGTGATCTGAATCATGCTTTGGATTCACCTTTGTATCCATTCCTGCCATGTAATACTCTCACTCAAAAAACCATCCCAAAACAATCTCCCCCAACCCAACAAAAGAAAAACCTGTTGTGTGGCTTGTGCAGAGCAGCAAAACTCTGTAATCTCACTGTGGATGAGGCTGGAGTGATACCTCAAAGCCGTTTTTGGTTTACACAGAATAAAAATAGCCACGTGCTTTCTGCCCCGTGTGTGCCACCTGCTCCAGTGAGAAAAGGAAGCCTTAGTTGCTTATAAAGGACATGAAACTAGCTGAATTTTACTAAGACACACAGGTGCAAGTAACCCCGTTTTAAAGTATGTGAGCAAATAAATTGTCCATTTAGAACTAACTTAGAATGGACTCATTTGCAGGGTGAGGGTGGCTGTTTCTCTCTCTGGGTGCTTCCTTTTCTGTTAACACATGGTAATTACCACACGTCATGCTTTATTTTGGATTACAAGATCATCTCATACATTTACTACAGCCAGTGCTTTATTACAGCTATCCTGCATCTTAAAAAAAGAAAAAAAAAAAAAAAAAAGAGAAAAATTTTCAATTCCTGCCTGAGGAGTATGCTGCAGGGCTTTTTTTAGTTTTTAGTATTTAGTATTGTATTCACTAATTTACTGTTTGTTCTAGAGCAGCAGTGAGTGGGAGTTAAACTTTAAGTGCACATTTGGCTCTTTAAAAAGACATTTAGTGTACAATTACTGCTGTTTACCATCTTATAATTGTTGTGTGTTTAGGCTTAGTCAGGCTTAGGAAGAAGGGTATCTGTAATCTTTGAGGGCTACAACTCCCTGTCCTAGTTTTTACAAAAGATAAAGTAATTATAGATATTGAGATAGATACAGAGATAACACAGCTCTTTGTGCTGTGATGTTTTACTGATCAGTGTAAAATAAACACAGACAAAGAGAGGTTGTGGCAAAAGATGCCATATGTGGCTGGAGTTCAGTCAATAATATTCAAAGTGGTGCTCAGGTCAGATCTGGGAGTCCTGAGACTTGCTGTCCTGTTGTTACACAGCAGCACAGTTTGCAAAGCACTGGATTTAAGTGAGAGACCATATTTGTATTTACATGTATGGGCAATGTCTGCAGTGAAAGTGTAAATCAGGCTGTATGGGTTGATTTTGCTTTGAATTTGGGTGGGATAAAAGACAGCTGTGAGAAAATAAAATGTAACAAATATGTAACTGAAAATGCCATAGTACTTGAAATGTATGAGAGGTAGTTATAAAGCATGACTAGCNAATTCTATTTAATGACCCACTGTAACTGGAAGATATAGCTCTACTGTATTTGTTGAAACAGGGGAATATTATTGGATTTTAGGCTCGTCATCTGAAAGTGTTCACTTAAAAGCCATATGAATCCTTACATTTCAATTTGTAACAAATGTTTTTGGATTACAGAAACAAAACTGCTAGAGAGCTACTTTTAACAGAAAGCATTAGAGAAAATGTTGCTATCATTCAAAAAAAGATCTGGAGCTGTGAATGTATTTAGTGAGTGTCATATTTCATACTCAGAATGTAAAGAAGGACTAATCCTTCCCTTCTGGGTAGGAGTCATACTGCTCTTTAACTTCCCTCACCATATTTTATTTTTAATGTAATTTTAATGAAAAGGTGGATCTAGCATTAAAAGTGGTTGTTTGTAGCTTGTCTTCTGAAAACACTGAGATAAGCGTTCCTGTAGTGTTTTAATTTGTCTGTTTGTTTTATATAATATATATATTCTGCATGTAAATTTTGCTCGTGTTTAATCTTACTAGTTGAAATCCATGACACTGTCTTTGAGCTATATCTGTAGCCTTTTAAAATCAACTGATGTTTTTAACAGATGGTAGTAGTCTCTGGATTGAGACCAAAGAGCCTGAGTATTTGGGTGTTACAAAGGCAGAGTATGGGGAGGGGGTAGTGAAGGATCAATTCCACCCTCCCATTTAAAAGGTGGAGATAAAGCCTGATATAGTACCCCACCTCTCCTTGATAAGGCTGCTCTGTCTGTGTAAATGCTGTTCCTCCTCTCTATGGTGAAGTTCACCCACTGACATTAAATCCTACAAGCCTACTCTGTGATTTCAAGGCATGTCAAGGGATTTAGCTGTACAAGCTTTTTCTTGTATTTGAAATGCAACTTTTTGATAGTAGTAGGAAGCATGGATCAAAATGTGTGATTCATCCTTTTCTTATACCTATAGAATCTTGTAACCAATCTAATTAATATAGATAATTTGTTCAGGCCACTGACTAGCAGGAAAAAAGCCACCCACAAAACAGAAAATCCTAAAGCTTATCTGCTTTAAAAAAAAAAAAAAAGGGTTTTGATTTCAAATGAATTGCAGTCTTCTTTCAAAAGCTGAACTTTTTGTGGGAAAATATATTTTAGCTAAAGTGTAACATTTCAGCAATTGTATATCAGTGCTGTTGGAAAATTTTAAATTTAGAAAAGGGGTCATTTTTGCCAGTGGAAGAGAAAAATTGTTTTGTTTTAAGATATAAATCTGAGCCTCTCTTAATAAACACTAACATTACTGTGTTTTTTATCTGTATACACTTCCATAAAAGGTTCTTTTTAGTGCAAAGCACATTTGGTTAAATCCTGCAGTACCTTAATACCTTTCATGCTAGTGCATCCCAAGGCACTTCACAGTCTGTAAAGTTAACATTAGAAATTCAGCACATAAAATTCCTTAAGACAATCCTTTTTAAAATGCTGAATAAAACATCTAAACTGTTAAGTTTGGATTAAATGGCCCAGCAGTTGGTGCTTTTTTTTCCTTTTGTGGAAAATATGTTTGTAACAAATGACTGAAATGAATAAAAGCTCTGTAAATAATATGACTTCAAATGATATTCATAAAGGCCAAAATCTGCCATTCTGCAGGAGGAAGTCTAGACATGTACAAAGTTCAGCCCTGTTAATTAAGAGAGAGCAATACGCTGCAGTGAGTCAGAGCAATTTTATAATCCAAATGCTGCTAAAAGGGACTCTTGTCAACCTCCAAATCTTATTTGTTTTATAATCACTGGGTAAGTAGACTTGCTGGCTGAGGAGATACCTGTCTTTCTCTTTCGGGTTTGAATGTGGTCCAGCCTGGTAGTGACCAAAAGCTATTACCGTCTGATAACTGTTTGTTAGGCTATGCAAAATAATTGCAGTCTCCAAACGGCTCTCAGTGTCAACGTCACACAGCATCCCCCGCGCTTGGTGCTAATTGTTGCCCTCACTGGCAGCCTCAGTGAGGAGGCCAAGGTTTGACTGTTATTTCCCCTTTCAGTGTTTGCATGGGTCCTGCTGAGAGTGTGTGCGTCTGGGCTGTGGTTAAACGGTGTGTGCTCTGTTCTCTGCAGGGCTGCCAGCCTGGCATCTTTCATAAGTGCTGATTTTTATCATTAAGAAAACAAGATCCTCCATCATCTTCTCACTCCACCTTTAGTTCTGCTGCGAGCAGATTTTTTTATATTGGTGCAGGTTTTTTTTTTTTGTTTGTTTTTTTAACAGAAAACAAGAAACCCAACAGAACAGCAGAATGAAACAAAAGCAGTGAGAAGTATGAATCTGTTGTGCAGGATGAGGCCAGAAAGAATCTGTGCTTTTAATTTTTTTTTTTTCTAAATTAAAATAAATAAAATGTAAGTTGATAAACAAAAACAGGAAAAATAGACAGCTGATAGCAGTGGAGTACATGAGAGGAGAAAAAAAAAAACAACAACCCAGGATTATGCAGCCTCAGAAAGAGCCAACAGATGTTCAGGGCGGGTTAGAAAAACAACATGATCAACGGTATGAAAGCTGCGACAGATCTAAACAAAACCCCAAAATAGATGCAGTTCTGGAATAAGCCTGAAAAAGAGAAAAATCATTATAGGCTTTTATCATAGCCACTGGTCTCTGATAAAACGAGATCGAAACTTCTCAAAAAGGAAGTTTATACCGAGATGGGTTTGCACCTTCGTTGCTAGAGACCTTTCATGCACCTCTGCCAGTGGGTAAATTGGGAACAGGATGAAGATGAGTAATCTGTTCCTCGCCCAGGAAAGGTGCCTGAAGTAAAAGCTAATTGCTGCCCTTGTGATGGAGTGGCACTTTCTTGGGAATTGGGAATGCGGTTGTATTGCTTAAAGTAGGTTTTTTGTTTCTGGAGAAATTAAGCTGGAAGGAAGTCCATGCAGACGCACAGTGGTGTGAAATCACCTCTATCACCTTCGCTACAGCAGCACCCCTTCCCTTCACATGAAGGAAGGCGGCAAAAGCAGAGCGGTACATGTTGCTGCCCTTTGCAACAGCCAGTTCATGGCTCCATGCCAAGGTTCAGCTTGGGGCCCATGCCTGGCTTACCGACCCCCTCCCCAAGCACTGCGTGTTGGGGCAGACCTGAAGGCAGGCCGTTTCCACAGGCTGTTGCCAGGCTGGTCTTACTCTCTGATGTCCATAGCAGCTCTTCCTCCAACACTGGAGAGAGTCCCGTGTGAAGTATTTAATGGTCTGAGGCCTTTTCTCTCCTGCCTGAAATTGTTGCTCACTTGAAGCGCTACTTAGCGGGCCAGATGCTTGCACCAGTGAGTAGAGCCTGAAGCGGCGTGGAGCCCCTTCAAGAGGAGGAGATGCTTTGCCTCAGCAGAAGGCTGTTGGCCAGGGCAGCCACTCACAGCCTCACGTGCCTGACTGGTCCTTGAGGGTGAGAGGGCCGGGACAGCCTCAGCCCCCGCACCACAACAAGGGCCAAGCCAGGAGCGAACATGGAGACCAGTTGGCCTTTTTACATAAAAGCGGGTTTTATTGTGGTGTTTTCTGCTCCTACCCTGAAGTGAGACCAGAGCCACTAGAACCAGCTGGGTCTGTCATGTGTGACTAAAAGGTGCCATTTTGAAAAGATGGCTAATCAGCCAGGTACGTACTGATCTTGGCTAAGTGACTGTAAATTTTAAGGTGGTAGAATATCGCTCTTATTTTGTCAGTAATGCTGGAGAAATGCCAGAGTGAAATCTTGATTTAGCGTCTGGGGAATGGCGCGGTGCCCAGGCTGGTGCGTGTCGTCGGCTCTCTGTGAGAGCTTGGGCTCGTACCCGCCTTCCCTGGGCTCCAGGAAACCTCTGACAATGCTAATTAATGAATCTGCACTGATTTGTATAATTTATGCTGCATGCCACTGTGGTTTAGGGTGGGTCTCATGCTGTACTTAAAACTTCATGTTGGAATGACAAAGATTTTATTCACTAAAATAAATTGTTTTGCTGTGAGGTGTTTGGAAAGCAATTGATGGTGGTGATTGGTTGTAGGTGACAACCTACAATGTGGTGCACTTGTTTAAGATTTATTTAACAATATATTATTTGTTGGAGAAATCCAGGAGTAAGGTCAGTGAGCTTGATTCTCACTGTACATAGCTTGAACCAGCAGTATGTGGGCTGCTTTGCTTTCAGGGGGTGTTTTTGGAGACATTAAAGCAATTATTATTGTTCTATTAGAGATATTGTCCTTCATTAGGTTTAGAAAACTGTGAAATTACTGCGAAATTGTACAGAATCAGAATGCCTTCATTGCTTGGTTTTCTGTGTTAACTTGTTTTGCAACCCTGTACCACCAATGGCTCCCCGCTCCTGTCCAGCATCTTCCCGCAGCACGCCAAGCAGAGCAGAGCTCTTGACGTATGTTCCAAGAAGGAATCCAGCTCTAGTTTTTCAGATGAAAAGGTTAAAGACTTTGACACAAGATAATTATAAAAGGAAAATGAATCTTTTCTTGGATCAAAAATTATTGTGTAAAAGAGTGTGTAAATTATGGCGTGCAAGTTAAGTAATGGCTTTTATACTGAAATCTGGAATTACTATGATGAAGGAGAAGGTGTCAGACTGGTAATTTATTTCATTTTGGTTTCTCTGATCTGCAATGAATTTAGGAAATTCAAATTTATAGCAAGTGGGTCTTTGTAAGAATTTCTCTGAGAGAATGAGGATACTTTATGGAACTTCCATTGGGGTCAGATTGATACCATTACTCTAGTGAGAACTTCCAGTTAAAAAGTTCCCACATATGATTTGTTCCACTGACTTCTGTAAATGGATTTTTCAAACTCTTTGAATGTTACTTCCGTTTTCTCATTTAGCTTGCATCACTGCTCTTCAGTATTTGAACAGGGAAATAGTGATAAATATGATGCAGGATTTTGCTAATAAATCATAAAACCTTCCAAGTACTGTTTACTTTTTTTTTTTTTTGTAGTAAAAGTTTGAAGTTTTTTTCCAAACCATACATAATAGTACTCCGATTTGTAAAATTACAGAGACATTTTAAGTTTCTTTAGAAATAAAGTTCTTAAAAGAACAGCTGTATTTTTGGGAGCTGAAGTCAGGTTAGCTACAAGGGCGCAATTTTATTCCCAGTAGAGGATGGTTATGAATTGGTCATAAGCATAATTCACCTTTGAGTCACAGCACTTCACACAGAGAAGTACTGTTGATGCTGCAGAGCATATAGTCTAGCTTGCAGTAAATCAAAACCCAGGGTGTAGAGTCTTTCTGTGTGTGTTTAAAGAAAGAAATGAGCAGGCTATATATCTGCTGTATCTAAACTGTGCTCTTTTGTAAACAGAACAGCTATTTTTGAACCTCTAGCAGGATGTTTCTGGTGAAGGGATAATGCAGATGGATCCTTGCATGCATACAGGCGCATACACACGTTTATCACTCGGTGAAGGGACCGTGTGTATCATTCATTTAACTGGCAATTCTTTTGTGGGGTTAGCATCATTTTGTAGCAAAATTGGCTAAAGGAATTGTTTCAAACACAAAAGATGTTTTGAACTGGCGTAATTGCTTGCTCAACAGCCAATAACTTTGGGGATTGTTTTCTATTTGAATTCTAGATACAAATTGGGATATCTTTCCATTTGTTTAAAAAAGATTAAGCCAATAGGAGAAAAAAGGATCTCTTCCCATTTTCACTGAGCAGTGAAGTTTGAATATACAGCTTGCAATTGAAACTATTTTTTTCAAAGCCTTTGAGGGCTGTTTCTCAGTCTAGTGTAAACAATTTATTGTTGAAGTCCTAGAATATTTGCATTTTAATTAAAGACAATTTTAATTAAATACGAAACTTTAATCAGAAAAGCAGAGTTTAGGCAGATAATGTACTTGCATGCTAAGCAAGCTTACTCTGAGGGGACCTGTACTCTGTAAAACTGCTTGGTGTGGTAGTTAAAACAGGAAAGTAGTAAATGCATCTTTCTTGCCTAACTTACCTACAAATAGTAATCTCCCTCCTGCCTCTTCTAGCCTGCAGTAACATATTCTTCCTACAGGCAGTGAAGTGAATGAGGGGTTGATGCAGAAACCTTAGAGGGGCAGTGAGCAGAAAAAAAAAGTTAAATTTTGAATTCGTAAAGATGCCTTTAAAGCAGGTGTTAGAAATACAGTTGCATTTTTTAAAATGTTCTGCTTAAACGATGTGTTTACATTAAATTTACATTAAAAAAAAAAAAAAAAAAAAAAAGTTCAGGCAATATTTTT
>VXAV01009736.1:190101-204249 GCA_013399715.1 Alectura lathami
AATACTTGTGACTTTTTTGTCATCAAATGACCAATCTGAATTTGCCTATGCTTGGTGATGCTGTGACGCTGATGTTGCAACTACATCTTGAGTCATGGTCCAGTGGTTCTGCCCTGTTTGTAGACAAAGCTCTCCGTGCCCCAAAACAGAACTAATCAGCTCCTTAGCAGACACACATGTAATAAACAGAAAGCTGGTGTCTGCCATGATGCCTTTGAGTACATTCTGAGGTCTAACAGACAAATGTATTTGTGGAGCCTTACACGTTTGTTTTGGTGGGAGTTTGTTTAGGCCAATACTGCATACCTGGACACGGAGAGTAGCATCTTCCTCAGTGAGCTGTGAACTAGTCTAAGAAATACCATGGTAGCCCAATTTTGGCAGGTCTTGATTTTTGATTGTTCTGTGGGTTTGTTGTTATTTGTAAAGTTTTAGTATCTTAAGGTAGACAAGAAGTAGGTGATCTCTTGTGCCTTGTCCATCTCTCTGTTGAAATCCACTTAAATCTTTGCAAAATAGCAAAATAAGGTGATTAACAGCCATAGTATGAGAAGAGGATATTTCATGTTTACCCATAGCTACATATTTTGAAAGCAGTACTTCTCATTAAGGCCTCATCATTGCCAAACTGCTCATAAAAACATAGAATGCAGGTGTCACTCAAGGTCTGTTTAAGGCTGAGACTTCTCCTGTGATTTAGTGAAATATTGATGTAATGTTTTAATTCAAAAGGGATACATAGCACTCATACAAAAATATTTTATCTTAGGCCTGAAGTTACATTCAGTAATGGCAAAGTAGTTAATATATTACCTTTGCTAACAGGAAAAGTACTGCATATAAATATTTTTAGTCAATAATGTATTTTTAAAAAGGTTTCTGTGTGGAATCAGATTTATGTTGTCAGAAGAATTTATTCATCTGACAAGTGCAGATGCCCGGCACTTCATGTATTCTAAGATTTACAAAAGCAGTTTTTTCCTGGACGTCAGTGGGATGTGGTTGTGGCAGAGTAATGTAGAGAAGCAGGGAATCAGTCCAGGAAATCTTCTCTGCAAAATCCTGCCTTAGATTGGTACAATCCAGTAAACGTCTGCCTGTGCATGTCTGTGTGTTAGACACTTGGGTCATGAAGGGGCAGAGCACTGGACTCGGGATCTGTGGTATGGATCTGTGAACAGAATTTTGCCTGAAGCGTTTGAGATTTTCCTTGTATACTAAATGGGTCATCCCCCCCTCCCATTACTTGTGTGCTGCTGCCAGCTGCACTTTAGCAAGGTAGAAGTTGGAGCTTGCTCCCTTGGTTTCCACAGATAAAAAGTAGAGGATAATAGTACTTGTGCATTAGATTTTGCCAACTATGCATGTTTCAACCACGCTTGTTATAGCCTGCATGTTGTTTGTTGTACAAAATACATATATAATGAGAAAAATATGCTTAAACATATTTCATGTTGCATAGACTAGCCAAACTGTATAATGAGTAAAAAGAACAATGCTGCTTACATTCAATTTAAAACTAATGATCAAAAAATAATTGAAATTCAACTCCTTTGAAAACTAACAGCCTTTAAAGTGTTTGAAAAGTCATAATTCCAATTTGTTTTTACAATTCTGAGATCAGTTTGTGAAGTTGTTGCATCAGTCTTCATACCTTTCCATGGAGCTGTATTCAGTTACACTGAAGCTGTTCCAAAAATTTTAATTGGTTCAATGGAATCTCTTCTCCCAGGACAGAGGTAGCCAAAGCCAAGGAGGTTTTTAGCTGCTTAATTAGCCTGGTTTGTGAAATGATTTGGTGTATGGGATGTCAGGAAGAACTTGACATGTCTGTGCAGACTTTAAGCTAATCCATCAATTTTATCAAATAAAGAGCTGGATTTTTTATTTTTTATTTTTGGGTCAATAGGTGTAAAGTAAGGATACGTTTTTCCCCTGTATGTCCTTTCTGAGTAGCTCTGGTTATCTAATCAGCATAAAATTTGCCATACAGTTAAATAGCAGTGCATGATTATACCTGGTGATAGACTTCCTTTTTGAAAGAAAAAGAATCTAATACCAGGATTCTGTATTGATTGTGCTGCTAATTCTGCCTCATAGCGCAGACTGGCAGAAGGCAGGTAGCTGTATTGTATTTAACGGTTTTATTGTGATGTGACTAAGATGGATGTGACATGGTCCTCTATTATTCGTTTGAGAGTGTGGACACTAATGAAGCCATTAGCTGAGCTAAGGCAAGTGAAGAAAATAGGGAAATTACCATTATTCTGAAGCCATTAAGTTGTAATCTGCCACTTTCTCTCCTTACTCAAAAAGGCATCTTCTTTTTAAGGCCTCCCTGACTGTCCTTTAAAGATTCATTAATTCATTAACTTTCCAAAGGAGATGGAGGAAACACAACTGAAATTTTAATCAGCTTGGTGTGTCATATTATTAACATTTTGAGTGTATCTGTATTCACTGTTGCACCACATCAGGTTAAGGTTAAATAAACTACATTACAGCAAATAATGTTCTGTTTCATACCGTAAAACATAAAATGTTGAAGGCGGAAATTGGTTTCATGGTTAAATTAAATTACGATGCAGAGCTTGTATTATAAATTACGTTATTCAAATGTATGTTCTTTGGAGGAAATGCAGTACTACATCCACATTATTAACATTAATATTTTCAAAATATCCACGATTAATCTGTAGTGTGTGAAAGGACATAGAAAGCTCTACAAAACTTGTTATGAATTTCTGTTTTTACTTTGTACTCACTTATGATCAATGCTTTTATGTTATCTTTTGTAAAGTAGCTGACTTCTTTTAATATCTCTCTTCTAATGGGTCATTCAGACATTACGTACAATTACAGCTGCAAAATTTTCTTTGTTATTGCTTTCATTTAGGTACCACGGAGTGCTATTTTTATCTCTCTCTACTTTCTTATGTAAATATTTCCTTTCACCTCAGTTGTACTGCATTCTGCAGTACAGCAAGCAGCTTTTGTACTGTGCAGTCGGAACTGATCGAGATACATCTGTGACAAAATGGATGAATGCTCTCTCTAAACAATTAAATACCCCCGGTGTACAGAGAGATGACCTCAAACCTCAGTGTGGGAACACTGTGCTTGATTCCAGGTAACCATCAGGAACTTTATTTTGGGTTAAAAAAGGCCTGTTTGGGGCTCTGTAAGATTAGTTTTATTAATGCCTCAATTAAAAGAAGCCTTGGGTTCAGTCACTTTCTGGAAGGTGTATGTTGTAAGTGTTTGGGATTCTTTAAAAGGTACAGACACAGTAATAAAAGGCATGGTGATGATGAGGGCTAAATGAGGCCTGAATGTGCTGCTGCTTCTGAAAACTTAAAGTAACTGTCCAGGTTCATCAGACTTCTTTCTCCACTCGCTGTATTTCTTATTTGGAAGCACTTTCCATTTGATTCTGGACTGTTCTGCCCTTGTGCTGCATCCCAGAACTTTTAAGCAGCCGTATAACAAAGCCTGCATAGCTTGATGTTAGTATTAATGCTAGGCAGACAAGCCTGGTATAAATCTAAGGTGTTTTTCTCTTCTTTTTTTTTTTTTCCTAGCTGTGATAGTGTCAGTTTGATATATCTCCTTTCATGTTGTGTTTGCACTTGAGGTCAGGAAACTTCTGAGTTGTGCGTATCATCAGCATTGTAAATACAAAGTAGCCTTTGGCACCTTAGTGTGGTGCCTTGCAGTGGATTTGTCAAAACAAAACAAAATCCCCTCTTTTGTTTTCCCCTCGAGTCAATTACACTCAGGATGAAGCAGTTAGTGACACCAAGGATAGTAGTTGAAGCATTAGAGGTTAACCTGCTTATGAGAAGTGCTGGCATCAGTATTTTCTAGTATCACTAGCTGGCTTAACTTAAGAACTTCTGCATCTGCAGGACTTGCAAAACCCACTAAAATTTCTTTGCAGGTTTTGAGCCTCCAAAAAGACACTCACCTAAACAAACCTATTCTGCCATGTTTTTCAGGGCAGGACCTTTCCCCTTTTGCCTACGAACAGCCCGTTTGATCAGGGAAGTGGAGCAGTGGCGTGCCTTCCAGCCTTGCCCTGCACACCCCGTTGCAGGGGCAGATGTGCACCAGCCCCGCTGCTCTCCCCAGCAGCTCTGGGGACATTACAGCTCCACTGTTGTTGCATGCATGCTGTGCATATGTTTAGGACACTGACCATAAACAAGTCCATAGTATGTGCTAGGAAGAGTTCTCTGGCTGTAGAAAAAGTCGTATGTAGCTGTGCATATACACACCTTTGCAGGTGCATGTTGTTTATATGTGTGATATATGTACACACAACATGTGCCTATATGCACACTATATAATATGTATATTGCCTTGTGGGTACAGTGTGCTTGTGTATTCTAAAGATACTTCTTCACAGCATCACACAGGAGGATGTTGTAGTTGCAGCTGGTTTCTTCAAACATTTGGAAAATGGATGGTGATCTGTGTGTTTTGCTAGGTTCAGTACAGCTCTGGCATATTAATTTAACAGCAATTGGTCTTCTGCAGTTCGAATTTCAAAATCTCCTTTCTTATGTCGTATATGTAAATTTATAATATGAAATAATCTAAATGGACCTATTTCTGTACAAAGCTTTTGCCATTGTGCAGGAAAAGTTTGTTTTGACTTCCTTCTCATATAGGTCAGCTCATTAATTTTGTTGCAGCTGCAATAGCATAGTAAATGTGGCTCAGGTGTTCCTATACTGCTGTTGCATGTCAGATACAAGCTGGCTTTTGTAAGCAGTTTCAGTATGTAGGATTAGATTTTAGCCATGTTCTGAAAAGGAAAAGGAATTCAAAATCCAAGACAATAACGGCATGCCTCAGGAGGAGCAGAATACAAACCGTATATTGCCAGTTCTGATGATGACATCAGTAGTTATTCATTACACATCAGCAAATTAAGAAACTACCATTGCTTTGGGATGGGGTTTCCACATCTGTCTGCTGGCAAGTAACATTTGGGTCCCAGTCACATCCACTGTGATGTTCTTTGGTTGAACAGAGCTTGCTTCCAATCTCCTTTCACTGGCTGGAGATTAGCATAATATATTTGACTGAGCACAGTAAAAGGTCCAGACGTGCTGGCCAACAACCAAAATATTCTCTGTACTTAATACTGCCTCAAATTTCTTGTAATGGTCTGTGATTATTCCAGTCACAAATAACATAGGGAGGCTATGAGATATAACCATATGACATAGAGTCTGAGTTCTTTTGTAAATAAAGCCAGTCCTCAGGAGTGAACATGAGTAATGGTTGATTCTGAAAAGTGAGGAATAGGATTGTTTTTTGAAGCTGGGTGGAAAAAACCCTATGTTGTAATTTAGTTATTTACCTCCATTACTCCACACTTCTCCAAGCACTGGAACACAACCAGGGCATAAGAACTTATTGCAGATCTGCAAAGGCTTGTACAGCAGGGACTCCTCTTAGTTATTGCTATCAGCAGCAATAGATGTAATAAACATAAACCTCTCATGACAATCTCATACATCCCTCAGTCTGTAACTTCCCTGGTGACCTGAAAATTAGATATAGTTTGCAGTAGGCCTGAAAGGTTATCAGCAAACTCTGGGTCTGCAGACTTGAGGAACAGATCGGGTTCCAGTATTCTTCGTGGAAACTACTCTGTCATCAGGACCTTCTACATTTTTTGCAGGGGGCTCCATCTGCCCTATGAGGACTAGGAGACTTCCTAGTAGGTGAGATCTGAACTAGCAGGAGTGTGAGGAGCTAAAGCCAGTGTGTGAAGGTGTTACCTCACAGTTAGCCAGCAGCCTGTGCACTTTGGAGCTCCAATGGCACATGTGAAATGGGGCTACAGAAACAGGCAGCCACTGGAGCATGCACCAGTTAGTTTCTTCTGAGGTGAAAACAAACAAACAAACAAACAAACAAACAAACAAACAAAAAAAAGGACAGCTGAATCTGCAAAATCCCAGCTGCAATTTTCAAGAATCTTTTCTAAGATCCTTGTGAAAACTCAGACCCAACTTACCTCAAATGGTGCATCCCAGGTGACCTCACCATTCCTGAATCTTCTTCAGCATCCCTCAATAAAAGAGGCATTCTAGAATTTGGTTTAATCACCCCCATTATGTGTGCAGGCAAGGATCTCACTGCTGAGGTGTGTCACTTGACTGTATTGAACTTATCAAACATGTCCCATGTGAGTTTGGTTTGGGAAAGAAATACATGTGAATAAGCAATGTGTGTGATTCAATTCTCCCTCTCGTGGTCAGAGGAGGTCCTTCTCTTAACCTTAAGATACAAACATATTTGATGTTTCTGCTAGCTTGAGGCAACCTGTGTCTTTTGGAAGATTCCCATGTATGCAGTACAACCAGGATTTAGTGGGGAAGTTACTGATAGTTCCTGAGATACATATATTGACTTTTTGCCACACTGTGTGGGGACAGATGGAGGATTTGAACTGAACTGCGACATTCTGCAGAGCTGTATTAACCTTACTTATACACACCTCCCCTAAGTGTCTCTAATTTGTCTCTCTTTAAGTGTTAAACTACTTCTGAAACATAGCTCTGTTTATCATCCTTCTGGCACTCCTGTTGACTCCAGTGGGCGACACAGTGTAAGCTGTGTTGCTTTTAAAGATGCTGCAGTGCTGTTGACAGTGATAGCAGCACTCCTCTAAATAAGGAGGGTAGGATTTGCTTCTCTGTCTCTTATAAATCCCCCTGCTTGGTAAGAAAAGTCTTGGATTTTGTTCAGTGATATTTAAGTCTCCCCAGAAGGAAAAAAAGCAGCTTTAAAAAAAAAAAAAAATGCACAAATGTGCAGAATTAAGCATTCTAAAATCAATTTTAATTACTGTTTAATTGATTTCAGATATAAAAAGGAAACAAACAAAAAATTCAGATACTCTTTTTACATAAGGTATAACAGCCATTTTCTGTCCAAGTAAATATTAGAAGAATACCAAAATTCTCTCGTGGACAAAACCACTCCAAACCAATATGCCCTTCATTCAGTTTTATCACTGAGGAGCAGAAGATTAACTTATTACTTTTTCTGTTTTATTTCACAAATGTGTTCTGTTGCATGTACCATTTTTAGTTTAAGTGCTGCTACCACATAACCATGAGAAATTTCATCCTCTAGTATGAAAAAATAATTGCCACTGTTTTTAAAGCTCCTGTTAAATTCTGAAGCAATAAGTTTAATTGCTTATTATGTATTTCTAAGTAGTTAGTTTCCTCTAAGAACTGGCTAAAGATTTTCCTCACAGAGATCTTGACTCAAAGATTGTCCTTTAGCTAGAAAATATTGATTTGCTTTTGTTTAGCCCCTGTGGAGAGCACCTTATCTGTAAGACCAGGCTTTGTTATGATGAAAGTTGACAGAATTCAGATTTAGTCAGGTGAAGCCTGTCATGGTCAGTAAAAATGTTAAAGAATAACAGTAATAAAATATGATATTAATCTTGTGATTTTTTTTGTTGTTGTTAATCAGAGAGCTTGTAATAATGCAGAGATTTGGGGGAGTTTAGGCTTATTGAAGTAATTCATGCTAATTGTCTCATCTGCTTAGCATGTCATTTGTCTTCCATGAATATCAGTGCCTAAATGCATTTAATCAAAAATAATTAATACCAAAACAATTAATAATGAGAGATGGAATCTGGATTGACAAGGTGCTTGAATGCATTGACAATTGTTAAGAGAAGAAGATAAATATTGCATTACATTTGAAATTATTTTATCAGAAAAACATGTATGAAGAGCCAAATATGAACTATTATGCATCTTTTATTCTGCATATCCATATTGTTATTTTATTACCATGTAGGTTGTGGCAGGGCAGGGATCAGACGTTTGTGTTACAGTGTAAGGGTTATGCAAGCTTAGTGAAAGGGTGCTAGCCACAGATGGACAGCCCAGACCATTGAAGCGAAGTGCAGCGACTGCCTCGCTGATGTAAGCAGAGAGATAGGTGCCTTTGAAGAGTGATTCAGCAGCTCTCAGTGCTGACTAATCACTAGATTTAGCCACTAGCAAATGTAAGATCCACAGTGATGTCTGAGCTCCTGCCTTTTAGGGCTGGCATAAGGCTCTGACTCAGGGCTGTATCTGCCCACTAACGATCTGGAGCCTACAGCCCTCTTCTGACGCAAGATGTCTGAGCCGTCACGTTTCCTTAGAAGTAGCAAAACCCTCAGCAAAATGTTTCTGCCTTAGTAGTACCTTGTGGCTTTTCTGTAACAACCTGGTGATACAGAGAGCATGGCTTTGGGGCCCCCGGTGCCCTGAGGGGGCAGAGCCTGTACCCTGGCCTGGGAGAGGGTATCCTAGAGAAACTGGCCTCCGTGCACCTGCCTGGAGATGAGCTACAATGCCACCGAAAATGCAGCAGTCACAGCACCAGCAGTAAGTCTGATCCTGTAGCCTTGGGGCCTGGGATTCACTTGAAGGGGGTTGGGTGTTTGGTCTGAAGGTGTTTGTGTTTTCTGGCAGATAGATATTGGATAAAATAACGAGGATTGCTTCTGGTCTTGGCTGATAGATGTGAGCTGTGATTGTAACATGGGAGTGTACATATTGCCTGTGAGGCTGAGCAGGACCTGTGTGAGGATGGCTTCCATGCCCCAGTGGGGTGCTTTATGGCTGAAGCATTAGTTACCTCCCGTTGTCATTCATTTGGTTTCAGCAGATCTTTCACACTGCTGAGGAAAAGATATTAAAAATGTGAAGGTGGATTAAGGAGATGTGGAGGCAGTAGCTGAAAATCTGTATCTGATTCCCAGAGCCTGCTGCACCCATCTGTGCTGTCAGGCATGCTCGTGACATGGCTACGTTGGGGGTTACCCAGGTATCGTTAGCAGTGGAATATGGCCTGCCACACTACTGAGGTGCCTTGTCTCTTGGCACTGAAGTTTTACTTCAGTCGAAGAGGACAGTGCACCCTTGGTAACCTCTTCTCTGAATGCTTTAGGATGTTGGCTGTGGACATTCTTTGTCAGAAGCTTCCTGGAGGTCTCTGTAGTTCAGAGAATTATCACCCCAGGCAAACTGGCAGACTCCCCATGTGTGTTATGTGGACGTTTAGTTTGGTTTCCATACGACAGGTATGCCTGCAGGCCGTGACATAGTGTGGCTGTTCCAGTTCTGTCATGACAGCCCGATGTGCTACTGCTGCCCAGCACAGGGGACACAGCAGTGCTAGCTGTTAGTGGTATTTTTGGTATATGGTCATCGGAGCCAGAAGCAGTTTGTATTTTTAGAGGTGAGGGTTGGAGAGGTTGCAAAAAGCAAAGGGGATAATGAGCCTTGGGTATTCTTTAAACTTCCATAAAATACCAATACCTACAGCCTGGACACTACAAATTGTAGGTACATTCACTTCACATCTGACATATGCAGGCTGCCAGGACAAATGCTGTCTTGCTGTCCAGGCTTTTAGGATGTCATGTTGGGAATCAGATCAAGCAAATGATCCTGCTGAAAGTCATCTCTTTTTTGGGGGGAGTCGAAGGGGCAGGGTGGGGGGAAATTACTTTGCAGCTAAATTAATTTCCTGGTCTATTGCCTGTGCCGTTGCATGAAGGCCGCTACGAGCACAAGGAGGGGAGCAAAATTACTGCTAATTTAGAATGTTTGTGAACCACAAACTTTAGATGTAAGAATAAGTATCTCTACTTTAATACTTCTTTGCTCTAAGTTTTGACAAACTGTTGGCTAGAAGCATATGTGTGTAGTCACTATTCACTCTTGACATGTAGAGCAGTCATCAGGCGTGTTTTGTGGCTTCTCTGAGTATATACGTATATGTATGTGTGTTGCGGCATTCTTTGCTTACTAGATGAAATGTATTTGTTAGCGGGAAAACATAACTCAACTTTGCACCACAGTAACCTTAGCATGAATGATTGTGCTACATCTGCTTGATGTCTTTCAAACACATGTTCTTCTGAAGATGTTTAATCTAAATCTCAGTGTTGCAACTCTCTTTTTTAAAGGCCAAAGATGGTGAGTGCACAGTAGTCTGCACTGGCCCAGGGGTTCTGACTTCTGACCTCACCATCGAATTTTATTGTGCATTTTTTATCATTTTACATTACTATAGTGTACCAATTACTTGTTAATATTGCTGTTATAGAAATTATATTCATCTTGAATCACAGACCTGCATATCAAAATAAAGAATGAGTAATTCTAGTATATATATTTAAATTCTGTATACACAATCACAGTAGCTTGGTAATAAAGTTCCTGAGGCAGAGTATTGCTTCAAATGTAGCTTATGTTGAACTGAAGTGAATATATTCTGGGTAAATGTCTATCCATTATAAATTACCAGCGTCAGATATAGAGTGAAATACATGAACTTATTCTGTTCCCATATTTTTTAGTTTATTAAGGCAGTGGATGTGAGCGGCAGTAGGGAAAAACTAAAATGCATGTCAATAAACAGGTTTCCAGACAGGATACAATTTTTTCTTCCCTTGTAGTATGCATTTCAAAGTATTAATTCACAAAGAACATAATAACTTTGTAAATGCAGTTAGTGTTGTATGTGCAAGATTCCACTGCTTTTCCTTTTAAAGCCTTTTACTCAGAATTCACTCAGTTTACATGCATCTCTTAGCATAAATATCAATAATGCTTTAATTTATGGGTGTTTGCTGTTGGGCTTTGTTTAAATGAGTTCCATCCAAAAGGAATCAGAGCCTTCTATTCTTGCAGAAATGAATAAACCACATGAGGTGAATTTTCATACAACCCATTCAAACCTGGAGTTTTCAGGGTATAATTTAGATATTGCATTGGTGGTTTATGACCATATAAAGTGTAGGTGTGTAGGTAGGAGGTTAGATAGATGTACTTGTAAATGGCTAGAAGCAAGGAGGCTGAGTATGGTCTCCAGCAGTGCGTATTTCAGCTCACAGTTTCACATCTCTATCCTAAGGCATTAGATGTTACTAATTCTGCAAAAGCCAAAGATTTGTTTTACAGAAGAAAATTCTGATTTGATTAAGATATTGCTTTGAGACCTAATGTTCCTTTAGCAAATCATGCTACGACTGGAAATGTACATGATTAGAAATAAACTGCATGTTATCTGAGAAAGAGAGAGAGAGTGCCTCATGATTTGGAATGATCCTGCAGAAGCAGTGCTTAGTGTAATGACAGTGCGCTCAGATTAATTATAGCACTGCTTGCAGGCGCCACTAGATGCATACTGTTGTGTCAGCACTTTTGTTGTTAACCCTGTGTTGCAAAACTTTATAATTTGGCTCTAAACATGCATAAATCTTCTGCTTTAAGTGATATACATGCTGGATCAGCTTTTAGTTAGGGCCTGAATTTAATTTTTGTATTTTTAACTGTTCAAAGTGTAGAGCTGTGAAATGATCATATCTATTTAATATTGTGTATATTTTCTGCTCTGCACACTTTTTTGATGGAAAATTTAGTTTCAGTAAATGCCTAGGCTGTACTGTGATCATTTCATATGGTCTGAAATAAGGCACTGAGATATTTGACCTTTCAAACTGGAATGGTGTAAATATGAAGCTCTAATTTTTCTACCCTATACGTGAGTTAAAACAAAATTTTGCTTAATATGTATTTATATGATTAGCTGCAATGGGTTCTGAAAGATTAAGGTTTGAAATAAGCCTTGAACATGTCTTAAAGGCTATTTACAGAGAAAATTGGAAGTACTCTAAGGAAGCTATTATAATTAGTCATGTAAACACTACAGAGTAGTTTTTAAAATGAACATTTAAAATACACTGTAGTCACAGAAATAACTTTTTGACTAAGTCATCAGAATGCTGTTTATCCGCATTTTACCATTGATGATTTGGTCATAAATGTTGAGTGAGCGAACTTGCTTATACCTAGAGCACCTTATCCTGCAAATACAGGAATCTGTGCAGATTTTTCGAACAGTTCTTATCCTCTCTTCTTTCTAGTTTCCACTCTTAGATTGTATTTTACTTTTTCTGAGTAGTGCTGGCAAGTGGTTCTTTTCAAGAGCAAATGATGCCATAAATCAGGACCAAAATCAATGATGCTGTGGGGCTGTAATAGCGAGATGCGGTTATGTGGGCCCGAGTGTTTCACCTGCTTCTGAAGCCAAGAGTGAGGGTACTGGCTGATGTTCCAGCCCTTGGCTTCTCATTTACTGGCAAGTATATATACACAGCTGGTTTGTCTCAGCCTTGGAGCAGAGAGATCCATCCATATTAAACTCCTGATTTAATATGATTCTTCTCATAATGCAAGAAATTAAAAAAAAAAAAAAAAAAAAAAAGGCACTCATCCAAATCAATGTTTTTGAGTTGAGTTGCTCAGAAATACAAAAGAAATTTAGTCCTTCCACCTTTAATACTACGAGAGTAAGATCTAGGACCTGCAGGACTGGTTGAGGTTCCAGGTAAGAATATTAGCTCCCTTCTTTTTCTGTAAAGTATATGTTCTCTACAGGTGCAAGGGATCCTGGGGGCTTGAATAGTAGGACTGGTTCCTTCAGGCAGAGGAAGGTTTATTTGCCCAAAGGAGCTGGGTCTTTCACATCCTGACTGTCCGTTTTCAGCTGCAGTTACTGCTCTTCTCGGTGGTAGGTGGTATAACCACGGAGTGATTTGTGCAGGTGGAGTAAGGCCACATGCGTTATGCCAGATATGAAATGAGGGGGCTCATATGAGTGCCTCCTGGACATGTCTTACATTACCCGTTATGCTTTTCTCTCTTAATAGAATCTGGAGGAACCAAACACATGCTGTATGCATGGTTTTATTGGAGTGCTTTGCCTCGGGCCCTTAACTCCTTTAGCTGGTCATTACCTGACCAGTAAAGACCTCTAAACGGGTCATTAATGCTTAAGTAATAAACTGTTTCACAAGACTATCTAGTACAGAACCTCTTCTATCATTTTTACAGTTCCTGTTTTATAGATAAATCAATGACCAACAACTGGATATCCTTGTTTAGCTACATAATCTGGTAATAGCGGCCACAACAAATACGCAGCAGTTCCATTTTGCTGTGCTCAGGAGAGCTGGAGGTGGTCACACACAAGCAGGACCTCAACTTACGTGGAGTGTAGGCTGGGAACAAGGGGAAGAATGAAGACGTGTTCTGCTGCTTGGTAGGAGGGTTTAGTTCTAGCTGTATAATGTCACCAAGGCGGCTCTTCTTCCCCCACTGCCGTATTAAGAACCAGTAGGCCTCAGATCAGCCCAATATTGGCAGAGGGAGAGATTTCCTACTTTCACCGAGCTTTTCTGAGCTAACAGTTAGTTAGCAGTGCAGGTCTTACACTCTTCAATACCATATATGCTTTGACTTTTTGTTTAGAATATATTAAATGTTTTCCAGACATGACAATAGAAGTTAGCATATTTTTTTCCTGGTTCTCAGTATGAAATTTTCAGGACCCCCTTTGACCAGCATATCCTTTGAAATAGGTTTCTGTGCATGACGCTGTGCAGAGCTCTTTCTCCCTGGAGAGGCAGAAAGAGAAAATGCATAGTAGGTACAATACTATTTTTTGGCAGATCACCAGGCATTCGATATTTCAATCCTTATTAACTCAGTGCATCACTGGTTGACTGCTGAGCAGTGAAATAAGTATCCAGTCATATACGTCTTTTCTCATGTTAGCCTTTGGGCAGTGCCAGTCTGGGCTGGGAGGTGTTGTTTTGTTTTGTTTTGTAGTAATGCTTGAACATTCCACACTGAAATGAAATTTGATGCTGAAAATGGTTCTTTGTAGACACAGAGTATTTTTCTGTAGTAAAATGGAACAAAATTTCTGCAAATTGATGACTTCAAGTGTGATTATTTCTTGTGGAGCAAATGCTTGGTAATTACTTTTCTAAGACACACTTAAATCAGATTAGTTATGGGACAAGTTATCTCTGGCAGTGTAAAACAATTAATATTAAGCAGCTGTTTCTGTGATGGGGCTAACTGTTTTGGAAAAATTACAACACTGGGGTTTTTCTTTATTTATTTCTCCTACATTGAATTGGAGGGTTCAAATTTGCAGCTGCCATCTTGAATTTAACAAGAAAAGAAAAAGATTATGAAATATGAGGCAAGTTATTCTATTTATTGAAAAAAAAAAAAAAAAAAAAAAAAA
>VXAV01009736.1:219831-241866 GCA_013399715.1 Alectura lathami
GGGATTGATCAGGAGCTCAGGCTCAGGCTCACCTGGAGCTTCCCTACCAACAGCAAATACAGCAGCTTGGCCATGCACTCAAGTCTGCAGCTAGGAACGCTTCTTTTAGTCCATTTTTGCCTTTGAGGTCCCTAATCTTGAATTCTTCA
Source organism: Alectura lathami (assembly GCA_013399715.1). Taxonomy (NCBI): domain Eukaryota; kingdom Metazoa; phylum Chordata; class Aves; order Galliformes; family Megapodiidae; genus Alectura; species Alectura lathami. The sequence continues at coordinate 219,981 of VXAV01009736.1, forward strand.
TCTCCAAATAGTAAGTTCAAATCATTATTTCTATTGCACTTGTCATTCTGATATTTAAGAATAAGCTGTGAATGTTTGATTTTTTTGCTTGTTTGTTTCTTTCTTTTTATCTCAGGGCCATACACTTTTTTTTAAGGAATATTGTAAGTTCAGTGGTTATCAAATATAGTTTTGTTTTATTGCAGTAGCATGGTTGTGCGTGAATAAAAGGTAAGCATAAATCCATGTTATAGAGGTTTATACATGGGTTTGTGTAAATATTATAAAAGTATAGCATGAGAGGGAGGGGAAAAACCTTTTCTGCATGTCTAAGCAAATGAGGCTGCAGAGCAAGGGGGCTGTCATTTTAGAACAGTGCAGCATTCAGCTGTCTGTATTCCTCAGAGGTGGGGTCCCTTGCAGACCCTGTGATAAAACCACCATTAAACTCTTAGTCCTGCTAATTAGCCACATAACACTGCAGAGCATTTAACTCTTTAACTCTGAAGTCTGAGACAGACTTGTCTGTCTCAAGTTCACGCTCAAGAAGTTATTTCTCTTGAAGAACGCCCTCTCCCTAGGGAGAGAGCCTGGGAAGGAGCAGATGAGAGTTACAGATGAATTACAAGATGCTGGGAGTGAAGCCCCAGGTACTTTGAAATGTGTTTTGTTCCTGAGGCACCAGCAGGGTTTGCTGTGAGAATTGGTGTAGGGACTTGGCATAAAGAAGACAATGACAAAAAGAAGAATATTGGTGTTCTTAAACTTCCCAGCAGCTCTGTGTGTTGCCTTTATGGCAGGAGTTTTGTGTGGCTGAGGGAGTGTGTGTAGGCATGTGTGGTGTATGCACTGAAAATTCAGCGAACAATGTCCTGTGCAGTTTTTAATCTTACTCTGTGAACACAATGGAATCAACACAAACTCTAATAGCATGATATTCTATGGTGTTAAGTGAATACATTTTCATGGCCCACCTGCTAGTGTAACTAATTAACAGCCATTCTCATTAATTACATTGATCAGGATCATAAAATAATTTCAAATTACTGAACATGATCAACAGGAGTAAAATGGTTTCACTTTAATCCCTTAATGATTTTTTCATGATTAATCAAACAAAATGTATGTAGTTATCTGATCCATTTTTTTCTTCTTGGAACTGCAACTTGGAGCAATTACAGTAGACATAAAGTTGATGCAAACAGAGCAACATTTTGTCCGGTAGCTAATTAAGCAGTAAGGCACAATAGGATAGGATAGGAGCTGTGTTATTGAGGGAAAGTTTTTGTTTTTTGTTTTTTGTTGTTGTTGTTTTGTTTTGTTTTGTTTTTAAAGCACATATGAGGACCTCTGCTCCCCCTAAGGAGCCTGATGTCTTCCTATAACCATATACCCTGCTATTGACTTCTTGCTAGCAGGAAGTTCTTTAAGATTTTTATACATAACTGAATCAAGGGGAAAACCATCTTACCACAATCTGATCAGCAGTTTACATTTACAGGTCATAAATATGCAGCCACCAGCTTCTCTTGCCAGCTCTTTGGATGTGGTATAGATCTGCCTTTGATAGTATGTAACTCTTTTTTTTTGTTGAGCAAACAAATACAGCCTTCATTCCCATTAGCTTCACAGAATTGATAAACCATGAACGCGGGCTGCTGAAGTGGACTTGATGTTAAATGGTGATGCTTAAACTGTAAAGAAGCTTCAGTACCTGTATGTGCACCAAATAGTATGTGAATCCTGGAAAAGGCTCAGAGTGATGTTTGTTGTAATTTATTGTGCTGTTATTACTCCTCATTATCCCAAATTACTGAGGCATTAATGGTGTTTTTCATGGTCACAGAACTAGACTGGTTTATGGCCATTTGGAGATAGCAGTGTGTCTCTGCACATGGTACAGAGATGTACATGGTAATTTATAGATGCTGTACGTACATATGTATCTATTAAAAAAGGATGGCAGCATTTCTCATGCTTACTTATGTGCACATGAGCTCTGTTGCCCAGTCTGAGTGACCCTGACACTCAGGTACCTCCCAGAGACTGACGATGAGCATTTCCTCTCATGGAGAAACATGCCTGGTGTCTACCAGTCCTCAGTGTACCTGGAGCAGATGTGGAAGGCTGCTCTTGTGCTCCCCAGGAAGGGAACTGGAAAGACCACGGGGCAGGAGCACCTGGTGCTACAGCTGCCCCCTTCAGCCCACGGTGTTCTGTGGGGCTCTGCTGCTGTGGGTGAGCCAGGTGGGTTGCCCTCGGCTCACCGTGCCCTAGCTGGGAGCTGAGCACAGGGAGAAAACATCTGTGATGGATGGCATTTCTGCTGGTTCTGAGTGAGCGGGAAATTCAGTAATTTGTTCCTGTGCAAACTTTACCCGTCAAATGTTTTGTACTTAAGGCTTGGAGATTTTTTCCTGATTTGATGGCTTGTGGTTGGGCTTACTGTGGCTTACCCAGAAACAGAAATACAATAATGTAGTCTGTCATGATAATGCTTTCTGCGTGGTCATAAAGATCCATGGAATTTAACCTAGTTTTGGATGAAATAACTAGATTTAGATCAATCACAGGCATTTTGTAGAAGAGAGAGAATATTAACTTGGTCTTGAAATGTGATTAATTCCAATTTGCTGTTTTCAAAGATAAGCAATGCTCACAATCCTGTTAATTAAAAAATTCAGAGTTTTCCATTTTACTTCATCAACTATTTTTTAATGAAATAAGTTTGTCTTTTTCCTTCTTATTACTGATGCTTGACTCAACATGCTACATGCTTCATGAAGGAAAAGTAGTGTGTACTAGTTGTGACCCTGTGAAATGAAGACAAATGCTCTCATGCAAGATACATGATGGGCTTTATGACATGTATAAATATATAGTAGATAGTATCCTTTCCATAAAAATGTTCTTAGATTTCTAATATTGTGTTTCAGCGCAGTTTTGTTAACAGGATGACAAATAGTAAAAATATGTAGGTATTGAAATAGTGTCCCAGATCTGTGTGCTCTTCATTCAACTGTCAGCAATTGCTGCTTCTCAAACAACAGTCTGACTTTGACCTTGCTAAATATTCATTTCATGTCCCCACCACTGCTTGATTAAGTCAGGCAGCTTTCTGTTTGTAGCTGTACTTGGCATGAGTCTGACTGCCATGTGGAAATACTTTTTTGGTCAAGGTTAGGAATGAGCAAGACCTTGTTAAAAACTAGACAAGCACAGGACTTAGGAGATTTGCATGATCTAGAAACACTGCTTTCTTATGAGAGCTACTGGTTTCACATCTTACCTTCAGTGCACAGCAGTTGTCAGGCCTGCACTGTATATTAGGAAGAGGGAGTGTCAGTTATTAATGTACAGTAAGCAGCCTAGCTAGGAATACAAAGTGACCTTTAAACTAAAACAGCAAAAAAGAGGAGGGGAAATAAAACATAGATTCACTTTATAATTGACCTTAGTATTTTTACTAAGAGCATTTGGCATTTGGATTTTACGTCTTGTTTATGCTGCTAAGCTCAGCTACTAATAAAAACAATGATGACAAAACCAATAATCGTTCTGTAAAAAAAAGTTTTACTGCGCTGTGGGTGTATATGGAGTGTACATGCAGCGCGTTTTCTGTTTGCTCCCCATTGCTCGGTCATTACGCCTGAAGCCCTGACTGAATCCCGCTGCAGCTAACAAGTCATGCTGTGCTGAAGCATAAGTCACCATTCATTGTCAGGCTGTGGGTCACATTCTGAACATGCAGGAAGTTTTGTGTGTTGAGTCCTTCGTGGTGCTCAGCTGAGGCATGTTATTTGACATCAGCTCAGTGTCTGATCCTGTGTCTTACTTGAAAAAAAAATGTTAAAGCAAACTGTGTGTTTTTAAAATTGGATTGTCTAATTATTGTAATTATTCAAGAAGGCAACAGGGTGTGAGAATGTTTATACCTGTAAATATCCAGGTATTTTGATCTTTTGAAGTAAGCAGCCGTCAGAGTTGATAAATGTCTTGGCTGGAATTTAGCAACACAATGAACCTCTGTGTAGATATCCCACATGGTATCAATTGAAGCTCCATTTAAGACCTAATCGTTGGCCCATACAAGCAGAGGAAAGCTTGGCTAGACAGATGGAAAGAGCTGCTTTAAGAAGGGATCAGAAAAGGCATTGCTACTCGGCTGGCCTAAATCCACTAATCTGATGTTATTATTAGCGATAAGGAGCAGCGACCAGGATAAAATCTCATTCTCTGCAAATGTCATTTAAATAGGACTCTGATATTTTCCAGTCAAGTAGACAGGCTTTAGTCAAATAGTGAGCACTTTATTTGTAAATGCAGGAGGAAAAGAAAAGCTTTAGTTCAGCAAGTTCTTAAGATGTCAGCTTACCAGTATTGATTAATCGTTCAGCAGTGGCAGCTGCTTCTTTATTAAAAGCGTAGCTCTCCATACAAAAGATATCAGATGTAGGAAATGTTTGTTGACAATTTACCTTTTCTCACAATGTGGCAAGAGCTCAATCTGTTACACATTCCCCCGCTTTCTGGCACTGCAACTCAGATAATACCCATGACGGAATTTATTAGTCCATCTGCACAAGGTAGATTGTGGCAGCCGGACTCTGCTGGAAACGTCGCTCTGTGTGAAGCCAACCCAGTCACCAGCTCCTGAGATAGGAATTAATTCATGGAGAGCTGGTGCTGTTTGGGAAAAACGTCTGGTTTGGCTGCGTATGAATGTGCTTGGCGTGTGACAAATATGGCCTTGTAACGGCAGAGCAAAGAACGAGATGGATGCTTGGATTTCACACAGTGAAGCTTGCAACCTAAGATGCGTCATTATTCATTAGTGGGTTTGAATGTTTTAAAACTTTTGATTCCACCCACTGCTGAATTAAACGATTGGTCTAGTGATTTGTCACACCACACAGGCACCCGGGAATGTGCATGGACATAGGGACTTTCCCAGCTGCGCACAGAAAGATGTTCTGAGATGGGCATTGTTTTGAGTCTCCTTAAATACATTTATCCTTTAGGCTTAGGATGTGACTCCTCTTGCTGATTTTTGAAGGTATGGTTAAGTGGTTCCCCTCAATGGAAAAAGACAGGCAGTTAGCCAAATTCCAGGCTAAAATGAGTCACCTTTGGAGTCCCCCTGTGCTGTTAAGTACAGGGGAAGCCTGTGTGTTCAGTATCGGCTGTAGTCGTCTCGTTCTTGGGTCAGTAGAGCTCATAAAGTTGAATCCCACTATTAACTGATTGTGGAGCAGTGAAAGCAAGTATTGCACAGTGTACTAGGAGTATGAGCCAGGCTTATCCTTGTGCTTGTGTCTTCTTTTCTTGCCAAGTGCAGAGCTGAGAACAGAGAGTGTTGCTTTTCCAAGGGATTAGGAGGGATCTGAAGTCACATCATCATACATAGTATCTTTTCTTATGCTGTCAGTACAGTTAATAACAAAATATTATCCTGGAAATTTGAATAAGTTTTGTTGTACACCACCCTTGACTGAATCTCCTGTTTCCTCTTTTGGCTTCCATTTTCAACCTGAGCTCTCCTGCCTTGTTACTGAGAAGTAAAGCAGTTTGTCTGATACCCTCAGTTTGTCTGGATACCTTCGTCATCCTTCACAGAGGAAGGGAAATTACAGTAGATTTAAAGCCACAAGCTCTTGTCAGACCTTCAGGAAAAACATAGCTGTGGAAAGAAAAAAAAAAAAAAAAAAAAAAAAAAAGATTTGTTTAAATCCCTGTAATTACAGAATACTTAGCGCTCCTATTCTTGGCTTAGGATGTGGGGGTTTTTTTATATGTCAGATACATATCTCATGCTAGCGCATGCTTGATGAATACAAGTCCAGCAAAGCTGTTAACATTAAGTGGAGATGAAACTATTTGGTATCTGAGCTATGGCTGAATAAACCAATTAAGGACTTACCCAAATCTTCACTGTCATGTCCAAGACCTTGGGATGCAATAAATTATTTAATATCTTGTCCTCGCCCTTTTCATTCCTATGAATTTACTTTACACATCAAGCCGACATCTAGTAAGTATTAGATGTATGAACTTACTCTTTGAAATCCCAATCTGTAGTTTCTAAAAGCTTCTCTTCAGATGAAAACTCAAATTCATTTTTGAGCTCCTTGAGGTCTTTACCTGTGACTAATTGTCCTAAGCAGTTTTGCAGTAGGGAGTGAGATATTTGTTGTTCACCGATCCAATAACTGCAATTTTTTGTGAAGATTCTGATAGCATTTATACTCTCAGGGTTTCAAAAAATGAAGTGTCTGTGTCAAATGCTCATGCAGACCAGAATTTTCTTGTCTTCTATTGTTACTGAGACTGTGATATTCTGTTTGTCTCAAATGCATGTAGGTGTAGTTTGGGTTTTAGGTGTTCTGAAGCAGTTATTTATGGAGTCACCCAGGAGTAAATTCACCCATTGACCTTTGTTCCTTCTGTCCAACTATTTATCTTCAAGAACCCAATTGGAGCAACCTGGTGGAGTAATGTAGGTTACTGTGGCCTCTCAAGCATTTCTTTCCATGTAAAAATTGAGAATCATTTTTAAATAGAGTTTGGAAAATGGCATGTTTCTACGTTACTAACTCCATTTACTTACTAACCTATTATTACAGAGACCAGTAGGTGTTTGTGCTGTACATTTTTGTCCAAGGTTTATATTTTTAAAAGAAAAGGGCTATTAATAAGAATGTCAATAAAATGTTCAGTATTGATATTAAACTAAATTGGATAAGTAGTTCTCTAGTGTTTGAAATTTATTTCTTATAGTAACTGTTTGAAAAGTATGTATAGAGTGATGGAGGACAGGGTTCATATAACTTGCATGAGGTAGATACGGCTCCTCTTTGGGCATATAAATTTTGTATTTGTCTTGAAAATGTTGTTGCTGTTTTCTCAGCTTATTCAAGCAGAAACTGTTATTCAATCCCTACAGTGGATATACAATATTACTGTTGGTAGTGGGGCAGGCTGACCCAAGAGCAGGAGTGCATTTTTTTCACTTTGATTTGCCATCTCCAGCCAGAGTAAACCTCCAGACTCTCCAGATGAAAACCATATTTTACTTAGCTGTATGCTGTTTGTATAGTCCTAAAAACACACACACAAAAAAAAAAAAAAACCACCACCAACAACAAAGCCACCCTTGCTCAACCCCTCCAAAAATACAAATAACAAAAGAGACCCCCCCCCCACGATGACCTATCTAAAGTGCCTGAGTTAGATGGGTCAGAGTTATTTAAAGTTCCCACCTGTAAGTCATAATGGGATGAAAGGTCTAATAGTGGCATTGTAGGGAAGCCAGTAGGATCCGAGGGCATTCGGTCGTGTTTGAATGGCATAACATAGGAAACAAACTGATTATTTAATCAGGACAGTAGTATTTAGGCTCCAGTTCTGTCCTCTGGTATATGTAAATTCCTTTGTTCCCAGCACTATTTACCTACTTGCAACAAAGGGCAACATTTGGTCTGTTGTTTTACCAACACTTAGGCATGCCAGCTAGATTCTAGTTTTTTTTCGGTCTAAATTTCACAAATTTCACTCTTAATAGAAAGCAATAGTTTAAATTGTTAAAAATAGTTTTTACTGAATCCAAAAGTCTATTTTTAAATATTCAGTATTTAAAATATTAAGATAATGAAATGGAGGAGAGGAAGAGGGAAACGAAACAACAAAAGATTTGTCCATCATTGGCACCTCCAATACCATGCATGAGCTCACCTTTAGTAACTGTCTATGGAGTCAAGGATTATTCTTGTTTGGGGACTCTTCCCTTTAATTAAGAGATGGTGTTTAAACAATATGGTGTGAGGGCCATGCCTTATAAGGTTGGGCACCCTGATCTGACAAATACTTCTGCCAGCAGTGACACTCTTTAATGGGAGGTGCTCCACAGTGTCCACTAGCAAATGGTGTCAGGCTTAGACTGGTGTGAGGGTACAGAAGGATCCTTTGCAATCCCAGCCAATGGGACACAATTTAATATTATTTTCTAAAACACACCTAGAGCATAAAATGGTTTTGGTGTTAACTCCTAAGGACCACAGGAATGCAAATTGAGAGAGCAGTATTTATAAAATAAAAATAGGTGCTAGTCTGAAGTTGTCTGTTGGAGTAGAAATGGATTTTAAATTACATGAGCCTGAGGCTTTACCTCACTTGCCGTGGGCAAGGCAGATCCTCAAGCCGTGGCACTGTATGCACAACTGTGCTACTGACAAAACACTGCTTTGGGAATAACTGAACCTATACATTTTGTAAAGCTCTTCCTTCTGCTGAAAAAATATTACCGGATGATTTTTTTTTTTTTNCGTGTGATTTTTTTTTTTTTTTTTTAACTATCCTTCCTGCATTTTACTCTGTCATGCTCAAGTTAATGCAGAGTTAAACAGAAGGCTGAACTTCCACTCTGGCTGAAAGCAGCGCTCTGCTAATGCCATCTATGAATCTGAAGCTATGAGCCAGATTAATGGAAATGAGATGTTCCACTTTTCCACCAGCTCTAAAAGTGATTCCCTGCCTGGCGGGGTGAGTGCAGAGGAGGCTTGCTTTCTGCTAGTGTAATTATAAAATCCAACCAGACCAGCAGCACTTGAAAATATCAGCTTCCAGAATCAGCAGAATGAAAATATCAGCCCAATCTTGCACATCCCCTTTTTTATTTTTCCTGGAGTTTTTTAGTTAAGCTTGTATTTTTTAGAGGAGGATTAAAAGAAGTTTTCATATGCTGATTACATGCATTTTTTAAAAATTAATGGTCATATATGGAAGCATGTCTTTTTTTTTTCGCCTGCTTACAATTTAAGTATTTCTTTGTTTACATGCTTTTCACTGCCTGGTAAGTGGTATCCCTGCTTAACTGGAAAGATGCTGCAGCTGCAGAGTAGAGCTGTTGGCTTGAGTGGGTAAGGGCAAGCTCAGGCCTTTTTTGTGTTGCTTTTGCCTCTGCTTCTTACAAATATCGGATGTCCTTTGGCAATGGTGATATCAAATGATGAAACTAACGCCGGAGAGTTTAGCATTTACAAAAAATTCAGTAAAATAAAGAGCTCCAGAGATTTGAGTCATAAGTCCTGAAAGCAAGTATAAAAAAAAAAAAAAAAAAAAAAGCCCACATCCATGAGTGTGTGTTGAGCAGAAATGAAACATTTAGATTTTGCCTCTTTTTTTATCTGTGCCTTTAGGGGGCTGTAGTAGAGATGGAATACATAATGTATTGACAGGAGATATATATTCCACTTGTGAGTAAAGCTCTGAATCCTCTTGGCTTCACTGTTTCTGAATCATCATGTCTTTCCTCAGTGGAGAGATAAATATGGTGTTCTCTTCAACCCATTTAGCCCATTATTCATTTATATAAAGCAGGACCAATTAAGACATTCTTTTGTGTATTTGAACATTCTACATATGGAGCAAAAGGGAGTTAAAAATATCTGTTGCAGCAAATGTGACAGGATGCTCTGTGAATACTGAGTATGTTACTCCTGCAACTCCTCTGAACAGCAAACTGATATTCTGGAACCATTGAAATACACGATTAGACACTTGTGTGGTTTTTGTGATGTATGAGATTCACAGAGTCACCTACATGCTTCCTTCCATTTTCTTTCCTGCTTCTGAGTCAACTGTGAATAGGCACAGCTCTCCACACGTGTAGAGAGGCAAAAGTGACAAAGCAGTTGCTGAGGCAGATGTCCATATTCTAGGAGGTATCTGTATTAGATGGCACTGGTGTATGAATTATTTTATTGGTGTTGCTTCTTTCTTCAGAACATGTGTTTTGACTTTTTCTTCAGTCTCTGAGAATGTGAGAAGAAAATGAAGTTAAATAATAACAAATAAATAAATAAAAAACAGCTAAGGATTTCTTGCTATTGCAGGCTTAAGGAAATAAGCCAAAATATACAATTTCAATGCCAACAACATTTCAGAGTGGTATAAGTCTCTGTTGGCTTAAGTGTTTCTTGGCATAAAATGCTGATTATATATGTCTCAAGGAGAGAATCAGCATGTTCATACAAAAGTCTCAATCCCTAAAACATAATAACATGTGGTTGCCACTAAACATTTGCTGTCAAAATAGATAAGAAAAGTTATTCTGGATTACGATATGAGGCTTTACATTGAAAAGCTTTGTTTTGCATTAAGAGGTAGTTTGTGGCATTGTGAAGTGATGAAACGGTATGCAGCATAATATGGTTTGAATGGAAAGGAAATGCAGCAAGACATAAACTGGTTTGATGGTATTTTCCCCAGCAACTCAGTAGTACTTAACTATTGCACTGCTGCCTGGAACAAGTCAGTCCATCCCTTTCTGGGGGAGAGCAGGAGGAGCTCAGAGCTTTTCCTCCAGGCATCATGTGCGGGCACTGTGGCTGGTACAGGGGGGCAGCTGCTGCTTTTGCAGAAGGGGCCGTCAGGTGGGAGACAGCAAAATGGCCCAGTGTTATTTGGTGGGTCAGAGCATAAGTGAATAACACTTCTCTTGAAGGCTTTGTAAAAGTGATGGTTTCAGGTGCATCCCTTTCTCTTTTGTGGCTGTTAGGTTGTGGTTTGTATTTTTCACCGAAGATTCTTTCCAAATCTCTGTACCATAGAATCAAAATCCAGGGTCACAAGTGCATGAATTTCAGTGTATGTGCTAGAAACTTGTAGTTATGGGATGTGGTCCCGTTCTGTGATGAGGGTTGTGGGGTCAGAAGAGGACATTTATGACCAGGTCCGACTTCCCCAAAGTGTTCCCAACTGTGCGTCATGCGAGGTGCCTGCCTGCTGCGCTCAGTGGGGAGGCGTAGAGAAGCGCAGCGCTGCTGGGCTGGGGGCGGCTTTGCTTCATCGCTTTTGCCAGGGCCTATGCCAAACCTCCTGTCCCACTGTTCTGCTGTGTATCTTTAAGACCTCCAGACCCTTTTAAAGGCTGCAAGTGGCGGTGAACCCACTGGCTTTCTAGTGGAGTTGTTAAAATAGTTACAATTTTGTCACTGAAAACTGATGCCACATAAAGTGGTTTGAATTTGGCTTCAGCTTCCAAGCACTGGATCTTGTTATGCCTTTTTCTGCTAGATTAAATACCCATCTGCTCTCAGAAATCTCTTCCCTGTGTAAGTATTCATAGTCTGTGATCAGGTTGCCTCTTAACCTTCTCCTTTATGAACTAAATAGATTGAGCTGTAGTCTCTCCTTGTAAGGCAAGTTTTTCCAGGCTCTCTAATCGCTCTTGTAACTCTTGTCTGAATCCCTTCCAAGTGTTAGTGGAGGTAGGGAATAAAGCAGCTAGGCAGGGGAGGCCCATTTTTGTTTGATCAAGCAGTTTGGTAGCAGGAATCACTCATTCCTGTTGAGAAGGCTGAGAGGAACATCATGGTGAAGAAGAAAAACAAAGCAGTCTGTTTCATCTAGCAAATGGAGGGGAACTCATGCCTTTGTCAGGCATTTTTCTTCTAAGAAGACCTGCCTGTTCAGTCATTAGCAGAAATTCAAATTAAATCTATAATTTCTCCTCTGCCTCATTCCCATCTCTCTATGTTCTTTGTAGAATGCCAAATTAAACATTAAAATGAGCACAAGTGGCTCCCCATACAAGGACCATGATAATGGCATGATTTAAACTATTTAATGAAATATTTAAAAATAAAATGTAATAGTGTGTGTTACTTTAAATATGTGTAATGGACCTGATTCACTGGTAACCTGCTCTGCATCACCTGCAACACAAAGCTTAGCAGACCCATTAATATGGCTTTTCTGGCCAACTTCATGGCACACGGCAGTCATAGTTTTTTAGTTGATATAACTGCAAAACAGTCAGTTGAGAGGGAATGTCTGTCTCCTTCTTTCTGTTTCTCATTTCCTAAATAACAATATAACTACCCATAGGCAGATGTGACTATATCCTTATGCTATACAATTAAATGTTTTATTGTACTGAGATGCTGTTTAGTCTAAACAACAAATGTGAATAATTGAATTTCTTATTTAGGTCTTCATATTGATTGTATTGCCAGTGGTTGGCTTGTGCTGAGCATTTGGGACTCAATAGAAATACCGTGTATATAACTTCTTCTTCAATACTGCTCACATTCAGATGTAATACATTGTTAGGCTGAAGCTTGAATTATTGAACAATCAGAACAACTAATCCTTGATAAAATCAGACTGCTTTAAAAAGTTTAAGCGAATCCTTTGTCCTTCAGGTTAAATGACCTGAAAATAAAAGCATGCAATAGGATTTAATAAAACATAGGCTACCCTTCGTGAGAGCTCTCTCAAGGCTTTTCAAGGAGTAAATGGTTACCATTACCAGAGGTAAAGTACTTCATTTGCTTTCCTAAGAAGCTGCTTTGATATTAAGAGAAACTCCTGTGCTAGGATTGGGATTTAAACTCCTACAGGGTGTTTCATCTTGTGCCCTAGCAGACCACCAGCTTGTTTGATTTTGAGGTCAACTGCATTACTGAACATCAAACTAACTGTAGTAATTTCAGTGTTATTTCTCCTTTTTTAAAAAATGTTTTTATTTTAGTTTGTGCAGCCCCAGTAACAATTTTGAGGTGTTACGTGCTGTGACTGCAGAGTAGCTGTTGATGGCTCTGTTCAGTTTCCCATTAAAAAAAAAAATCTTACATATATTAATAACTTTTTTTTCTCTAACCCATTCTACATTTTAAGTGCAATTTTTTTTTTTTTATTACAAATATGAACCAATGCATGGTTTCATTACTTTAGCACAGCTGTGGCTGACTCCCTGGAGTACTTCTCAAAACAGAGTTTCCCAAGGGAAAAGCAGCAGTACATGGGTGTTTTGGTGGGGCNCAACAGGCTAAGGCTTAGTTTCACATGGCTGACAAATCTTTTTTTTTGCTGTCTCTTAATAATGTTATAGTGGAAGTATCTACGTAAAGGTACCATTATTTATATATATATACACACAGATACATATACATATGTGTGTGTATGTTTAAAAATATTTGTGTGCTATGTTACACATTTTAATGTGATTCTGATAAATATTGTCAGTCTGTTTGCAATGTAAAGCCATCATTTGTATGCACTGAGGCCAGATTTAGGGCTCACTGAGGTCAGCAGGGAGCTTCCAGTTCATTTGGAAGAGATTTGATTTTGGTGCATGAAGAGGGGAAGTTGCTCCACAAGACTGTTGAGCTGTGCTCAGGACAGAAAGAATAGAAACTGTGTGCTGGCATGAGGTACTTCCCTTTAGGCACCTGGGGGAGATGATGACCCAGTGGAACTGGAAACGAATACATTCTCACTGTTCTTGCAATCTCAGTTTCCATGTTCTGTGATAAAATTATAGCCCATTAAACTCATTCCTTCATTTGTGAGCTGCTTTTCCTCTCCTTGCTTTAAAATGCTGCAACGGTTTCAACACAAAAGGTACCTATTTGCCTCCTGGGTTTCTCAAGCGCTTAGAAGTACGATTTTTACATGATACATTTCTTTTAAATTTCCCCCACAGGTAGCTCAGATGGTGAATAGTGTAAGCTGGGGGCATTTAAGAAACTGGTGCAGTGGAGACACATCTACCTGCTCTGAAATCTGGTTCAGTTTAACAAAAAAAAAAAAAAAAAAAACAGCAAAGACATCCTCTTTGATGTTCAGCACCAGAGCCTTATGTTGACTATTGAAGTTACAAACACTTGGTGCAAACATCACCACTTTTCCCTTTGCTTTTTGGCACTATGAAATGCCATCATCATCTTAATGTATAAAATTCTTCTGTATGGCAGAGCAAACAACTTCCAGTCTGAGGCAGGATTATGGCTGCTTTTTGTTAGAGACATACAGTAATTTCCTTTATATGCAAGTGTAAAACAGAGACTGAAATTTCAGCAGGTACCATTCCTGCTCGAGTTTCTTTAATTGGGTTTGCTCTATGCAAAGAACTGGCAGGTAAATGCATTCTGCATTCATGGTGGACACTGGTTTCTCAAGTAAAACAGAAACTGTGCGACTCCAGTCTATCGTGGGCAAATAATATATAACAGAACTTCCTTCTAGTTATTGAGGGAGGGATTATATCCTGACCTGCCTAATGTTAGGTGCTTATCAGTGACTTAGCTGACAACAGGCGTGCTGTGATATTTCACATTGTATTCTACTGCACAAATAATAGGAGTATTTCTGTTTCTCACCCATTATGATTATTAGCAAACTTCCAGTGACTGTTCTGTTTTCCTGGTCTTTTCCCTGGAAAGCTTTTTGCTGTCATCAGTCTCTGCACGCTTCCCCACAATCCTGCTGCTCTCCAATAGGGTTCTGTCAGTGTTTGCTGGATTAGCAGGATAATTTGCTTTCCTGGCATGTTTTACTTGTCCATAGGGACAGGCTGTTCAAAAGAAAAGAGCCCTAACCTGGTGCATCAAGATGCAGAAACTAGTAACTATCATTAGTTCCGAGTTCGAACCTCCAGGCGCTGAGCTACACGGTCTTCAGGAATAGTAAGATTGATGTGTCTGCTGCTAGTTTAACATGCCAGCCCAGCCTGCTTCCAAACTGAGTTGTAGCGTTATTATCCTTCAGTGACAGATATGTGCAGTGATGGTGATCTTTGACCTGCATAAAATAAGTCAAAGGAACAAAGCAAAACTTCAAAGAACATGAACGTGCCCAACACTTTCAAGCTTATGAGAACAATATACTGTTAGCATCAGGACTGCAGAGATTTAGTCATTTCATCTGTACCTTAGCATGTTCTTGTAATTAGAAATCAGACGATCATTAATTTTAGAACTAGATTTCTTCTCTCCTTTTTCTTAGAAATCAATACTGTATTTTGATTTCCTTTTACCATTTTGCACATCTCATGCTCTGACTAATAACAGAAATATATTTTGCACATGTAAATGGTAAAGGGCACATACAGTCCTTTTTGATTGTTTTTGTTTTGGAAAGAACAAGTAATTTGAGCCAGCGGCAGTAAAATTTTCACGATTCAGACTAATGATCAGGAGAGTGCAAATTCTAGAATTTTCTGATGCAGGGATCCAGGAAACAGCAATAAAACCCAGAACAAATGCATTCTATAATGTACTTTGTTCATTTATTTCATATCATAAGGATAGTTTTGTTTTAATTATTTATGATAATAAACTTCTGAGTGAAGGCATCTACTATATTTTCTAATGATAATGAAACTTGAGTGGTGCAGGGCCTCTCCACAGCATCCTGGTACTACTAAACATGTCTTGCAGACAAACTAAGGAGTTGGGCATATGCTCTTTTAGTTTCTTTTTGCTATTGAAGTACGGGCTGAAAGCTTGTTGTCTGCCTCCTTCCTGTCGCTCCCTTCCCATCAAGGTAAAATAGGGCTCTAACACTGTTTCATGTATCAGAACTGCACTCTGTTAAAAAGAAGCCATATCCTGCACTTCTTAATGTCTGATAGCTTCCCAAACATTTCTGTAAGCTTTTGCATCAAAATTTTTTTCCCATTGGCTGCCTTTATTGTCATATTAAACGAAAAAAAGGAGGAGTCAGAAATACAATTCAAAAGGCCCTTGCAAGTCACCTGTGAAGCCTTTATGTGCAGATTATGGCATAGACAACTCAGGTTCTACAGGAGTTCATTTCTAGTAGGGTGATTTTTTTTTTTTTCTCTCTCACTAGTGATCTATTTAAGCAAAAGCTATTGAAGCAAAAGGCATTTCCTGGGGAATTAATGATCGGATGGGAGGAGTTGATAACCCATAGTACAAGTGGGGACCATCTATCCCAGCTCATCATTAGTCTCCAGAAAATGCCCTGTACAGAGGTCACTGATTTACTGATTTATTTTCGTTTTTTAAGTAAAAACGATAAAGAACAGTAACATTTGCTGTCCGCATTTATAATGGTGCCCAGATACTCTGCGTATATTTAATCTGTTTTAACTTGGTGGATTGATAGGATGACATACTGCACAGTGCTTAACAGCTTGATAAGTATTAACGTATGGAGCGTTTATCAAGAATTAATGCCTCTCTACTAGTCAGTTGGAGCACTTAAACATTAGTTAGTAGTTTATTCATTTGATAATTATTAGCCTCCTGAGTGCTAAAACTGAAGTCCTTGCTGGTGGTGGGTGTAGTGGCATTAAAGCTTGGAAGAGACAAACACTATAAACGGAGTATTGATAGTAACGTTCAGCACCGGCTTACAACGTAATACATGGTCGGTTTGTTTGCTAGTAGTGCAAATGGAGGTGCTCTAATAGTAGCTCCATACCATTAAAAAGGGGAGGTTAAACGAGTTGTGGGAGGTAACGGGACTAAGACTAAGGCAGTGGGAAGTGGCTCCACTCCCGCTGCTGCCACTGATCCATTCTGTGGCCAAGAGAAGTCTTTTAATCTCCTCGTGCCTCAGTTTCTCAATTTGTAATGCACATTGATAATGGCAGTTATCCACTTAACTAGCATTTGCACGTTGTTCTGAAAGAATTAAGAGCTGTCAGGAGATCCTGTGTTCCCTGTCATTGTTATCAGATTTGTAAATGTTAGCTACGGAAAAAGTGAAACACAGGTTTTCATTACTTCTCCCTTTTCCTGAGGATTTTTGTATGTATTATGAGACGTAGTCCTGTGAAATGGTAAATCTCCTAGATCAGATCTGGCAGCAAAATCCTATTTAGGCTAATGTTCTGATGTGATTGTGCTGTAATCCAGTGAATTAACAGGAAGGCTTTTAAAAAGCAGGCAAACTACATTTTAGAAAATACTTAGGATCTGTGCAGAACCGAGGAATGTAGTTGGTACAGTTCCCTCAGGAGGGCTCATCCTTGATGAGATGACCTCGCAGAAACCCATGAGATCAGTAGGTAGACCTGGACTCCTTAAGGGCAAGCTGAAGTTCAGAGGAGCTAGGGCACTTTCTGTTCAGGTAACAAAACATTGAGAGTTGTGGGAACAGAATCCAAGCAGCCATATAAGCAGCCGCTTTTGTATTTATAGGATGTATTCCTCCTGATGTGTTACTTTGGTGCAATACCAGTTAAAAGAACATAAAAACTGTAGTTCTGCCTTTTGGCTGCTGCTTAATGCATTTCATACCTGGCCCATGACTGTTAAGAGATTCAAACGGCCACGGCCAGGTGACCTCCTTGGAGCTGAAATAATGAATTAAAATGTTTAAATCATCAAAGTAAGTAGAGGTAGATATGAAATGTGGCTTCACGGGGCTCACAGCTAATGACATGCAAATTGCTGTTCGGCTGCTGGCACGGCGTTGTGCTCCCTGGCTGACGCGAGCCGTGCTGCACTGCAAAGCCCAGCGTGGCTGTGGCCCTTCGGTCTCAGGGGCTCTCATCGGCAGCTCTCGGTGCAGGGCTCAGCCTTCTGTAACCTCTTTTCTACAGGTTTGGGCTGTGCTGACCACCGAGATGAGCTGCCTTAGGGTGAAGGCTGACCCTGCCTAGGGGCCCTTTTGTCTTGGTGTTTTGCTTGATGTGCTATCTTGCTGTTCTGTTTTGCTCCTTCTGTCGGGTCTTGTAGGGTGTGCTGAGTGGGCACGTCTGGCCTTAGGAGGCTTAGAAGGCCAGGCGAGATCTGTCAAGGCCCTTGGTTTTGTCTCTTAGATTTGTCCTAACCAGAGGTGAGTGTTATGTGGCCGTAGAATCAACCCTGTAGGGTTGTTTGCTTGAACAGATGTTACACTGGTTTTAGAGCTGTATAATTCTTTATTTTATGTCTGGTTGCTTAAACTGACATTTAAAGAATGACAGGTTCTGTGGGTAATACTGAAATGTGTTTTTTGATTTTTTGGGGTTTTATTGTGTTGTTTTTTTTTTTTTTTCTTTTTGAGTTACATACTGTATGTTAAGTTAATGTGAGGAGAATAATCTGTGTTCTAGAAATCAGAGAATCCTTCCTAGACTGACAGTAATATACACATTTTTTAGTCTTTCAGTGTAGCAACGCAAGACTTTCAAGTGGAAAATTGTTAATTTACTATAATGAATTGAAACGTGAAAAAACAAATATTTAGTTAATTGCCTCATAAATCTGTCTGTTACTATCAGTGGAATTAAATTGATAAACAGTTCTTTAAAATTAATTTCCACATGGCAACGTGCGGATTTTATTTTATTCAAACCCCATTAGGTATTTGTGTGAAAGAAAACACAAATTTATATTTCTGTCACATTAAAGAGTGTGCGTGACAAAACACACATTTCCTACCATGGATACTGAGGCTTTAATACATTTGGCATAATGAGGAAAGCTAGATGCTAGTTATTTTCAAAGGCGGTACCAGCTGAAAAGTGGAAGTACATAATACTTTTATGATTGTATCATGTCACTTTACTGTCAGTACAGCTGACCTTGTAGTCCTTTTGCTTTTGGGGTCAGAGGATTGTGGATGTGACACTTGAAAGTCACATAAGGTTTTGGGCTGTTGCCAATGCTGAAAGTGCTTCGAGAGGCTGGAGGAAGGCCCGTCCTTCCAAGAGGACTGTTGGGGTTATTTCTGGTGCCTGCCAGGGTGGGAGTTCCTGCTAAGAAGAGGTCAGTGCTGCATGTCACTAGGTGGGATTGCCTCCACAGGCACAGCTTTTCCAGGCTCAAGCCTGCGGCAGTAGCACTTGTGGGCCCTTGGTATGAAAGGAGCTGGCAAACTGAGTGCTGTTGTGCTTTAATCACCTAATGACATTATGCCCCGTGCAGTATCAGTTTTTCAAAGTAAGTGGGGCACTACACGAAATTAAATCATTTGATACACTTCATCCTTCCAGCAAATGTAATAAGAACATCCTTGCTGACCTCTCCAGTGACATTCAGCGGGAGAAAACTTGTCTCACTGGTATGACCCAATGTTCTGGAAACACACATAAAGATAATTCCTTCTTGCTGTATGGTGTTGTTAGATATACTTAAAATTCAGCTTGATGGTTGTCATCTCAGCATTTAGCAGTGGACAAATGGTTGCAAGTCACAGCTGATCTTATAGTGAAGTTTAATGTCTGGGAGTCCGTACTCGTTAGTTTAATTCCCACAGCTGTCTCTTGCTTCCTGAATGACCTTCGTCACCTTACATGAACTCTCATTCCCTCAGTTGTTTTGCTTGCAATCAGTAGTTACTCCTTCCCACAGGCACAGTTAGGCATGGCTTGTACTGATTTGTAAAGAGCTTTGAGATCCCCCAAAGAAGCCAACTAGAGGGACAAAATATTAGTGGTATCGATGACCTATAAGGCTTCAGAGGAAGGAGGCTGCAAACACATTTTCATTTAGCTTTAGTAATACTTTAATAATCAAAAGAACTATAGTGTCTAATATTTAAACAAAATTTCATTCACTTCCTTCTTGTGCTGAGTATTAAAACAAGATGAAAGCTAGTTTACGTATTTTTACACTAGACTTTTTTATTATTAAATACTGAAATATGCTGAAGTTGGCCAGCCTCCAATGAATATGACTCAACTGACTAACATTGCATTTTAATATTTGCAAGTTACGTATTTCTATTAGACAAATGGTTGATGGTAAGGAATTTAAAGAGAATGCACTTTTATTAACTGACATGTTATCTTCATGTAATGAAAATAAGTAGTATTATTTATTTGCTGATTGACAGACGAAGAGGCAAGAATAGTTATAAAGGGTTTGTAGTGTACGTAACTATTAATCAGGATTCAGTAATCCATGTGTCTGGTTTTGAAAATGCAAGGTGTAGTTAGTGTCATGGGATACACATCTGAGATTCTCTGGAGACTGAAGGGAACCAGAGCATCCTGTCCATCTGCCTGTAATAAATGTATGAGCCCAAAAACGCACATGTAAATTCTCTTTTCACATATCCAATAAAATGCAAACAACCTTGTTAAATCAATCAGGTTTTCAGACCTATATGAATGGTGAACTTAGTTTAAGATAAAATGATAATTTTCAGGTGAGCTATGAAACTCCCTGCTACAGGAAATTCTCTTTGAAAGCATTAAGGATGTTACTACAAAGATACAGGCTTCTTAGTAGTTAACATTGAGCTACATGTGGCAGAAATTTCTCAAGGCACTGGTAGTGTTTTGGGGGGCATTCCGCTCTGTTCCTAGGGTTTATGCTGAGCATTGCTGTTGGCCATTGTTAGAGGTAGGATGGGTTAGAACCTTGGTTTTACTTTTCTTTGGTGAATCTGGCCTTAAATGGCCATGTTGTCTTCATTGTGATATTTCTGTCATTTGTTACATCAGTTATATGTGTGAGGTTCCAAACACATTCAAACCATTATTGGTTCTGGTAACAGTAATTATGGGTTAGCCACTTGTATCACACCTGCCTTAAAAACTGAAATAATCTGGGACGTGAGGTTGAGTTTTGGTCAGTCTAAGTAAGATTTTGTTATGATTTTGCTCAACCTAAAGGTTATAAATTATAAATTATTTTACAATTTTTTTTTAAGTGATCATTTTTAGTTTTCAAATCCCAGAGGAAATTTCAAGCTTTTTTTTTAAACTTTTGGCAGTGGATAAAGAATTTCTGTTAGAACATGGAATACAGCAGAAAAGCTAGTTTGTACCAAAAAGTTGCTGTTGCTAGCTCTCATAACACTGCCAGTTGTAAGTGTCTTTGTCATTATCAAAAGGCTAGGTCCCTTCCAACCCTAGTGAAATCACTGGGAAAATTGCCAGTGGCATCAGCTGAAGTTGAACTGTGCCCTTAGAGAGGATGTAAACCTCAGCACTGCTGATGAGCTTTGTGCTGCTTTGGCTAAATTATTTTGTCATGTTTTATACTTGGTTTATAAATGAGGAATAAACGTTGTATGTGTGCTGAAGACATGAGCAGTATTTGTTAAAGATTATCTTCTTTGCTAGAAGCCAAAATGATGATAATCCATTGACCTGTTGACTCTGTATCCATTTAGGTATAAGAACTGAAAAATACTATTCTTTCCTAAGCAATGTGAAACAGACGCCTTATTGTTCTGAGGCTTTTTAAAGTCTAATTGAGAAAGATTTTAAATTTGGAGTTTAAAATGTTCTAGGTTCTTTCCAAGCTGGTGACCAGTCTCATGAAGTCACAGAATCATTGTATCTCCTGCATTGTGCTAGTGCCCAAGATAGGCAACATGTTTTATGATGATACTGAAAAGGGGATGTATGTTTACTTGAATTTGAAATGAGAGCGCCTTGCATTTATTTGATCGTCTCTTCCTTCCAGTAGATATTACTCCAACAAATGCAGGCAATTATGTAGGGTTTCAACTGAGAGAATAATTTATTAGAAGATAATTTCTCTAGCCAGAATCCTAAATAACAATAAATTAAATTATATTAGGCTTACAGCACTATTGGCTGTGCATTGAGGACTCTGAATCAGTCTTTGTGTGTGTGCACTCTACACAAAGACCTAGATGCACTTCTTCAATCTAAACTTGATGAATGAAAGTCATCCTACTGAATTTTTAATTTTCTCGTGGTGTTATTCTTCAGCACACGTTAAGTTTAAGAACGTGTGGTTAAAGAGCTGCACAGCATGTGAAAATGCTCAAGGGAGCAGAGGTGCCTGTTAGTAAATGAGTGCATTTATTAGAGCTGCAGGAGTAGCACGGAAGTACTTCTGTGATAAAACACTCAAGCAGTTGAGCCTGCTGATTCATCTGTCTCCAAAAGGATGTGTTAATCATTGATTGTTTTGTAACATTTTTTGAAAGAATAGATTTACTTCTGTTGGCTCTCTATTGCATATCATTGCCAATATTTCAAGGAAGTAGTTAGAAAATGTAGAGACTCGAGTTTTAAGGATGCATCCTATGGGTGTCTAGAAAAGTTTTAAGTAGCAATATTGAAGAAAAATTTTAGTCATAAGAATGAAGAAAATAAAGATCAAATTAGAATTTCAAAATGCTTTTCAGCTCGGATGTAGGAATGCAGTCTGTACACGTTAAATAATAACAAATATTTTCT
>VXAV01009736.1:264667-287579 GCA_013399715.1 Alectura lathami
GAGTAAAAATGCTTTTCTTTTCTACTTTCTCTCATGAATTTAAGGAACACATGTCAAACCATATAGAAACATTGGTAAGTGTTGTGACACCATTTTTATGTATGCAATGCACTTTTTGAATAATGACCAGAAGTTGGTTGAGCTTATTTTTCAGTGCCTTGTTTTCATCCATCTGCATTTCAAATGCGTAAGAAAAAATGTGTTTGGATCTTGACACTCTGCATAGCTGTCAGCTGATGAGGGCATTCTTCTAGGACCACTCCAGCAGGTGTAACAAAGTTGGAGCCTTTGCACATATTTGTTAATACTTCTGTGCAACTTGGCCTGCTTTAATAACTACACTGCATCTGTGAACTGTAAAACAAAGAATGCTCATGTAACAAAAGATGAGAAAGTACCATTTTCAGGTATTTGAGTTTTGTGATGTATGTTTTCACTCAGGGCTGTGATCAGCCCTCAGGTGAACAGCACGTGTTCTTATGGAGAGCAGGACTGGCAGATGCTTGTGTATCAGTGCTTGGCTGTCTGAGCTAGAATGAACGCCATGTGTAAACTTTACCATGAGCTAAGTTACGTATTATTTTATCTGACTTAAACCTTTAAAGTAACACGCAGCTAGTTTGAAAGAACCTGTGTACATGTTCACCACTCTTCCCAGTCATAACTTCCAGGTATTTTTTCACAAGTTCTTCTGTTCCTTTCTCTGTAGGGAGCATAGGAATTCAAGTTTTAAGCAGTCAGAGAACACAGAAGTCACTTTTTTTTTTTTTTTCTCATTTCTTTTAAAATACTTAAAAAAAGNCCTGCCCCCCAGAGAAGAAGGCTCTTTTTTTTTTTTTTTTTTGTCATTTGTTTTAAAGTTCAGGTAAGAGAGTCTGTTGCAGTCATGAATCATCACTGAGACTGAACATGGGCTTCTCAGGACAGCCTCAGTTCCTTGAACAAGAACAGAGGCTCCTGCTAACAGCAATAATTGACTTTCTCCCAGGGCTACTTACTAAGTGAATGTGATGAAAATGTTACATCCAGTGCATACTTGTTAAATGTACAAAAAGAGGCATAAAGAAGATACAAGAAAATCAGTGGGCACAAATACAGACTGAGAAAAAAGCTGTAATCCTGATGAAAATGGTAGTCAAGTAGAAAATTGGACTCTGCTTCATCTGGTAAGTGTAGATCAGTAAGAAACAACTGGAATGCTCTTGTGCGAATGTCAGGAATCCAGGCAGCCAAATGGTGCAGAAAGTGTGATTAGATATTATAGATGTAATAGGAAACCAAACAGAAACCACTGTTTCAGATGCTGTGATAGCAGCTGAGACTGAAATACAGTTACTGAACGATAAAGGAGGAGGGATAGCACCATGTATTGTCAAGCTGAATGTCGATTGACAAAGAATGTTGAAAAAAGTAAAATAAGGACTAGAGAAAGATGAGGAAAAACAGGTTACTATGCAACAGAGATGTGGTAGACATGAAGGAAGTATAAGCCTGATCTTAATATACAACCAGCCTTTGCTTCAGTAGGAAGAGGGGATGGGCAGTGGAAGTGAGGACATGGAAACTGGCCTTGCCACAGGGGGAACAGGAACTACAGTAGTCAAGTATGGTTGGCTTTCTGGTGGGTATCACAAGAGCAGAAGTGCTTAACTGCTATTAAGCTCATCAGACGCCATCTTGGGAAAAGCTGTATGCAGTATGTAAGCAATTAATCCATGATCCAGAAGGCAGCAGCCTCCTGCTCTGTGTTCTTGTATTTTTACACGCATAAGATTCTTACTCATGTGCATAGTTCTGGATATTTTGTATGCTTAGTCCATTGATGTGCAGAATTATACTGGACTTTAAACCATTAAAGCAATACCATATGAACTGCATTTATGACATACCTACGAAGTGTGAAAATCAGAGGAGGGTCATATATGAGCATTTCTGGCTTTATGGCCAGAGTCACCACAGTATAAGCTACTTGTCTCTGATTCAAGTATGGAAAAACATTTAAGAGCTGCAGGTGAAAACATCATATGGGAATACTTTAATTAAAAAAAAAAAAAAAGAGGGAAAGAAAGTTGAACGTATAACTTGGCAACTTGCCATGAACTGCAGATATAGGTAAAAGTTATTTAGCTGGCAAGCGATTGCTAGTGTATTAGCAATGCTGGAAAAAAAAAAAATCTAATTTCTATATTTTGGCTTGTGCAGTAAAGAAATTCCTCCCACATAAATATGTTCATTTCACCTTCTGGGAAGTAAAGAAAGGAAACTGTAGCTGCAGTCTGTTATTTAATCTTCCTGAAATTAGCATTTGGTGCTCAGGAAGATTGAAAGATTTAATGCCAGTGCCTTCCTCAAAAGAAAGAAATGACATACCACATATGTTTTAGCACCAGTTAGACTGTTAAATGGAATTAATCAAAATCCATGTTAAAATATTTCCATGTGTTAATTAGCAATGGTTTAGAACATTAAAATACATATTGGCTTGGGAATAAATTAGAGAAGAAATATCAGATTGAGTTTGTGGGCTTTTAATTGCAACATAATATACTGTGTGTTTTAGAAAGGTAGATGTAAATACACTCCTATGAAATGCCATGGCAATGTGCATTTAAAAACTGTGTAATAAAACAATCTAAAACAGGCTTTTGTTATGACAGTGTGATACCATTTCCCATTTTAAAAGAAGCATTAAGTCATTCCCTCATTTAATAAAGCAAGAAAAAACAGTTTAAAAATGCCAAGAGTTTCATCTCAGGCCAAAGGAAGTTTTCAAATTTCCCCTTTGAAAATCCCGATGATGTAGCAAGTACCAACAATAGGTCTCCTGTTGCAAGAAGGTAGAATTCACTTTTGCCATCATTGCTGCTGGGTCAGTGCAAAGTTTATTTCCCATTCCCTCATGCTGTGTCTTGAGAGCAACAGAAACAGCATAAATGTAGTTAAATATGCAGTTGAGGCTGGCCAAATGGGTATGTTCATCCCTGTAAATTAGCACACATAAGGAAAGCAGACATCTCTATGGCAGCATTCTGGGTGCCCACCTCCTGACTGAGGGCAGAGGCCATATTCAGCCTCAGGCCTTCCCTTGCTCAGAGAAACACAGCCGCCTCTGCTGCTGGAGGGTGGCCCCGGCTGTGCTGGATTCTGCGCTGCCTGCTGGCTGGCGGAGGCACAGGAAGCATGAGGGCTGGCAAGAAGGGCCCGCTTCCCTGTTAGGGTACCCAGTGGTTCTGGCCTGGGGCCAGAAAAGTGCCCCCTGCTCCTGTGGCAGCAGGAGGGAGGGAGCGAGCTCTCTATTCTTTTATAACACAATATGCAAGAACGACCTCCAAGAGGTTCCCTGAAGTTTCATCATTGGGTTGATCTCCCACTGGCACAGTGGTGGAAATGATTTTGTGCACATCCAGTGCAGGGAACTTGAGAAGTTGATTTTACGTTTGTCTGTGGTTGCTGTTCAAGTGTCCATTTGTAAAATAACAGTGAGCATAAGTAACAAGTTTGGGGAGCAGAGATTTTCCAGGCTATTGGACCTATTTTTGCTTGGATTTGCAAAGATCTCTGAGAAGAGTCAGTCATCAGAGGTGTAAGCCTCAATCCCCATTAATACTGCCAATTAATACTGCCAGTCTAAACATATTTCAGTTAATACATGCTGCTTTCCCTTGCACGCTTCCTCAGAGTAATTTCCCATTGTTATATCCCCCAGATGTGTAAACTCATTGGGTTATATTTCACTGAGCTGCAAGCTGTGACACTTAAATCCACAAGAGAAGCTGGCAATTAGTTCTGCTGTTTCTAAATATCCAGGCACCCGTTTACATTTGCCTGCATCTTAAATATAAATGTTGAAATAATTATTTCTCAAATATTTAAATTGATTTTTAAAACACTGACAAGTACTTTTTGTAAACCATAAAGATCCTCAGATTGCTTACAGGAGTTAGGATTTCAATTTTATTTGTTAGAGCTTGCACTGAATGAAGGTTGTATGTCCTGGCCAGCAGCCTGTATCTATGGGGTTTAATACTTTTTGAAGCCAAAAAATCCCCACAACTTCAGAAACTAAAAACATCTAAAAGAATAAGTAATTTTGACTAGCATATGCTATTGACACGTGAATATACGTAATTTAGAACCTCTCTTCACATCCAGGAGTAGCTTACCTACACAGCTTCCTTGTGAAGTAAAACTTCACAGTATATTTTGCGCTGGGAGGAAAGAAGTATCTGTAGCATCTTCCCTTCCCACCAACACATGCAGTTATGCATTGTCATGAAATATGTCACAGATTTAGCTAGGGAAATATTAAAAAGTAATTTTTTGTTCAAACAATTACCCCAGCAACCACATAGTTTGCTGCACAATACCATGATCACAAAGGTCAGCCGTTAACGTGGTTTCATGCTATGGTTCCACATGCTGTGGTGTCGTGGACCACAAATGTTTTGCAGATCCAAGTCTGGGAATCAGGGATGTAGGGCTTTGCCAATATTTCTGAAAGCAAGATGGTAAAATTTCCTAAGAAATTTTGTGGAGTCAGAAAAGCCAGTGAGGGGATGTGCATTCATGTCAATGGCTGACATTTCTTCATTGTCATAAATTATTCCTTCATCTGCCAGATAGAAAGTTACTATCTGTGCAGAGTGCAATGGAGGCAGGATCGCATTCCAAAAGTTTCTGCCTGTGAATACAAATAAATATATTTAAATATATAAGTCGTAGAAAAATTGTACTTTTTACTTCAGTTGCTTCTTCCCTTCAGTGTAGTGATAGATTAGTTTTTGCCAGTTCCTTAAAACATAAAATGTCTGATCTAGTGTACTCTAGATATACAGACTGAGGAGGAGACCTTTCTTTAGGAGATGTAGAGCTGATTGCAAAATACAGCCTGGTTAGGCCTATCTTGCTCTTTTATGTTGTCATTTCTGTGCAAGAGATCCTACTGATTCCACATGAGAACTAAGGTTTTCTGTTTGTGAATAGCAGAAGCAAAACTGGACCATAAACGATCAGTTTGAACAAGACATATAGGATTAGTAGGAAGAGTGGGATGTAGCAGGAATATAGAGAATTATTGCTCTTCAGAGAAGAAAAATTAAAATTTGCAAATGCCATTTTTGTAAACACAGTTTATTAAGATGTAGCTGCACCTGCATTTCATCGGGAAAATGGCTTGCTACAATTTTTGATATACTTTGATGTATTGAATATATTTGATTTACTTTGATAATAATGTTTTTGTTTGTTTTTATCAGTATTCTACATACTTTAGTTAAAAAAATTAAACATTTAAAAATTTAGTTAAAACATTTTACATATTTTACCTAATCGCAAATATCAGAACTTTTGAGAGATGGCCTGTTTACTTCTCATCTCATTTTTTCAGAACCAATGTTTTAGCTATAATGAAGACTTCAGATACGCAACCAAATTTTGGATGTTTAGTTAAATCAGGAATGTCGTATTACTATTGACTGCTCAATTAAAAGAGCCAAGTGCTAGCAACTCAAAAGAGATGCATCTAGCTCAGGACGGCACTTTGGAAACAAATCAACAGCAGACCAGTTAGTGTTCTTCGCTCCACACTGTGGAGTGGTCTCAGGTTATGAACTGCTTTTCTTTAGGTTGAAACTAAAAGGAGATAAGCTCTGCAGACATGCCTGGAATATGCTCAGAAGAAGTCAGACTAGCCACGCAGCCCCTTCTTTCGCCTTCTCTCCTCTACAGATCTCTACAGATCAACTCCGATTGTGCCTCGCTTCTTACTGATAATAATACAGCTTTATTCCGTGGCACTAGGACTGGTGGTGACCCAGGACAAACTGAACAGACATTGACTGTATTATGGAAAGGGTGAATGAGCAGAACTGATCTGTATAGCTTGTCTGTTAGAAGTGGAAACACGTGCATGAGCAGGTGGCAAGGATGGAAAAGATTCTGCCTTCCCCTTACCACTGACTGCACCTTTGCAGGGACAGCTTAAGTCTGGCTTTTTGAGAAAGGAACATGTATTTTAGTGATGGAGGTAGCTTCCACAAGTAAGTGCATTAAAAGGGAACTGATTTTTACAGCCTAGCATGGGAGATTTTCCATAAGATACTCTGCATGTGGTTTCAGAAGCGGGAGCCCAGAACAATTTTCTACAACCCTTGGCTGCTACAGTTATTTCGGTTTCTGGGGTGAGGCACATGTCAGGCCACTGAAGGATAGAAGGGAACAGAGACATGAACAGGGAGAGGGATTTCCCCTTTCATTAGACACAATAAATATGTTCGCTCTAGAACAAATAGTTGGAATAAGAAGCTGTGCAGCTTTGATGCTGAAGAAAAGGCTGTTGTGTCAAATACATAGGAAATACTGTTCCCAGACAAACTGTTGTAAGGACGGTCCTTTAACGAGGCCAAGTTTACTTGGGATCCTGACTGTGTAAAGGCCACATATTTCATATTTTTTCCCATTAGCTACCATGGGGCCCTGTATGGTGAGTAATGATGTGATTGCAGTGAGCTGGATTTTAGACTATTGAAACAGTTTAGCACTTTACTGTAAGCTGCCCTTGGACTTTGGTGCTGTCAGAGATCCATACTGAGTGGGATTTCCAGGTTTAAAGTCAACAGTCAGAGGCAGAAAGAAAAGATGCTATCTCTGTGGTATGCCCTTAATAAAAAGTTTGCTTGAACATAACTCTCTTATGATAGCAAACCCGTGTGTAATTGAGGGGGTATTTACTTGGCACTCTCCAGGATTATCCGTTGTATTTTGTTGTAATGGTAGGGAGGGGAGAGAGAGAGAGGTCCAGAGAAAGACCAAGCTTGCAGCACTGCAGCGTAGTGGGAGAACTTCCTTGGGCGTTTCAGACAGGTGGCATGGGGCAGCTGGGTGCAGACAGAGAAACTGGATTGTTTCACCAGCAATTGGAGCCCAGGCTGAAGGCAGTTCAGTCAATAAAATGTGTCAGGCTTTGGCACAGGACTTGGGGAATGCCTAAAACACGCTGAGGGTGTGTCACCCGCCTCTCCCCAGAGGCTAAAGCCTCTGTCAGGGCTTCTCCATAATAAGACCATTAGTGGAGTTCTTGCAGATCTCATCTTACTTCTCTTTCTGTGGGTGCCTGGTTCTTCAAGTATGAAGGTGAAGGTG
Source organism: Alectura lathami (assembly GCA_013399715.1). Taxonomy (NCBI): domain Eukaryota; kingdom Metazoa; phylum Chordata; class Aves; order Galliformes; family Megapodiidae; genus Alectura; species Alectura lathami. The sequence continues at coordinate 271,808 of VXAV01009736.1, forward strand.
ACTACTGCGCTTTGCTTGTGAACTTGAGCTTTTGCAGGCCTCCTAGATGGTGATTTTTCCAGCTGTGATATCACAGGTGAGTTTTCTCTGTGTGCATCTTCACAAATGCAGGTGTAAAATTATTTATACATGCAGTATGTAGGTGGTCATGTGGCCACTTAGATCTACATCTACACTTGCAATAACAGAGGCCAAAGAGGCTTTTCTTGGCAGAGCACTATGGTTTCACAAGGGATCGCGAGTGATGAAAGTGGAAAGGAATTACATATTTTCGTGCCTCCTATGACATAAAGCCATGTGGAGGCCTTCACTGCATCTGGTTTCTAACTTTGGCCCTGAATACAGACAAATATCACAAACCCTAACAACTGTCGTTTCTAGTCCTCCCTCCAAAAGTGAGACCCAAGGGAGTTGGTTTTCAGCTGAATTCTCTCTGTTCTGTTCAGTGCTTAAATTTACTGGCTTTGCTTGTTTGTCTCTTGCTGAATGGGCTCTCATAATTCCTTTTGAAAATTCTCTTTGTTACTGCAGCTACTCTCACACCCCTCTCAAAAAGAAGCAAAATCAGCTATACCCAGTGCTGGAGACGCACAGCTCCCAGCGCTTCCCATTTCCCCAGCCATAAGAAGCACTACGAGGGAAGGGTGTGGGAGCTGGAGCATCTTCACCTGCGCCAGCATTAGAGTAAGGACAGAGCCTTGCCTGCCAGGTTTTTAGACAGAGGCAATATCCCAGAGGAGGTAGGCCAGGGAGACAGAGAAGGAAGAAGAAGGTTTAATTTGTTCTCTGTGGTGTAGGGAGCCGAGCTATGTGACTCAGAGGCTGGCAAGAGAGAGGAAGGCACTGCAACCACTAGATGAAGAGTAGAAAGGTGAATACATCAGCACATGCTTTAGTGAGCATGATGGAAAAATAAGGGTGTGAGAAGAAAAGTGAAAGGGAAGAGCAGGGCAGGTAGTCACTGCAGTTCAGGATGCTGGGCTTCAGCTGCCCTGGAGATGGCAGCAGCAGGAGTATCCATGTGGGAAACCTGGGGAACACTCTCCTGGCTGACTTCTCAGCTACCTTAGCTTCTTCCTGTGATTTGTCTGCACTGTTCGCAGGGAGCAGCAGTGACAGTAGTAGTGTGGCTTTAGATACAGTAACACATCCGCTCTGAGACTCCTGCGCACCTCCAGTTGCCCCTCTGTGCCATCAGGTGCACGCTGCAAGTGGCTGTGGCAGCAGCACAACCTGTACTCATCATAGAAAAGCCTGAGCATTTTAAGTAGGTACTTGGTACCTGAGAAACCATCTGTTATCTCCTGGTAGGAAGCTTTGAGCTAGCAAGCTGCCTACTCAAGATACTCTTAAACCTTAAGGTGATTATAGTACAAATTTATTCAATGTATTACCAAAGCTCCTATGTTTGTGTATGTGTGTGAGAGAAGGTGTTCAAATATGTTCTCCCACCATTTTTCAATGTATTTTTACAGTGATGATGGCTGGACTTTGCATATGGATTGTTGTAATCCCACATTCTTGTAGCAAAGCCTCGCCTTGGGTTTAGTGTCATATGGTCAAAGAACATAGCAGGCGTTTTGGAACATAGCTTTCCTGGATGTGAGACTGCTTTCTTTCTGCTCTGAGGGGGAAAAAAAAAATAAGCCACAAGACTGCATTTGCCACAGCTCTGTGCCTGAGCTAATAAACTCTGCTGAGAGGTTCAGCCCAGGCTCACAATTATTATTATTTTTTTTTTTTTTTCCGGCTTGAAACAGAAGCTAAGATAACTCAGGTCTGCCTAAAATAGACAGCACAAGTATTCTTTGAAAGGGTTCCAAATGTTTCAAGGCCTAGATAGCTATGACATGTTATGTGTGTTTAAAAACATATAACAAAAAGGACATGTATAAAGCCATTCGAAAATCAGGCAAAATGTGCACACAGCTCTATTGTGATTGCCCTTGGGAAAAGAAAAAAAAAAAAGTTTGAAAAATCACATAGGGTTCCTTTCCTTTTTTTCTTTCTTCCATTTTTTTTTATTTATTTTTTTTAAACAAAAAAAACAACCCTGGCACTTTTACATGTGGCCATTATGCAAGTCTCCTTAGGGATTACCTTAGACACTGGGCTCTTAAAGTTGCAACATCTTGCATAACATGCTTGCACAAGTACTATGCTTCATGACTAGCAGGTTTAGACCCAGGACAGTGAGCAGCAATCGCTACCATTGACATTGTCTGCAGCGTTTTGTGAGGACATTCTGAAGTATTCTAAAACTAAAGGATAGAAAATGGAGTAAAGGAGGCTGTTAGGAAAAAGAAAAAAATAAAATAAAAATGGCATTACACCACACATCACATAGTCTTGCATATTTAGCTTTAAGTAACAGAGATATAAGTAATTATGTCAAAATTTGCTATCCCCGCATTTGAGATTTTTTTCACTAAAAGGGATAAATCAATACATTTTCTCTAGGAGGATCAATCTGGGTTTTGCTGGAGTCAGTGTAATTTTTATGTTCAGCTTAAAAGAAGACAGTTTTTGTCCCTTTATAATTAAGATCAGTAGATGAAAAGATTTATCCTTTTTTTTTTTTTTTTTTGTTCCTCCTCATACATCTGTATCTCCTACATAACATGCCAACCTGTGAGACCCAGATGTGAACCTACTCCTCTGGAGATGCTTTATTTTTTAAGGACTGAATTTCAAACCCATTGCTTACAGAAGTCTTGTCACTGACTCCAGCAGTATTTGGATCAAGACTTATAAAAATAAATTCAGAAAGAATTTTGGAATTAGCACATACAAATGATGAATGTGTTATAGACTGGACTGGACTCAGTATTTGTCATGTCCTCTAATGCAGTACTTCAAAACAACACAACTTTCACTGGAACAAGCTCTTGGGAAAATAAATGGAGAACTTTACACATACTATAGCTGTTTCAGTATTCATACATAATAAACCCAGCTTCTGTAAATAACTCATTTTATCTGTCAAACATTGTAGGCACATATGCCACATTAACTGTCACCGAGGTCGTAAATAAACAATGTATCTGTCTACACATTACTTATGTCTTTGGGGAAATGAGCAAGTACACGGGAAGAACAGTAAGACATACATTTTAATTGTAAAATAAAATGTTAGTGTTGCTATCACTAATTATTTTAAATACATCTGAACTTAAAAACAGTTCATAATTCAACAGAAGATGCAAAAAGGCAATATTCAAACAAAATCGAGTTAATGATGCGTCTAGGGTGTATATCTTAAATGCATTTCTACTACCAGTTGCTCAGGTACAACTCTGGGCAAATTTTGACTGCTTGTTCCTTTGTTCTTTAAAAATATATATATGTGTGTATATGTATATACAACCTCCTTCTCCCCCTCTCCGCAAACAAAAGAAAAAAAAAAAACCACACAAATAAAACAAACTGCCATGGCAGTGTCGGTAACTGATGCTCTAATGATGCCTGAATTTGTAGCCAGGAGCTTCTGTGTTTGCAGATTTGGCTTAACTCAATCAAAATCAGTGGAGTTTTCTTTGTAAAGCCATATACAATTTACATTTGGGTTTAAAGTGCAGGTCCTGACTCCTGGTCTTACTATATATCAATAGGCCAAACATACGTATATCTATTTAACATTGTCAAGACTCTTTGTTTTAATAACTTGTTTCCATGATTTCTGCTTACCAGTCTGTGCTGCACTGGTCGTTTGTGATCACCTTTAGGCACCAGAGATAGTAGGAGACTTCTAATGCGATGCCAAAGTGTCAGGAGTCTACCCTGGACTACTGGATTATCTTGGTTGTTGAGATCTATCCAGTATACTTTTATTTAAGCGTTTATTTTCCTCAGGCAGAGTTGTCACTTAAAAGACCAGCTTCTGATCTGTCTTGGAATAATTTGTTTCTTGATGTGTGTTTGAAAGCAAGCAAATCCAGGACAGCCCCTTCTAATCCCTACAGCCCCTTCTAAATTTGTTGTACTTTTGGTGGAAACAAGTGTTCACCTACCAGCCAGGTGTGAATAGAGGTAATAGGCTTGATTTATGAAAGAGTAAAATTAAGTTAAGCTCTCTCTGAGCCAAAGTTATAGTAGATCTTATACTGTTATGCAATATTATCATTATTAATCATAGAATTATTATGATTTAGTGTCTGTGCTAACTGCTAATGCTACAAGAGAGACAGTGTTTAAAACCAAAACAGAGGCCTTTATAAATTCTGTTGATTGGCTAAAATACACCTTTTATATTAATGGCCTTTTACGTAAGCTAATGAGCCAGAATATTAAGATTTAAGACATTAGTACTATTAACGTAATAGCTAACCATGATGAAACTTAGACTTCAGATATTTGCATGGTGCTCTTAGTAACTTATGAACGGGCAGAATTTAATCCTACATACATTGCTTAAACACCAAAATATCACAGTAAAGGACTGAGGTATATTGAATCCTAGGGTGATTAGGTCACAAGTTAGCTATGTCCTTGGAAATAAATGTCTTTATTTCTGCTTGGCATGTGTATAGCAAGAATCCATCACGTGCATCCATTTTATTTCCTTTGACATTGCTAAATATCTGAAGTTGTTTTCTGCCACACACGACATTTCAAGAGGCTTGCTAGAAAGCATACCCACTCTAAAAGGAGCTCTTGCTGCTGGATTTAAATAGCACAGCTATGAGAAGGATTCCAGGCTGCAGGTACCACTTGTTAACAGCCCTTCCATAGATGCTTAAGTTCAAATTAACTGTTCTAAGGCTCAAATTAGAGTCAAATCTGATGTGAGCCAATTTACTCTGTGCAACAATCGTAGGCAATGAAAAGTGTTCTGCTAGATTGCTGTTTAAATCGGATCACTATAGCTCCCTCGGTGGGAAACTATTGCAGAATAACAATGGCCAGCAGCTAAATGTAATTTAATTATTAGGTTTACATATTGGTTGGTTCTTGCATTGTTTAAAAAGAAACATTTTCAGCCAGGTGTACAAAGTCTGGCCAGTGTCAGAAATCATTATAAAAAGCTGCAGGAATAATAGACTGATGATCTAACACACATTTAAATTAAGCAAGGTCTGTTTGTTGAATGCTGCACTCCAGCAAAGGGCGGTGAGTTCATTTCCATCGAGGGCTGACATTTTGTCCTTTTTGTATATTGCATTGTTAGTGGTATAATGTATACAGCAATATGATGATGAAAAGCCTGGAGACCAGGGGCTTGAAAATAAAACTGCCTTATGGTTGAAATATCTGCGTTTTTCACACAGCAGCTTTTCTGCTTGAGTTGCATGGTAAATTTGAGACCCCCCATTTAATATTTAGAAACCAAAGAGAAAGAGGAATAATATGTCACTTCATCTCTGTCTTTTGTCTGTATGTTAGACTTTCTCATAAATGAAAGATGCTCCAGACTGGTGAATGTAAGGTGGTGTAGGCTATCATTGCTCTAGTACTGCACCTTTTTCCCCCAAGATCCTTCTTTTGTATCATAACAGCAAAATTCCATATCACATCACTGTTTGATATGAAATTGCTTGGTAGGGTGTGATGACACATTCATATTATGTTAGCAGCATAATTTAACTGCTCCATTTTTTTAAAACCATTTGCAAAAGTGCCTGAAATGTGTGCATTATAAAATAGGGTCATTACAGCTATAGTTGAATTGGCATTTCAGTAATAAACCCTTTGTAGAGGGCTAGATGTTAATGCAAATCTTTTATCATTATAAATATGAATCAGTCAGCAACAATATGGAGTGACTTCAATAAATGGACCCTGGAAATCCTGATGTGCTGAATGCTGATACTGCAACTATCAAAGTCCTCACATCACACCACCAAACAGTTCTCAGAAATGCTTCTGCCAAGGTGGTGCAAGTCCAGTAGGTCCAACTGGTTGTTTGAGGGAGGAGTGCTACTCATGGCTCAGCTGGCACCGTAGGTCAGGAGTTGCAGGCATCTACTGTGTTTGAGGGAAGGAGGCTGAAATGGGCTGCTGTCTTCTAAATGTGGCCTCAGTGGGTATTTCAAACAGGCTTCAAAGAACGTCGTGTTTGACTCTGTGGCACTGTGGATCCAGCTCTCTGTCCTTCTTCAAATGAAGCCTGTTGCGATAAATACGAGTGTCTCTGAGTAAAACTGGTACAGCCCTTTGCGCTCTGTTTTTGAGAAATGTTTTTCATACTGTTTTGAGAACAGAAGTGTCTATCTTGCACATAGGGAACTGAACAAAAAGATTTTTTTTTTTTTTTTTTTTTTTTTTGTGCTAGAGTTTCTTGTCTTATTCTTTTCCTGCTCTTTCTTTCCAAGGAAGTTACTTCAGCTGTACTTCTCCAAGGGATGAAAGGCATCCCCACAGTGAACTGAGAGCACCTCCTGTTGAACACAGGAGATCAAATGTTGAGCTCAGGTTTGGATTTGAAGTAGGTTAGTGGACACCTGAAGAATCCCTCCTGCTCTTTTTCACAGCAGAACCTCATGTATAGTCCCATATATATTTTCCTCCACTTCTTCCACAGCAAAGGGATGGAAAGAACAGTTGCCTCCCCACAAAACTTGACTTATCTTGTGCAACAAATTTGAGTGTGGCTAAAATGCCACTTAGTGTGCTGTCACAGCTAAAGAGAACATTTACAAATTAGTAAAAATAATTACTTACGTGATAATAATAATAATTGCTTACGTGAATAAGCAAGACCCATTTCCTGCTGTATGCCCATTAAAGAATGAAATGGTGGAATGTGGTCCTTTTAGACAGTCTGTGATCTATAGAAGTTTAAACTTTGAAATATCCAGCTTTTGTTATTAAAATGGCCATTGTAGTAGAAGCACATACCCTATATGTGGATGCCAGGCAAAAATACCAATAGCCTTTCTCAATTTCAGTTCAGTTTGTTTAAATTTAGAATAGTGTTGGATGGCTTTTTGAATGCTTGTTCACTCAACAAGCACATAAAAGTCATATCTGCCTGCATGGTCTGTTTACTTTTTAGGTCAGATTTGACACATATATGTGTTATTTCAGGAGTGTAGTCACTCAACTTGTTGCTGGTTTCAGGGAATCATTATACTTGGGTTCTTGTGAATTGAATTAAATGGCTAAAAGATTCATTTGCTATTGAAAATAAATAAATAAACAGGTTGATGGATATAATGTCTCTAATTAAACAGTGTGAACCAGAGAGATGGTTTTTTGTTGTATTTCTGTCTGGAAGGCTACATGTTCCAAGTGTTTGAGCCAGCTCTCATGTCTTCAGATTTAGGAAGCTGAAATTGCTACGTTCCTTCTAATGCTGGCAAAGATATGCCTGACCTCTGATGTATTTGTAGTTTGTGAGTCGTATTATGAAACCTGTAGTTTAAATGCAGTAATTTCTCATGTTGAAAAGGAACAGAGCATTTCTAAAATATACAGTGTTGTAGTATGTCCCATATTGTACTATGTGTATTTAAAATCTATAGGTGTTCTTGATGAATAACAATGCACTCTGACAGCAAAGACTCAACACAGAAAAATTAGGTCACAGCAGCTTGCATGCTCTTTACACTGTCATGGTTGATTGGTTATTCTCATCACCCTTTGTTTAAAATCATTTCAGAATTAATTGGCGTTCATTAACGCAAGTCTTTGTAGCAGAATTGCAGAAACAGTCATTAATGTAGCTAATAAACATAAAAAAGAAAAAAGGATCCTATTACCAGGTCCCTACAGGCTGTTAACTAACATTTTGAATAAGAATACATAAACATAAATTAAACATTTTTACAAACTGCTAAGAATGTGGGAATTTAGCATGGTGGTCTGTAGTAATGCTTTCAACCAATTTGTTATATTATGCCGATTTTTTTAAGGTTTCTGCTGTAATGTAGTGGTCCTGATTAGATTAGGTTTTTGCTACAGTCTTGCAGGTTGCTTAAGAGGTCTCTCTACCTCTGCCAGCTGCTACAGATGAGGCTTTACTACCAGTGGGCTACAACAGGTGAGGCTTTGATCCTTCTCCTCTGACTCCCCCCAAGTTCAGTGTGTATTTTTCGTGAGGAATATAGAGGTTCTGATTCCTTTGGTGTTGTATTGAGAAAAATAGGAGCAAACTTAGAAGCCAGAAGTTTTGGTTGAGGGCCCAGCAGCAGCTACTGACAGGTGCAAACATCATCTGTTTCATTTGTGCAGGAGAAGGTTGGTCACTGGCTTTATCTGGGTGCTCTGCCATCTGGTTTTCATGTTAGATTGAGTTAGAGCAACTCAGTAAAACGTGGTCATAAAGTTGCTACACGTTAATTACAGGATTTCCCTCGTTTGGGCTATTGCCCTCATTTGATGGAATATGCAAGTTAGATGGCATTGCTGTATCTCTTTAACAACATCCTCAGCCATTTTTTTCTAGTGGAACTCCCAAGTCGAAGGGTGGTTAACAGTAGAGTAGCGCCCACCTAGGAAACACCTCTGGCACATGTAGGAGTAGTGGGGGTCACAGCTGTGCAGTATGGGCCTCGCCACGTGCTTCTGCTTTGTGCCTTGCAGAGTCTGTGGTGTTGCAGTGGGTCCTCAGTGTTCTTGCACAAGATCAAGGTTTGAGCTGTTTGAGGAATTGGCTCATTTCTGTGCTCACGGGTACTTGTTACCCAAAATAGAGTGAGATGATGCCTGTTCTGCCTGCTTTTACGTGGAAAGGAGCTGTGGCTTTTCCAGGGCTGATAAAAGGAATCACAGTGTTGGGCATGCAGCAGAAGCCCCAGCATGAGCTCTGGCTGGCTTGTTGGGAGCTCCTTCCAGCCGCTGCCCGTCCGTCTGGCTACTGCAGCACTGGGAGAGGCAGCCAGGCTGCCACGCTCCCTGCCCTGCGGCACCTGCTGTGGGCTGGCAGCAGTACTTCGTGGGCACCGCTCTGCCCCCCGAGAGCTTACAGGACACCTGGGTCCCCAATTTGCAGTCTTGATGAGGTACCTAAGCAGCCAAGTGAGCATGGCTTGGAAGCAGGTGAATGGAAATGCCAGATTATTTATCCTGAAATGTTGTACACATCAAAATGGAGTTCTAGTGAGGGGCAACTGGAAGATGTGTCACTTACTGTTTAATTTCCTAATGCCTTTACTACGGTATTCTGAATATAAAGGTTAATCTGCAAATGATCCACCTAATGTAGTTAGCTGGTGTATTTTGAGAGTGCTGTAACATCTTAACACCGCTGATTGATGCACTTTGAACTTTGGGTAAACGCAGAGTCTCCATGCAAATGCAGTCTTGGCGTGCACTGTAAGCTACAAAAAAACCATTTCAAATATGAAATCAACTAGACAAACACATTGCTTTATATGTCTAACTTGATACATGGTGTCTGTATACGTTCTGACATAAGCAGAGAAACATGAAGGCTTGCAACTGATCCAGATACATTACTTTTTACAGTGTACAATTTCAAAGAATTCATTCCCTAAGCAGGATACAATTGTGAGCGGACAAAGAAATATATTTACCCCTACAATTAAAATATAATAACAGAAAGACAAAAAAAAAATTTAGTCTAAGTTTTGTTTATTGACTAGAACATATAAATGGCTTTAGGCACTACTAAACAATAAAAAAATGTGGTTCAGTATTGGGTCTTTTATCCATTTTAATTTATTTTGATGCTGCATGCAGTTTCTGAATATCTTTTGTGGGTTGTAATAAAATAGCCGCAGTGCAATTTTGCATGTATGTCAAGCGGTGCGTGACCTGATATGCAAATTTAATACCAAGGTGCCAAAACTGAATTCATAATGTTTCACATCTACAGAGCTGTTTAAGGCAGTTTAGAAATCAATGAATATGTAATATGAAGGTGATAAGACCTAAATAAAAACCCTATTTATCTACTATGAAAAGTATTTATACACAGAATATTTAGCACAAGCAGAAAATGGACAGAGTTTCCAATTATATGGTTTGCATAAACAAATGTTGAACCATGTGCTTAGAATAGATAATAACGTAGCTAGTTCCTTTGCATTATACTTTAAACTTTAGAAATGTTTACAGATGTCTCTCTCTTAGTGTATATATAAAATGAAACACTAAACTGAAGCAGCTTTTGAAGAAAACCTCTTTGAGGTCTCTTATTTATTTTTAATTTACAGTATATGGGGTGCTTCATTATAGGTTTCTGTTACTGGTTTTCAGGTTATTAAAGATCAGTGAAATAAGATACACTTTTGTGAAGTCTTGTAGTTTATGGTGAAATAAAGGACATAAATTTAACTGGTAATAAATAAGAATAAAATGTTTTCCATCTGCTTACCTTTAAAAGTAGAAGAGATCTAATTTTGGAAGCATTTTGACTTTTGAGATCTTTTTCTGAATTGATGAACCGATTATTTCAATTGTTTTGTCCAAAAAGTTAATCTAATAAGGTTTCAGGAGTTTACCAAATGATACTAGTGAATTAGATTGCCCTTTCGCTCAGCATACTTCTCTGTGGAGATGAACGGTGAATCCAGCTCGTGATTGATGGCAATCAGTCCCAGCTATACCACACTGAAAATATATACCTTGTCCCCATGGAAGAAGAGAGAGTCTGTATGGTTGATTGGCTGGCTGAGTTGTTTTAGAGCACCCTGCCAGTCAGCACAGAGAGACGTTTATGTCTCTTGGCTTGAAATAAGTTACTGCAGTAATGACTACCCATGTGTTGAGCAATCAAGAAAAATGTAGGGGTGCAGGAGGTTTTGAAAAATGTCCATCATGTTGTATGTGTGCCACTGATATTTGGAAGAGATTTTGCATTCACCTTTCTAGAGGCCAAGGTCCGTCACAGGAAAAGATAAATCAGTAGACTGACATGTGAAATAATGACTTGAAATAGACACTAATTTATCATTGTTCTTGTGTACAAAACAATAGAAAACTCAAACCCTGGAAATGTATGTGCTTTTTATTTTTGTTTCTTTCTTTCTTTTTTTTTTTTTTTTTTTTTTTTTTTTTCTTAGTCTGACCTTAAACCAGCTTGGGTTTTCCACTGTTGGTCAACAGCCTGTTGACTTAATGTCTTGAACCTCATCAAAGGCTTAAAGTTCACAGTGCCTTGTGCCTCTGATCAGCTACAGATGAGCAGAACTGGGAGGTGGATAATAATGAAGAAGATCTTAGTTTTTGTGCGTTGTGTAGTTACTGCCCCGTGAAATTGCTACCTCCCTCTGAGAAATGAATGATGGGGTCATTTTTTGTTTCTGCATGAGTGATTGCCTACATCTCTTCAGCAAGTGCTAAAAACGTTCTTTTTTATGAAGTTTTCTTTGGCTTGTGCCAGTTTTTATTAAGAAGTGATTGTATTAAAAAAAAAAAAAGTAGTCAGCACACTGTGAGTGTTGCACTTTGCTGGGCCTCAGTTATATGCAAAAGCCTCAGTTTTATTTTCTGTACCAAATAGGCTGTGTTCACCATCCTTGCAAAAAGCAATGGAGGGGGACATATCAGAGTTTCCCTTGCCCAGAGGTGCCCGTAAGAGGTTTATTTCAAAGGTCTTGGAAATGGTGAGATCCTTGAGGTTTCCCTCACAAAATTCTCTTGGCATTGTCGTCATGATCCTGACAGTTACTGAGCACTCACAGTAGACCACAAATCTTTCCAGCCCGAAAAGAAGCCTGCAGTAAAGGACCATGTTTGGTGCCGTACTGCAGAGCAATTTACCTTCCTCCTCTTCTGGGGCACCATGGTTTTGTAGGAGCTGTGCCATTGTGTTCCCCTTTGGTTGTTCAAACATAGCCACTGAAGGGACTGAGAGGCCAAAACCAAGAACTGATATAATAAATAGAAGAACTGGAATATGTGTGGTTTAGTAAATAAGTGAATTGGAATACATTGTTCTTTTCCAAATTGAAACAAAGCATATAACATCTCAGAACAGAATATTTCTAGTTCTTCAGCCTTTTTTTCTGAAACATCATAATATTTGTGCATTTATCTTTAAAATTAATCAACGTCATTAAGATACATTTTATTTCCTAGGTATTTTTGTTTTGATCTTGGCTATAATTTTCTTTTTTTTTTTTTTTCCCCTCACTTAGAGGAAATTTTATTTTCTTCTTTGAAAAGCACAGTTTTTCATGGACTGATAATTCTTGTTCCTAGCCAAGTCAGAGAGCACAGAATAATGTTTTTAGTAAGCAGTTTGGGTTATTTTCCTCTAGAATCCTCATTTTCCTCTTCAGGCTCTTTCACAGAGCATGGAGGAGAATGGTGGGAAGAGCTGGTCGTGCAGAAGGAACTGGTTGGGGCAGATGACAGCTGCTTTTTCCTGTGCAAATTCTGGGCTCCCACCACAGTCTCTGGGCTGTAATAAAGGCCTCTGGAGTTTTAACAGCTTGTTCCTCGATTCAGCTTCAAGGTTAGATGAAAGCCCCATCCTCACACCAAAGCAAAGTGGTTTTGCATTGCACTGAGCTACTTAACTTTTCTTTATGCAAACCCTGTGTGGGTTTGGATTTTGCGTAAATTTTGGACAAGCAGTTGAACTACAGTACGAGTGATTAGCAAGTGCCTCTAAAAATAAACGGGAAGGCTCAGCCTGTCAGGGAAAGCTCGCACCTTACTATCAGACACAAGGCCTCCCTTGGGTTTTCTTCTTGTGCACGAAGGTGTCATGCACCTTTATACTAATGCTGCCATAAAGACACGAGCCGCTAGTTCAGGGAGGCCTATGCTCAGAAAATACATTTCTGTGAAGTTTATTTTGTCATCTGGGATTGTTGTCTGCTTCATTATTCAGCTGTTATCTAAACTAGGAGTTAGGGAAGCTAATTTCTTTTGGAAAATATTCCTAAAGCTGTGAGCATTTTTTTGTTACAGACTTGTGTTTGTGACAGTTTTTTGCTTTGGAGAATATCTGTTTAGCAGAACTATAGTAATAAAGAAAACATTCAGTACATAAAGCCCTAATTTTCTTGGCAGCTTAAATGTCTTTATTTGTGATTTTTCTGTCCCTGTCTTTTAATCAGTGTTATGCTGTGAAATCTGCCATTTTTGCCATGACCAACCCATGAAATTTGTCATTGCTGTTTCTGTGATTTGCACGGGCCTTGCTTTTTGATTAGCAAGCGGAGTTCACAAGTGCATGTGTATTTGCATGAATCTCTGCTCTCCAAAAAACACGTGGCCTCTCAGTCTGGCCTTCAAATTGGATTTTAACTCAAGGATTGATATTTCCAATATTAAGCGATAGTCATCTCAAGTATGTTCCTTTCTGAAAGTGGGTATGCAGTTAGGTGACGTGGTGCTGTTAGGGGAGCTTACCTTACATACCTGGGTTCATCATCTTTGTATTCGTTCTCATATTCGTTCAGGTTGGTATACAGGTGGAGAAGCTATATACAGGCTTTCTGCAGAAAATAATTCAGACACTCTTAGAGTGTGTCATGTAGCAAAGCAGATTATCGTAACAGGCTCAGTTAAGGGTTGCAGCCCCAATTTGAAGGACAAAATCTGTGGGAGAAAGTGAGGCTCTTACTAAGAATTAGTGATATTTGAACAAACTGTACTTTTCACACTGAAGCAGTGTCTTATGAACCCTTTGGCGCAGCAAAAGATAGCATGTTTACTTTAACAATGAGCTGATATTTTGGGAATTATTTAAAAAGTTTTAGGTTTGGCTTTATTTTAAGTGTGCGGTCAGAATGAATTCATTTGCTCTTACTGGAAGAATACTTATCATAATGGATTCATGTGGTATCCATGTGCTTGTCACATGTTCTTTTTTATACACATCCCTCTGTAATCCCATTTCAATGCCACTTTAATTTAGCATTAGTTAATGGACTCCACATAAAGGTTGCTCATTTTTTATCTCCAACTAAATTTCTGGTATTTAAAACTGCTAAGCTGGAGAGGAAAGCACCACATATTAATAGCAGCACTTTGAAAAATTAACAGAGTTATCTTCCCTTCTGTCTGTTGATTCCATTTTACTACTTTACAAATTAATAAGCAAAACAATAAGGGGCTGAAGATTACTCATAAATAGTAAAATTCAGTGTTGGAAAGGAATGTGCAGCTTACCTACACATAATAGTAAGCAGTGACTTCTGGCTAGCGTGGAAGATGTACGGACCCCCACTGGTCAATAAGAACAAGAGTGAACAAGAGTCACCAGTTCAGCAGAGCAAAGGTGCCTGCGTTAGGAGCCCACCTCCAGATGCTTGCTATAATTGGCGTAAGTAACTGCTTTCTGAGGCTGAATTTGGAGCCTAACTGCCCAAATAACGTGAATTGTTTCTGGAGACACCTGCTTACCTTGGATGCCGAAGTTGGAAAACTAAGGCAGCTGGTAAGAAGTATTTCCTGATATCTCCCTGGTCCGTGGGAGTTAAATTATGTGATTCAGTTGTAGTCTAGTGAAGACCTAGGGTCTAGTATTTGAGTTTTTCCATTCACTTCACTAGATTGTGGCTTAGGCTGGATGAGTCCACAGTGTGGTGAGAGATTGACCTATAAAGAGCAAAGTAGAAAATACCCATTATGATAGGAAAAAAAAATACTTCAATGAATAAATTGGCTTCAGTTGTTTATTATCTATTACTTATTATCCCATAAAAAGGGTTTATCCAATAAGGCTGGAGCTGAATTTTCATAGGGCATTTTAAACAAAAGTGGCTTCATGTCAAATTTATTCTGGAAAGGTCAACATTAGTTTACATCAAAGGTTCGGGTTGTTGAGAAACAATAACATAAGGTCATAATTTCAGCTTGTTTGAAGAGCTACAATGAGCTGTTTGCCAGAGATTGGATCTCTGGTAAACAGGCCCCTCTGGGTTCACTTGGAAAAGCTTGCAAATGCACTGACGCTCTTTGCCCATTAGGTTCGGGATGAAAAGCAAGCCTGAAAGCTGCCAGTGTTTATACGCAGAATTTAGTTCTTGTTTCTTTTCTTTTCCTTTTCTTTATTTTTAATCTTAACAGTGAAGTCACCTAAAGAAAAAATGAAGGGTAGTAGGTAAAAGGAAAGGTCATGATGTTTAGATCCCAGCTTAATCAAGATTTACAAGTGCATGGTGCAACTGAAAGTTGTAATAAAAGTTGTTGATCCTAAGGGTCCTTTTAAAAAATACATTATAAACTCCAGGCTGAAGCCCCTTTACATCAGGTTGAGAATGGGTCAGAACTGAAGGCTTCCCTCTGCAAGAGGGGAGGAAGCATTTGCTTAGCTGAGGGAGGGCACTCTGAAATGCCAGGCCAGCATCACTTCACAAAGCTAGAAGGAAAGAGCTTGGTCTTTTCTGAAGGCTGCCCGTGGCTGGCTGTTGCAGGCTGGCATTTAATCTGCGTATGGGAGGCTAACACTGGGAACTCACACTTTTGGAGGGTGAAAGGCATGTGCTTTGCTGCAGGTTTACCTATGCTGTCGTTGGTCATGGGTTGAGGGAACGGGTGGCCTGAGTGTTCTGGCAGGAGCAGATGAGGCAACTGCTCTTGTTTTAACATGGCCGAGGTCTCTTTCCATCCCCTGAGGAGTAACTGATCCCTTCCCTTTGATTACATCCCAAAAGGCACTTTTAGATTAGCTTGAGACCACTGAAATGTTAAAGGACCTTGTCTAACACAAATACTGCAGCTGTTTGTTGGTCTGTAGGAATCCATGTGTCCCTGCACAGACAGTTATTAGAGTGATGTAATTTCCATGCCTTCACACACATGGAAACTATAATATCTCATCACAGATGTAGGAATGCAATGATTAACATACAAAAGATTGTCTAATTTCCATGCAGTTTAAGAATCTCTTTACAAAAAAAAAAAAAAA
>VXAV01009736.1:289773-308806 GCA_013399715.1 Alectura lathami
TTGGAGGGCAAATCCTCTAGCTTTCTGCCTTTTTAGCCCTGTTTTCCTCTTTTATTAAGCTTTTGCAGAGCTTTAACAGGTTTATTGCAAAAATGCTACTACTACATAATATGCATGTTAGAATTTGAGTTTTATATGTGCAATTCTTTCATTAACAGAATATTAAGCCCAATGTTTTTCTTGATCATGACTTAGCCATATTTTTAGGGTTTACACTACATTGTTTTTGTTCCTGTTTGACACCGTGGCATTCACAGGTAGTGAGCAAGAGGTCTTGAAGGCTCATTTTCTTTTTGCTAAAATAAGGCACTCAGTTACAGACATGTATAGTGTTTGAAGAAGAGGCAGAGAAGAGCGCTATAGAGACTGATTCCTTCTTTTGCTGATGTCCTGGTGCTGGTCCTGGATGAGGTGACATGTACAGAGCAGCACACAGATCATAGGGGCATAACCGTACACAATACATAGTGAAATAAATTTCTTCCTGTCTTAGTGGAAAGTCAATTCACTGGAAACTTTCTCTTGCTGCAATCACCAGGTAACAAAATCAGTATTTCTAGCAATCGAAAAAGCTCACATTCCTACAGCAGAGAAGTGAGCAACAGATGTTCCTGAAGAGATTAAACCTCTCAGGTGTTACTGAAAGCACAGCTCCAATCTTTTGTTCGGTGTTGGTGAAAAACTTGTGGATAAAACTGGTCTTGAATAACCAAATTATATCACAGGGGCACTTAGCCTCTAGCTGGGTAAGTTTCAGGGACAAACTCGTTGCCCATCGAATCGGTTATTAAGGACTTGCAGCAAAGCAGATACACCCAACTGCTCTGCCATATAAAATATTCACAGTGGTCAACACTGACATAATCACTAGCTGTAGTTACCTCTCTACACATGAGTAACACCCACACGTTTCTGACTCTGAGCATGAGAAAGTACTGAGGTGGCACTGTTTTTAATGCAGTATATTTAGTAGTGGTCAAAATCGTAACAAATGAGGGCTCAGACGTTAAACTGGATGTAACTGAAGTCAGTGATACTAGTCCAGTGTACCTAAAAGTCTACAGTCTACAGTTCCTAATTAGTAAGGTAGTGCTGCACCATAATCCTCAATATAGTCAGGACAAATGGTTGGCAGTAATCAGAAAAAGAGCCATTACCAGGCTGTGTGGTGAATGGAGTGGACATCTGTAATCTGAACAGGTATAGTCTCCCAGTGTCATTTCTTTAAGGCTGCTTCTTAAATAAATGAAGTAACCTTAGCTCATTCCAGGTTTCTGTTTTAATATTCTTTTCAGGGCATGGAAATTTTAGGATGTGAATCTCTGAGTGACCAGATGCATAGGAGCAGGTATTAAACTGCTGCAATCTAATTGATATATGCTGCCATCAGTTTTGACCCAGGTAATAGCACAGCTAAAACAATTTCAAGTGGGTCGAAACATCCCTGGAGTACTTACTGCAGTGATATAAAAATCTTGAAGCAATGTGTCTTAAGTCCTGTAAATCATGTTAGACTTAATGAAACCTTCTGCAGGAGTATTCCGTATCTGTGATGCATTCAGCTGCTGTTCATTGGTGTTTTGTCTGGTTTTAAGAATTATGTGAACTTTTGATGAAGTGCTATTGTTGATAGGTTTGAAAACTAAAGATTGCTTTTTAAAGGTTCATTTTTGTGGAGACCCTAATAATTGCAAAGGAAATTTGTGAAATCCACTGTATTTCAAGCTAATGTTTTGATTTTCTTTTGCCCAGAGGAATTTTTCCTTATGAAAACTTTGAAACGAGAGATGTGTCTGTTGTGTACACAGTATCTGTTTCAGCTGGCTTGATAAAATTGAGTCAGACCAACTTCATAAGCATGTTGTTCCAGTACCTAAAATTTATCTGTCTTACATTTATCAGTGAGCTATAAATGTTGTCCTTTGGAAGGGAAGCTGCTAGATAATCACAAGAAAAAGATAACAGGTGAGACTGCAAACACATAGACATGCATTCTTCCCTGCATATGCACACATAAATCCTTTTGACATTAATGAGGATAACATGCATGTAGTGAAAAGCAGACAAGACTCTGTAATAAAAGTTGTGCAATGTGAAGCACTTAAAATGCCACATCAGACCTCTGTTTTCAAATATTTTCTTTTTATTATTACTGTGCTTAATATATACAGAGGTCTTCACCTCTTTTAAATTAGGGCTGTGTTACGAATTTCCCTAATTTATCCTTCCATAGTGTTTTTGTTGGTAGAAGCTTACTGCTGGAAAAGAAGCAAATTCTGCTATGTTATTCCAGGATATATGCAAAGTAAATGGATTCAGCAGCTTCAGGGAGCTTTATTTTGTCCTGTGTTCCATATCTGTGTGGCTGACAGCTGTACTCCACTCTGATGCACACTTACATCTGGTGTATTTAGGTACACTGCGCAATTTCAGATGCTTATTTTAGGAGTGGAACAAGCTGAGACCCTAAAAAGAGCCTGAGTTTCACAGAAAACATTCAACAATTTTGAAGTTCAAGTTGGACTTCCTTAGAGACACACAGACCAATAATCATTTAGGAAAATGTTGTTTGTAATGCTAAAAGTCTTATCCTGCATTTACCAATGATTTATCAAACCAGATGTTGTCGGCACAGACAAGCCCCACTTAAAAAAAAAAAAAAAAAAAAAGGAAAAAAAGAAAAAGGTACTTTCTCAAAAATGAGAGACTGGCATAGTTATCATGACATTTTAAAAAGTAATAAGGTATTATGTGCTCTTATTTGCTTTCTGATTTCCAAACCAATAAGTGTAGCATTCTGAAGCTGTTCTCAGTGACTGTGTAAGCTAAAAAGCTTTTAAGTAAATGAAAGCTAAGTTTTTCATGTGAATAAATGATGTAGTAGCTTAGACTTTAGGAGGAGCACCAAATGTCTCTGAACTCTATGTAAATCTGGCAAGCTAGTGCTGTTTCTTCAAAGTTGTTAGATTTATTCTAATGCTTGTTAGGTAAAGACACATCCTTTGAAAAAAAAACAGTCATCTCTTTCTGAAAAAAATGTAAAGATCCTTATTCTTGTAGCCTGTCTGATAGCAAACAGGTTCTGCTTAGTACCATAAATAAGATAGTATTGTTTCGAAAAGGGTCTTAGAATGCATCTTTTCTTCAACAATTACTTTAATCTCAGTGGATATAGTGCGCTTTTGGTGCCATACCCAAAAGGCGCTGTATGCTGGCTGTTCTGAAAGGAACTGGCATGTATTTGCAGACCACACTTTGGAGGGCCCAGGATGGAAAGAAGCTGCCAGTTAATGAAAACAAACATTTCAAATATAAAGCTTCCCAGTCCTATAAATCTTTAGCTTCATAAAACCAGAGCTCATACTTACTACTTCACTGTCTCACTGAATTGTGTCTTCTTGAACCCTTTAGAAACATTAAACCTGTAGTCCACATAACTCTGACTTCCTGTCAGGAGAAGTTTTCCTCCTGAGTTCTGCTCATGGGCTTTAAAGCTGCAGCTCTGGCTTTGCCTCACTGGATCTAGAAGGTTCAGAAGAGGGAAGCTGAAGCAGCAGAGCCCTCTGTGCTGGGAATGCAAGAGGGAACAGCAGACAGCTACCAACCTTGTTCATAAGACTGTAAGAAATGCCCAGCAGCACAAACCAGCCCATGCTGCATGGGAGGATTCTTCCTCTGCATAGGTTTTGTCGTCATAGTATCATCGTTACTGTCTCTTGAGGTCAAACCCTGCTGCTCGAGCAGCAAGCTCAGCGTGTAGTGGTGCTGGCTGGGCATCACAGGGAAGGTAGAGCTCCCATCCTTCTGCCAGGAGTCTGTGCCCAGCTGCAAATTCTGTAACGAGGCAGACCTTTTTTTGGAATCAGAAGTACAGTTTATTTTAATAGTATGTGAAAAAGATGGGTTTAGAACAATCCACATACGTTTCCATCTCACCAGAGCCTTTTATCCCCTTGGAGCAATCCAGGCTGGCCTAATTCCTTTAGTCACCCTCTGTGTATGTAAAAGTCGATACAGAAATCTG
Source organism: Alectura lathami (assembly GCA_013399715.1). Lineage (NCBI taxonomy): Eukaryota > Metazoa > Chordata > Aves > Galliformes > Megapodiidae > Alectura > Alectura lathami. Next base: position 293,798 of record VXAV01009736.1, read on the forward strand.
ATTCCCCTGAGCGGTTCCCACTCTCTGAAGAGAAAGTCTCCTCCTAAGCAGCAATGGTTTTATGTTCCTGGCCATGCTGGGTGAAACCTGTCAGGTGTGCTTACTAGAGGTCAAACGGTTGGCTCTCAGCATATCAGCATGCTGTGCTGCTGTGGCTGACCTTGAGCATTTTCCTTTCCTCTTTGCTTGTATTCTGAGTTGACATCACCTAATGCCACTTGAATTGGCATGATCATGCCATAAAAATGGCACTTGAGGAATCTGGTCAGCTTGCAGTATTCTTTACGTTTCTCTCAGGTTTATATACACAGTAAGTGTTCTTGAGTGATCCGTGAGATTTTCTGGATAAATTCCACCTTTCTGAGATCTTTGTCAGTCAACTCCATTGATAACTAAGATTGTTCTTCTGTCTTTTCTTGACAAACACAGCTGTACACATTAATTAACAGCAGGAATTTTCCAGTCCTCCAGTCACTCCCATTGCAGCGCTGCTGCTCCCTTCTGCCGTGAGCCCCAGCTGGGTTCACAGTGGGGTGACCCAGTGGGCACGGTACCATTCAGCACAAGCGGGGGCAAGCAAACTCTCACTGTTCAGAGGTGTGAAAAAATAGGTTGAGCATGTTGGTGCTGGAGATAATACCTTTCTCAAAACACCCTAACACTTTACTTTCTTCCCTTGCCTGGGATGTCCTGAAGAATATAATCAGCAGCTGGAAGAGTAGATCCTTCCTGAATTCGTTCCAAAGAAAGTCTGTCACACTTGGACACTGTAAACACTAACCTCCTTATCCCAGCCCTCCCAGTGCACCCCCTCCACATCTCTGCCCTCTTCTCTGCTTATGATATCCGTTTTTATCTTTCCTGTTACTTCACTCCCACCACACTGTATTAATCATCTGGCCACTATCACATTACACTTAATAAATGAACAAGATCTAATACAAAAATCCCTCCAAACCAGATGACTTAATACTCTTTCATGCTTAACTCTTTATTTCGTTCTACAGATGTGTTTCAAACGCTCATGAGTGTTCTGTGGTGGATGAAATACTTTTAACAAAGATAGTTTAAAATAAATGTAATTTATATAAGCTATGTTAAATATCGCTGTCCTTTTCTGTTTGATGGAATATTGTACATCCTGTCTTCTTTGTAATAGAAGAGAAAATTGCTATTTTTGTATGCAAAAAATGGACAAACATCACTAAGTTGTAAACTAAACTTAACATGTGGCTCTAAGGTTGGGAGCTGGGAGCTGGTCGGTGTTCTTAGGGCAGTCCATTTCTGGGTCAAGCCCCACTAATGGTGGCCACAGGATTCCCTTTTAACTGAAATACCCTGTTTTCAGTTTGTTTCAGTTTCAGGCTGTTTTCAGGGGCAAAATGAATCACCTTGAGGGGCAGAAGCTCAGTTCAGCTGGCAGGCCCCTGCCTGAGCCTCCTCTAGTGCTGACTAATTCAGATCACCTTCTTGAGTGTGTTTTGTACCTTGCACAAGTTTGAATTCGCTTCTGGTATTTCTTGGCCCTGCAGACCTCCCCAGCCAGATGAGGCTGCCATCCTAAAAGCTGAACCCTGGATTTTGATTGATGGATTTGCTCTCCCATTCCCCCCACAGGATCTCACAGTCAAGCTCTGCAGCCCCTTTCTGACCTGTTTTCTTTCCATGATATCCTAGTTCATACATGCTCCCATAGCTTATTGTCTATGAGCACTTTGCTTTGTAACTTTTCTTTCCTTGAGGCGCTCAGGTGAGTTGGACATCCTCAGGGACATCCTTGGTGCAGTGCTTAACCAGCTGTGCGTGTTGCAGCATGATCCCCCAGTTCCTGGAGATGTGGTGGGGGTGCTGGGAACAGCATGGCTGCACAAGCGTGGTTTTCTGCCTGGGCTGACAAGCCCCACTGCTCCAAAGAGCGGCTTAGTGTAGGTGGCATTTAGCAGGTTTCTCTCCCTAAGTTTTATTGTACTCTGTAGATACACCACATCAATACCACAAGTGCCTTTCAGTGTTAATTCCTTGTCATCACCCCCAAATTTTTCCCAAAATGAGTGTAGAAAGAGGCCTGAGATGACAGAGCTTTTGGTCTAAAATAGATACACAGAGAAGTCCCCAAATGTCTAGAAGTACCTATCAGCCCTGTGCAGACAGGCTCTGTAGGCTGTGACACATCTCTTGTGCTATGTGGGAAATAGGTATCTTCTCATTAACTGCGTAGGAGAGAGAAGAGCTAGGGTTTTCTGAACAGAATTTTGATAAGGTTATAATAGGTGATTGAAAACAATTACACTTAATTCTCTTTATTTACTTACAGAAGAATCTTTACTGTCATTATCAGGAAAGAGGATGGTCATTTAAGTGAGACTCACAAATTCCAGCTGTCTTAGTTTTGCCTGGAAAGTTCTTATGCTTAGCTTTGATTTGCTAAAATGGGCATGAATTTTTAACTTTCAGATTATAATTTGTTCACACAAAAACATTCTACAGAATACATTAGGTTTCTAAATTGAAATAGTAATGACCCTTGTATGACTGTGAAAGATTAAGTTCTGGTCTTTGAATGCATCGGAGGCTTAAAAACGCTGGTAAGTAGGTATAGTGTTAGGTGATTAAGAGAAAGAGGTTGAACCTTGCATCTGGTGTAGCTACCATAAAGCTTTCCTGGAAAATGTAAACCAAATTACCCGAGTACTGGAAAATTGCATTTGAAAATAATAGCAGTTTCATTAGATTTATCATGCAGACTGACAGCCGGAGGAGACCTGGTCTGTTGCTGAACACCCAAATCAACAAGTTTTTTCTCTTGATGCACACAGGGGTGGGAGAAGCTGCTCATTTAAGACCAGTAAACAGGCACTGCTGTGAATTTCAAATCCTTTCATTAAAGCTTGCTCTCTGTGATTGCTGGCTGTGTTCACTTTCCTTTCTTTTAATTCACTATCTCCTAAATTATAATAATTGAAAACACATTAGGACCAAGAAGGGGAATGGAAAAAGCTAAGTAGACAATCACCTTGTAAACATCTTGTGATGGTGATGGCTATTAAACAGGAACGTTCAGTACCAACTGAGGCACAGGCGAGCTTATCCAAGCAAATCAATGCAAGTTAATCTTTCAGTGTCAGCTGGCTGAGTTTTGGACTAGTGATGAATGCCTTGACTGGAAAGATGAAATGCTGGAATGCCAGGCACTGCTCTGACAGCTACAGATGGTGCCAATTACTGCCAGTAGAGCCTGTCCTGCTGTGAGCCCAAGATGTCTGATTTGTGGTCACAGAAAAATGAAAAAGAGGTTTTCCAGCTGGGCCTGTCACCTGTCCTATATTGCTCCATAGCAAAAATGATATTCGTGTTCTAAAATCAAATTTCTTTGTATATTTATGCTAATGATCCCACCATGCTAATTACCAGACATATGCCTTGGAAAGATGCAGACGCTATTAGAAAACAGAATTTTCCTTTCCCTTGGTTAAAATAAACTTCAGAAATTATACAAAAGTTGGAATAAAATGCAGTGTTGAAATAAAGGGGAGGGAGGTGAACAGAGGAGGAACAAGTAATTCAATAGCGCAGGCAGCCATTCTGTGCTTAATTTTTCTCCATCCAGTTGAAAGGGATTTACAGGCTGTAAATCAGAACAGAATCTAGCCCATGGTCTCCAGTCTTACCATAGTGAGTCTGAATGTTAATATAAACCGTTATTTTTCCTTTGTACGTTTGAGCCTTTTTGTGTTTGTTTTTCATGTGCCGTCTTATTCCATCGCTACCCAAGCTATACAAATTGTCATTTATTGCACTTTCACGTTATTTCCTGCCTCTGTGATATTTAAAAGGATTAGTCTAGACATCTGTGATCTGTAATTGGCTTTTTCCATGAAAGGGGATCAGCTGTAAGAACTTAAGCAACCCAGACTTATTTTACTTGTGATACTTGAAAGCCTTCTGGACAGAGCACCTTTGCTGCAGTGATTTAACACCAGGTTACTTGGTGTGCAAACGCAGCTTCAGCCAGCCCTTTGCCATCGAATCCACTGTGATTTTATCCACCTGAAAATAGCCCATGTGTTTTAATTAAAATATATTTTGAAATGACTGGTTCCAGGTTTGGCTTGCCTTGGCATTGTGCTGTGAAAGGGGACCTGACAGAATACTCAGACTTTGAAACTGATTTCCCTCCTCCTGCTTTTATTTATATATTAAATTAACAATAGCATGGTAATTATCCTTATTAGAGCATGAAATACAAATCTGCCTGTTTTTGCCCTGTCCTTGTAACTCGTTTACCACCATTTGCTTAATTCTTAAGAGCTAGTAGATGGAGGCTGATGGGACAGATGACTTGTTTCCATTTTATTAGACTCAGCCTTTGCTAATGAAACAATTTTTCCCTCAACTTCAAACACAAATGTTTAAGCAAATTTTAAAATCCATTTAACAATAATAGTAAATCAGTAGACAAATTGTACTATAAAAATAGCTCTTACAGCAGCTGTGGAGTGGAATGGGGCAAAATGCCTTTAGGTCCTAGCCTGAGTCAGTGTTTGGTGCTTTCAGGTAAGCACTCAGGTGCCAGTTGTAGTTCCACCATATAACCTGGGAGAGCTGGCAGTGTGGGTTCCCAGTAGCCATCAAGCAAAGAGGAAAGCTAAGGCACCTGGGAAGTTTGGGAAAACTTCCAATATGTCCATAAATTCCTGTTTTCTGAGAGTGCTATTAGGTTCCAATCTTTTATTTGTTACTAGATTCTCTTTCCCCTATCCCTAGTTATTTTACTTAGAGCCAAGTATATAGTCTTTGCTGCCAAGGTCTCAGCTTCTCAGAGAGCCTCTTTTGGTAGTACACACCAGTGAAATCATGTGCTTTTATTGGTTTCCTTATTCTGTGTAGTTGATCTGTATTTAAAGACATTATCATTAATATAAATGCAAAGAGTTTGCTGGACCAGTAGTGGGAAGAACCATGTGAAAAGCCATTACCTGAGTGCACAAGATCCATAGGCTCATTCTCAGGTACAGCTGTGAGGATTATAGATTTGATAACATAAAATAAAATTGTCTCTTAAGCACCTTTTTTATCAGCAAAGCAAAGGTGGTAAAATAGAGAGACGCCACATTAGAGGCTTAATGCTGCTGCTCCTCCATGTGCAGAAGCTGTGCTGTCGCCCGCTCGCAGGGCAGCATGGCTGCTGGAGGATGCTGAGAGCTGCAGGAGCACTGCGCAGTGGGCTGAACCCAGGGCATCAGGTTGTGATCTTCTATTTGTTGCTGGGTTTTCTTTCCCCTACTTCTAATTATTTAACAGTTCCACCCAAATATGTAGGCTTCACCACCAAGAGTCTCAGCTTCTCATGGAGAAATGTTTTGGTTGTCTTCTGAACCACTTTTTCATTTCCTGGCTGCTGGGAGAAGGAGGATAAAATGAGTGAAAGCCACAGTGGTGGGCCCCCGAGTACAGCATTTTTGGGGGCAGATATGCTGTGTAACATTAAACCTGGGGAGATACTTAACTACTTTGCCTCAGTTCAGCATGTCTAATACTTGGCACAAATCAGTGTATTCGTGTTTCATTCAGCTTGGCTAACAGCCAGCATAGAGACTCTACTTTCATTTTTGAATTTCACTTGGCAGATCCTTAAAAGTCACTGGAGAACTTTGCCTGGGTAATAAAAAGCAACTTTTTTATTGAAAACTAATTATTTTTTCAGCTCCATGTGCCAGCTGTTTAAAAATGTTGTGGTCACGTTAGCGCATACTTTAATTACAGAGTTCTAGAAAAATGCAGATCCTATTGTGAAATGTTCCTCACAGCAGTTAATAAGCCACTTTTTTCAGCCACGTCTAAACCTGTTAAAATACACTGAGTTTTTGGATATAATTAAGTATCAATTAATGTTAAATGCACAAAAAAACAGTGTAAAGCATCTGTCTGTTTTGGGTGGAAAGTTGTGAATTTAAGGCTAGAAGACCAAACTTGTGCGTAAGGATGCAGACAGACTTAATGAGGTTTTCAGAAATGCTCAGGACCTTCCCAGTCACTAGGAATATAGGACTCAAGTTACCTTTGAAATTTCTTCTGTTCCTAAGGAAAGTCCATTTAAGCACCCCCATGCATCCTTTGGCATCAAAATGCTTTTGAAAATCAGGCATGAAAAGACTCCTGGGACCCTGCTAGCCCAGGACACAGCACTTGGCCCGGCACAGCAACACACACCCAAGTGCCAGAAGCTCAGTTTCTTGGCAGTTGTGCCTGAGTTGGATGGGGTTTAGGTCTCAGGAAATGAATAGGGACAAGAACAGGAGGATCAGCAGGAGAGACAAGCGCTACATGAACCAAAGCAGGAGGTCTTTTCCCTTTGTTGCCCTCCTTTGAAGTCAGCACCATGGGGGTGATGGCAGGAGCTGGGTCCCTGTGTGCAGCTGCAGCTTCCAGCTCTCCTTCATTCCCTTTCCTGCACAACCACGGAGGAAGGCATTCTTCCAGCACGCTGTGTCGCATGGGACCTCATCTTTCACAGTGCCAGTGTTTGCACAGCATTTGGCCGGCCAGATGCTGCTTCGAATTAACGACGGGTCTGAGCCAAAATCTTGGGTTCAAATACCTTCAAACTTTGGGAAAGTTTGCATCCCAATTTTATGGCTTTGCTCTATCCCTGCTTCATTTCAATCTTACCTAGTTATAGTTTTTATATTTTTCTACAGTCAGAAGCTGCAAAGAAATGTAATAGGAACAGAGTGGGTGGATGTTCCATGGGAGAATAGTAAAACCTTGCCTGGCTGGAGGCATGCTCCCTTTCCTTGGTCAGTTTATTGAACATATAAAAAGGATTATTCAATGGACAAGAGCAGTCCTGCATCCCTACCATTTTTACACTTTTTTGGTCATACCTTTCTTATAAAAATAAAGTACACTTTGCCCATTATATTTGATTCTTTCCCATAAAAAAAATGATGTGTTGCATTTACATAAGTAGTTTTTTTATATAAGTATATAAACACTAAGGGAAATAGCAAAACATATGGAAAGTAATAAAATCATTTAAAGGCATTGCTGGACACGTGATACCAGCAGTGTATGTTTCTTCTCCATACCTCTTTTAATTAATCTCTTTGCGTTTGTTTAGATTACATCTGACATCATTTTTCCTCTCATTGTTTGGAAGTAGACTGAAGACCCATTTCACCTATATTCCCCCATTTTAAGTGTAAGCATGTAGTACTGGAATGCATGCTGCCACTGTGAACAGTGTAGTACAATATTGGCTCATATTAAGTTGTATCTAATTTGTTTCATTAGAGACCAGTGTAGCTGTTACAAATAGCTGTCCTAGAAATAAACAACATAAAATGAAAATGACAAATCATTCTGAACGTGTGAATTTCCAAATGACTTGTTTGACCATGGAATGTGTCAGAATGATGCAGCAAAGTATGTGTTAAAAAACCAAAACGCCCAAACGAGAGCACGTATTATGATACTGTGCAATTTGACATTTTCTCCTAGGACATGGTGAAAACCAAGGAGAAAAACCACTTTAAGGTGAAGAGGGAAGAAACAAAAAGTACATTTTAATGAGACGTTTACAAATTGTTCTGCACAGAGAGAGACACATTATGCTAGCACTTTGTCACTGTAAATATTGCAGATGTTGTTCCTCCACATTTGTCCTGGAGCATTATTAGAACAAAATATACAAACATGTAGCCAAATGTTTTTGTGCTGATATTAATGCCTTTGACTCAGTCAGGCTTGAGCAGGGAATCTAGATCTGCCCCACAATCGAATTGTTGTTAGGGCACAACTCTAACTGCTGTGCTGATAAATTCCGTGCAGACCCCAGTGCGCTTGGTCTCACATGGCTGCCAGTGGGTTTTGCCTGCAACACAGGGAACAAAAAGCAAAATCTCAGTGGAGTCACAGCCCACGCTGTGTGCTAACCATGGGTCCCCAGCGTGTTGTATCCAGCGTGGCAGTGCTGAAGGAAGCAGGAACACCAAGCCTGTCCCCAGGGAGACCTTTCCAGGGCACAGGCAGCTTGCGGATGGGGAATAGATCTTGCAGGCAAACGTTTCTGCACCTTTAGCATCCTACCGCTGCACAGCCTAGCTTGGTGCCTTACACCCCGTGTATCCAAGCCTTTACTCATTTATTTCACTAGCTTTCCTCACTCTACTACCAGATCTTTCACCAGATCGTTTGGTCAAACAGCAGGAGCCTAACAGATTTTGTTGTTGTTCCTGTTACCCTAGAGCGGTCAGTCCCATTTCCCTTTTTGTTTCATGACTGCATTGGTTCAACTGGATTCTAGTGATGTTTAAAAATGTGCTGGTGGTGTAAGTCCACAACCAGTGACAGAGGATTGCTGGTTCTGCAAAATCATGCATTTGGCATGGCTTAGCACTCTTTGATGTGGTGTAAGGAAGTGCGCTTGCTTTGGGGCGACCTTTGCCTGAAGATTTCCAGGTGGTGCGTGCCCTTGAGGTCCTGCAGCGGGTGTCCCACAGGCAGCGTCACCAGCTGCCCCCACAGCAGGTGGCAAACCTCCAGCTGAGTTTTAGGGTAGTGGGAGAAGAGTCCTAAGGAGAGGAACATGAAGGCGTTGTTGGCTTTCTTCTTATAAGACACCAGTGGTTTCTGTGACAGCTCTCAAAAGCAGAGCATTCCTGGATGTTTCCATTGCCCTCTTTGAATTTTGCCAGAAAGCTCAACTGATTATCTCCTGATATATTTAAAAAATGCAGCTGAGCAAAAAGTTCATATTTTCTTAAAACTTGATCATTCTTTATAAATTAAAAATGTTTAATATTTTTGGCTGCTAGGCTTTTTTGGAAAGCTGCCATCCTCTTAATGTATCAGTGTGTGTGTATGCACTCCCTACCACCAGTGAATGTAATTAATGTTTGAAAATTGTGGCTTTCAGTCTCACAAGCATAAAGAAATGTTTTAATTTGACAGTATGGCTGACAAAATACTAATTTGTTTCAGGACAGACCCTCACCTAGCTGAGAGGAAACGAGTACAAATAGGAAGCAAAGCCTTTCCAGAGTTTCCTGCAGGAGTAAATATCAGATTGTAACCTGTGTTTAGAAAACATCCATATCCATTATAACTATGCTTATGTTATAGTAGCAATTTCTAGTAGTATAATGTAATGAAAACACTCATGGTACAATTAAATATTAGGAAAGAAAACTAAAATTAGGAACGGTCTATGACAAGCATTGGCTTCTTTTATTTCAAATAGTATGGTGTGCACATGAAAAATAATGTATATTCCACTTACGGTACAATGGACTATAGTAGAAAGGCTCTGTATGTGCAAACAGAGAAAAATACAAATTTTATGAATAAGATATGACAGACTACTTTCAGGAGTCAAGGTAATTGTAAAAGATCTATCTGGGCTATTGTGACTGCTTTATATTTTTGTCATGCCTTTGTAGCATTGGAGATCATTAGGAACTGTCTCCAGGGAAGGGGACCTGTGTCTAAAATCAGTTTGGGCCCATTATCTTCAGTAAGAGACTGTCTATACCCCAGGCATCCTGAATACTCTATTTACTCGGGGAGGGAGCACATTATGTAATAGATATTAATACAGTGGGACCCCACATTTCTAGAGCTCATTAATCTGAATAACTCGGAGAGTTGAACGTCAATCTGTTACTACCTCTGCTGTGCCTGCTGCTCCTGCTGCTGTGCCTGTTTTTTTTGTGTTTCATGCCCTTGCTATAGTTATTGTTTCTCCTGTTTTGTCTTGTTCTGAAATACTCATTCACCATGAAAAATCTTTAGTACGCAACTTAAAGGATGCGTACTGGCACAAGCAGGCACCAGGGGATGAAATTTTGCTGGTCTGAATGGTGACGGTGTCCCCAGGTTTTACAGCTAATGAGGTTCTTCTGCTGTTGTACGCACTACAGAGAGGACAGGCTGAATCCAATAAAGGCACACACCTTCCTGATCCGCCCAGCCAACGAGCTGGTTTAGGCCCTGTATTCAAGTCTTCTAGCAGCCAGGTTCGTTAAGTGTTCATGGGGGAAGTTTCCTCCTTTGCAGTAAGCTTTCCTTAAACACATCATTTTTAAAGACCTTTACACACTCTGAACTGTTCCTCTAAACACAATGGTAAAGTTGAAATAAAGTAGCATGCAGATATATATTCTAATCTAATCAGAAGTAAGGTATGACTATGGCATGCTATCATAAATGTAAAATTAACATTTTTAAAGTATTATTTTGAATTTTGGTATGGCATCTGAGGCTTTTTGCTTCCCTCAGATTACAATTTGCACTTGCAAAAAAACAAAAGGTAAAGATGACTGTTAAAAATACAACTTAATGATTGTCTGTTAAAAAGATTGTGGTTTTCAAACAGCTGAGAATGTCTTCTGCTTTTCTTATAAGGCTGAAAACACACTATGAGTTACAAAGTAAAATACTTATTAGTCCCTTGTTCACCAATCAAAATCTGTAAGAATTGGCACGATGTTATAGAATCAACATTTAAAAAACAAATGTTGAAAGACTTTTTTTTTTTTTTTTTAACAGCCTAAATATATTTCTACTTTATACACCTCTAAACGGTTCTTTATAGCTGTGGAAATAGACCTTTAACTGGCATGATGGCTTGAAATACTACAGGTTACATCATCCGGCGCGCTACGCAAAGGTGTAGATAACATTAAACATATGAGCTTTGTAACGGTTATACAAATACGTACCAAAGATACAACGGGAGATCACACAGAAATTATACATGTAAGCATTAGGTAGATGTTATCTGCACTCCAAAAATACCCTAAATCTGGTTAAATAGTTATTCACCAGAAGTACAATAAATAACTCCTCGGTTTATCTGTTACAAAGATCTTTTCTGAGGTCATCTGTGCAGATGTCTGTGCTTTCTCTGTAATTTGATGACTGCATCTCCATAGGCATAGTCCTGGGAAGCCTTCAGTGCACTTCTGACAGGTGCTGAAGAATTGTAGGATTAGTGAAGCTTCAGTAAATTGAAATGTTGGCAATGTTGCTAAATTCACTTGTCCTCTGAATAAAAAGAAGTTGTAAAGCTAACAAGTATGCTTGTAGATTACTTCCATTGTGGAATATCCCTTCATGTGGTCACATTTCTTTAATTCCTCATCCAAATAGTGCTGATAGTATCAAAATGAAAACAAACAGATACAGGTGTCCATGTGCTCGGCAGACAGGTATATTCCTAACCTTGTGTGATTTTTAATATTTTAATTAAACTAGTAGAAGACAAACATGAGTCTGTTCAGCTGTATTATGAAGCACAGTCCAGCAAGAATTTGCGCTGTGGTTTGTCAGCACCCAAACTACAATTCTCAGATGTCACCCAGTGTTTGGTAGTCAAGCAGTTTGGTAGCTAGTCTGTTCTAGCAGATGTGTTGTGAAAGAACAAGATCATAAAAGAACATTTTGATTTCAGTAACAGCTTAGTGCTATGCCTATAAGGAATGTGAAGTCCGACCTTTAAAATTCAGTTCTCTGAGCTGATTTCTGTTCAGCCCTAAGAAAGCAGAGCTCAGTAACTTCCATTTCTCATTCTTAGCTTCCAGTTCAAGTTTAAACAAAACTCAGAACTATCTCTTTGGACTTATTCCATGCTACTGACCACATGGCCATCTGCTCAATACTCTCTCCCAGCATGGCCACTTCTCTGTGATAGTTTTCTTTCTTGGTGTACTAGCTATTGCACTGAAGAGGGGTCATCTTCATTTTCTTTTTGTTTGCAGCTACTTCTCTTATTCTCCCACTTTCTTTCTCGAATGCATCTGTGAGACTGTCTTCTGAATATCATATAAAATAAATTTTATTGTGTACTAGTATAGTAAAGAGAGCTGCTGCTTGAACGAGGTGCTTCCCAAGGAGTAACAATATTTGTGGAGCAGATGTTATTCCATTTGGAATAATGGAAACCATTTGGTGTCCTTCAAAATCATCGTGAGGGCAGTAGATGGGAATAAAAAAGATTCAGCAGAGATGTAACAGCTGGAGAATTCCTTCCCCCTCCCTCTGTACCATGAATAGTAGCTATTGCAGATGTTTCAAAATGGCCGAGGTGCTGTTCAGGAGAAAAGCTCTGCAGCTTTCTGCACCATGTGAAGCCATGCAACTGGCTCCTGCACCCTGCTGAGCTATTCAGTAGAAAGCTCAGCTGGGTCATGGAGCTCCTGCCAAGGGGCCAGAGGGCAATTCCTGTAGAGAGCATCAAAATCAGGGCAGGAAACTCTATTCCCTGCACTCCTTAGAGTCTAATGCAAAATGTCCCACAATGGGCAGTTTTGTTTTTATTAGACAGAAATTCTTCTCTGTGCCAGGAGATCATCAGTTAGGTAATCTAGCAGGTATGGTTACACTTCATTTACTAAGCTTATTAAAAGAAAAAAAAAGGTTTGTTCCTTGCCATGGATGAGAGGAAAGGCAATTTGCATTATTTTTACTTTAAGAAGCTCTTAAAATGTTTAAGACTGCAGAGCTGATTGGCAGCTTTCCGCCAGCCAGATACTTGCATACTTTCCTGAACAGGTATTTGTGAAATCTGGAACCATTAGACTGGTTTTTTTAAGGTGTGCTCCGAGGCTCTGTGGTTGTGTCTAGCTCTGTCTGGTGGAGGGGGATCAGAAAGCACTATAAAATAAACTGAGGCTGGTAGCTGGAGTGATTTATATCAGGAATCCCCTAAGAGGGGTTGGATCTGGTTACCCTCAGTGTTCGTACGCCAGCTGAATTTGCAAAGATTGACTTGGTTGCATGTAATAAGCAATATATTTGCAAACCAGCTCATACCTACTGCCTTTTGTCCAGGAGTTTGACATATGTATATGTAAGCAAGTCATAATACAAATTTTTGAGACAACTTGTTGTGTGGGGACCTTTTGGTCTCCTGCAACTCAGTTTCCTCAGGCTCTTCAAGCTGCTGTGAAGTGCATCAACTTTAGTGAATTCTCTTATGTTACAGGGCAGCACTGAAATAAACACACATTTGCACACCCCTGGCTGCAAGATGGCAAAATATTTTCTCAGGAAAAGGTTGAGCAGATGTAATGTAAGAAATATCAATCTATAAGAAACAGTGTCAGAAGAACTGGCTGCTTTATTAGCAAAAGTTTGATGATAGTACAGCCACTCAAGTAGAATATTCATCTACTTTAGATCTATTCTTAATTAATTCCTGAATACTTGACAGCTTTTTCATTTAAAATTCTGTTTTCCCCCTTTGAATATCCATCCTTGTTTATGCATTCGTACTTAATTTTCTTACAGCTCAGCCTAACCTTTCTTTTCAAGCCTTTTTTTTTTTTTTTTGAATGAATACTTCATATCATCAGACTCTCACATAAAAGTGCCAGTGTGGTTTGAAAGTAAAATAAGAAACTGATGTTTCTTTACAGTCAAGAACAGCATTTCTGCAACAGTGTGTTTCAATGCATCAGCCAGAGTATAGAGTAGTGGTCATTTTTGTGTTAGGAAAAAATAAAAATAAAAACCAACTCGAACAAGTGTGATTATTTTACAACCCCCATGTTCAGATCTTGTCTTTGAGAATTCCATTTCTAGGTGACAATGGAAGAGCCAGTTTAGCTAAGATCAGAAGCAGACCTAACCCAACGTTTTTCAATGGCCAAACAAATTAAAGATAATTTTTCTTTGTTTTCTGAAGGCAGAGGAGATGCTGCCAAACCCTCTGGAAATCCTGACAGAATGCAGCAGTTGTGTCTTGTCGTTGGTAGCACACATCTGTTATTAACTAGCTGACCATGGAGCCCCAGGGTGTTGAATGTGCCCTGTGGGGCCAGGATGAATGTGGGAGGAACTAGGTTACTGAGCTGCGCAGGGTCCAGGGGCAAAAACTCAGCTCTCAGTAGTTCCAGAGGCTGTGGAATAACCTGTTATGCCCAAAAGTCAATTGGAACAAAGAAGGGACCTCTTTTCTGAAATAATGGAAAACCTAGACTGGACACGTTTCCAGAGCATCTTTTATTTTCTGTCTTCTGTCTCCATTCACACATATGTTCCCAGGGCAATCTGTTCCTCACTGTAACTTGAGCGATCCCAACCCAAATAGGCAGGCAGCCAGCGAAGCACTGAGCTGCTGAACCCCCTAATTTAGTGGCTGAATTGGGAAGAAAGTTCTCTTGTGTCCCAGAGATCAACAGCAACTGTGCAGTATGAATCAGAGTAGCTGGTTCAGCTCTGATCGAGGTACCTCTCAGGAGGGCCCTCTCTCTTCCTGTGACTCAAGGGAAGGGGAGGAGACCAGCTTTGAAACAAGGTACCAACCTGTGGTCTTCAGGAAGACTTTGAACAAAGCTCCCACGCAGTAATACTGTCCCAGTGTGCAGCCAACACATGGCTCCCTACACTTTCAATAGAGCTGCACACTCACGGAGTGGGTGAAGCTGCCCTTTAGAGGGGAAATGATAAGCAGTGCATGTGCGTAGATATCTGTGAGCTGTGTCATCGGGACTTTTTAGAAGTCCCTTTTCTCAGTCGTGTCCCAACTTCAGCTTTAAATCAGCGCAAATTTGGTAACGGGGCCCCAGGTTAAGCACTGCATGTTTGTTCAGGTTGAATTTACTTGATTCAGAATCCTAAAAGGTGTCTTTCTGATTTTCTGATTTGTTCTTCCAAACACAGGGAAATTTCCCTAATAATTCTTACCAAGTCTCCCAGCTTGTTGTTTATGGCTTTTGCTGTCATTTTCATTAACAGCAAATTGTTCAATATGATGCTAAACTGAGCTATATTAGATCAGCTAGAAATCTTTGTAGGCTCTCAAAGCATAGGCATTACATATTCAAAACAGGACCTAATGTTTCAGAGATTCATATTCTACTATAATTATATGGTTCAATGCGAGTGATTATATCTCTTCTTCAGTATCGGACTGAAAAGTTTTGGTTTGCTGGCTTCCTCATAATTTACTGCTGAGGCATAATAGGCCAGTCTTGCGGAAAAAAAAAAAAAAAAAAAAAAAAAAAA
>VXAV01009736.1:308855-338474 GCA_013399715.1 Alectura lathami
AGATTTATTAAATTTCTATCAAACAGTGCAACAAAAAAAATCTGCTTAACTTAGAAATGGGCTCAAATTTTTTAATCAAAATTCATGAGTCCTGATGCTTGGTTCAGTAGGTCCAAGGAAGGCTTGAATTGAGGACTGATTAAAGAAAATAAAAGGCTTATTTGAAGTAATTTTTCAATGACGGCTTTTAATTGGATGTTAAATCAAATTCTTATCTGCTTTTCTGCAGATAGCACATTATATAAAATACAGTTAGTGGCACTACCACTGTAACTGATACACTGAATAACAATTGACTTCTTACTTTACACCAAGAGGATAGAAGGACTGCAGTTGTCAACCTGTCAGAAATTAAGTATGTAAATTAATGCTTAAGTATATGAATATGAATATGATTTACAAGAGGCTCTGAGTGCTGTTGTTAAAAAAAAAAAAACGGATTTCTTCTCCCTCCAAGGTTAGCAATTACTCACTGACCTTTACAAATTTGGACAATATTTTTTTTCTTTTGCCTTTTTTATATTTATTCTTACTGGTATGATGTTCCAGAATTTCAATAATGCTGAAATAATCTAAAGTAATCTGTCATGTACAAAGTATCTTACTAATACCTATTATATTTCATGGGTATATGGCAATACATTGCCGGAGATTATAGATTTATTATTTAGTTTGATGGCTACAGTATCTGTGAAATTTGTTGCTTGCTTTCTTTGTAGGCTGAGTTGTAGGATAGCACTATTTATGATGGAGAAATATTTTTAATGGACTGTCCATTAATTTTGTAATGTTTTACTGTTGAGAATAACATCTGATTTCTTGGGCTTAGGGAAAAAAAAGCCCTCCTAGACTAATCAGGGCCTGTACAGAAAAGTAAAATACACTGTAGAATTTATGCAGTCGGGAGTGTGGGAGAAAGGAAAACCAGTGAGGTTTATGTTTCCATGTTACACTTTCTTTTTCTTCAGTAGGAGAAATGCATATGTGTGGGTTTTCTCTGCTGGAGTTTGCATCGTGCACAGTGTAATCACTGTCTTGAACATTATGATTATTTGTACCACTGGAATTTGCATCTAGTTCTTATGTATTCCCATGCCTATTTCTTCAGAGAAGTGTTCCCACAGGAAATAAAACTCCATATTAGGAGATCCTCCATGAGATTTGATTTTAAATTCAGAGAAACTCTGAAACTCTCCTCCAAAAGCAGATCAGAAGCTTCTCTGAACAATTAAACTTTACAGCGTATAACAGCATTTTTCCACAAAGAGGCAGTATCGAACACAAGGTAGTGTATGTGAATTGCAGGATTCCCAGGCCCAGGGTGGAAATCTAGACTCTCCTTGCGGTTTCCTTGTGGTTTCTCATGTTCCCCATCTCAGATACCCAGCACATTGGGATCCCTAACTGCTGTAGCTGGGACAAGAGCACTAAGAAAGGAAGGGAAGCACACAGTAATATTATTGCATGCTAAAATGAGGGTAAGCAATTGCAGCTTCTCCCACTGCCTTGTAAAACAGACCCCCTGAGCAGAGACAAAACATCTTCAAAAGATTCCGAAATTTTGTTTGGATAATCATCAAGAAATTCAGCCTTTAGAAAGCTTTGAGGTCCCTATTTAGTCATGCCCCAGAGCACATGGGGTTCCAGTGGCCTGGGGCTTCTACAGGCGCTTCACATGTTGTGGCGTGGAACGGATCTTCTCGATAATCGAGTGCCACCGTCCTGCGGGCAGCTCTGGGCTCTTTCTGCCAGTGTCACCTGTGAAACGAGTCCTGCTCGTTTCTATCAGAAATGACCACACTGCTCTTGGCAGCACCAGCCCCTCTCCATCCAGCCCTGAGGGAAACACCGAAGGAGCAGGAGGAGGGATCCTCTGCTGGTGCTGACACTGCTCACTTGCGGGTTGGAGGGGCCCTACTCAACTGCTTGCTCACCCGCATGGGTAGCTCTGAGCGCCATGCTGAATCGGGGCTTTACTGCTTCCAAAAGAAAGAGGTTTGTTGTGACAGTAATTTGCATTGGATTTTAAATGCTTTTCTTACATTTCTTCCTATTTCATGCAAATCCTCAGTTTAATGCTTGCATTCACTAATTAGGACGTGTAAACTTTATTTTTGAAGCAAATTTTTCTGATTTTACTACTTCTGTGGTTTCAACATCTTAATGGTTGGTATATGGATGCCCTATTTCGTTTTGTATGGATGAAATTTGGGCTCCCTGTAGCACAGCACTTCTGGCTGGTTTCCCATGTTCTGCTTTAAATTCTGGGCTGTTTCTCAACTGGTGCAAATAAAGTTGTGCCAATTTAAAATGTACAGAAGTTTGACACTTTAGCAGGAGCAGGCCTAAGTTCGCATAATCATGAGGGAGACCTTGGTCATTGTCCCTGTAAAATAGTGTAAAAATATGGATATTTAAGTCAGGTTATTGGTGGGAGGCAAACTACCAGTGAAGAATAATCTTTCAGGGCATGGAAGTGTATGCAATTTTTCACTTAATCTTTATGGTAGCAAAATGCATCTTTTTGCTAAAGCTGTGTTATCTGGTAAATACACCAATAAACACTGGCAACAGTTCATGGGGAATTTTTCTTCTAACAGCCTGGAAGAAAAATAGTATGTTGCTCAACCAGATATGGTTCTAATTATAGCGTTTGCATTATACTATTTTAATTGTCCTCTTAAATGCAGTTTCTGACATCCTGCCAGGAACTTCTCAATGATTTCTTCATTGAATAGAGGACTTTTAGTCATCCACTACATTTCTTAAGGCCATAATTTTCAACAGCATTAAAATCCACTTTTTCTTCTTTGCCTTGTGCTGCAGTTAATATCATTAATCTCAAGAACAATTGTTCTGTCACCCATTTACCTGGGAAGCACAGTCTCCTTTTTTTTTTTTTTTTTTTTTTTTTTTTTTTTTTNNNTTTTTTTTTTTAATTTATCCATAAAAGGTAGAAATGGAGTAGTTCAGAGAATGAGCAACTCTGCCATCTTGCTTGGCTTACCTCAGGGAGGTGGTGATACACTGTTTTGCTCCTGGGATTATAAGGATTTCCTAAGTAGGAAACCCAGAAAATTCATTCATTTCCACAGTTTTCATACTATGCATATTTAATTATATTTTTTTGTATGCAGAAGTCATGGCAGATATTCTTTACTTCTTGTTTTACAAAAAAAGCTGCCTTAGGGTGATGCTATTTTAAATTCTCCAGAAGGAACTATGAGTGGTAACTATTTTGATAGTTGTTTTAGCTCTGTGGCTGCTTTGTAGCTCATGTTTTTGCACAGAGGATTACACACTATGGGGTAAATTTTAAGTGTGGTTATAAATTGTCAGAGAAGGCTGCTGCTGTAAATAGTAAAAATGAGTTGAAAAGGGAACTCAGTAGTTCCAGAGCAGAAGGCAATTCTATAGAATTAGGAAGAGTCATTTAAGGTCATTCAGGTGCAAAAAGCTTTTGTCAGTCCCAGATAAACATGTATTTTTGTTAGTTTGTTTGTTTTGTTTTTTTTCCTTCAAAATATATTTAGGAAATAGGGACAACATGTTAATTTATCCCCATTATATTCATATCAGTCCAGAGTCACTCACTTGACCAGAAGTGCCTGCTGCTGAATTACAGCATTTCAGGGGGCTCTTTAGAAAACTGGAATTTATCTTGTCATATCAAATGACTAACATATTTACTAGTAAGTTTCAATTATCATTTATCTATTCAAGTCCTCAAAAAAACAAACATTTTCAAAATTAAGAAGTACATGTTAGTCCCCTCTCCAGTCAAACACTTGACATAAATGCTTAACTTGGAGTATTTAAGCTATTGAAATGAGCTCAAGTGAATTAGATTTTGGATAAAAGTCTACAAGTACTTCCCAATCAAGGTCCTAACATAGAAACCACATCTATTTGAAAGCGCACTCAAGCCCGTGTTTAAATGCTTTCCTGAATCAAGACTTTGTTTCTGAAGAACGTATAACAGATAAACCCTAATGAATTCTAATGGTCATTCTGATTAGGCAAGAACTCAGGCAATCAGATCTGCGGGAGAAGATAGTAAGTATCCTGAAGTTGCTCCCACTGATCATTTTTTAATGGTGTTTATAATGCTTCAGCTTAAAAATGTACAATATAAATTTATGGTAGACATTTTTACAAATGTGTTTCTTTTAATCAGCAGTTCAGTCATTTTATTGCATGCTTTTCAGGGTAGCACATGCAGCCAGCATTCATTTGCAAATGGATGTAGTCTAATGCATTTCGATAAAAGACTCACTTGAAAGGAATATTTGGAAATGTAGGTGAAAAACTTATAATACATACCCTTTCTGTCTCTCCAATCCACAGAATGTTTATGTGGTAGCAGTAAACATCTGACTGTTTTTGAAAGATTAGGTAAATAAAAATTAGTAGGAGAATTTACCTATTATTAGTAGGAGAATTTGCCTATTATTACTGAACTCTCTCTGCAGTTCCTTTTATGTGAAGTTTATAATCAAAAAATAATCTGTTGCTGTTTGATAACTGAAGTACTGCTGCAATGACATTATGAAGTGTCTGTCTGTAGACACATATCCAGCTGTATTATTTCAGCAATGAACAATTAACTGGAGTTTGATCACTGAAATTCATTAATTGTCGCCTAATTTGCCACTAGTGAAAGCTGGCAGATATCTGTTAGATCAGCATAGTTCTGGCAGGTTATACCAACAGTGAATTTGACCCATTATCTTTTGTTGTTAAAGCTTTATTCCTTTTGAAGTAGTTGTATCCTTTGTCCATAGTTAATTATGATATTAAATTGTGGAGGAATGTTTCCATTTTCTCAAGCTGCCTAATCTGAGCCTTTGGTCTGACACATCAGATTAGCTGAGATTTAAACCAATGACCTCCTGGCTCTGGATAATGTCATGTTGGTTCCTATACTAAACAACAGGGCTTGTCCCTGTTCAGGTTACTCTAAATCACAAGCTGATGAGAGGTGACGGATTCTGCAGCAACTCTGAATCATGTGTTGTTTGATTTCGGCCTCTCTGGGCCAAATTCCTCCCAGTAAAAGGTACAGAAGGTCAACCTCTGTCCAGAAACGCTGTGCTGAGATCACAGCAATATTCCAGCAGTGTATTTTTGTTTGGGTAAGTCAAACAGCACAGTTCTTATAAATGAAAAAAAAAAAAAAAAANATCCTATCCCTCATTTACAAATAACAAAATGAAGTGATGAGATCTTGGATAGAAACGCTTTTAGGCTTCATTTTTCTCAGAGCCATAGAACAGTCAGAGGATGCAGTAAATATATTCTGAAGACAGTGTCCAGTCAGAAGCATTTACATGCCAGCTTGCAGCCTTGACATGCTCGGAAGTCAGTGTCTAAGACAGCAGTTGGCACAGATCAAGTTGGGAGTCTAAATGTCAGTGAGTGGTAAGTGTCTAAAACTTGATCTCTCAAGTCGTTAGGTTGTTTGTTTGAGTGGTTGCCCCCTGAGGTGGTCAGAAATGTCAGGAGAAAACTGTTCAAAGAGATCTTGCACCACTGAGCTCTTGGAGAATAGTTAGCCTGGTTGAGTCTTGACTGTGACCGCAAAGTTGCCAGAAGCATTTTTAAACTTTTTTAGTATTCAAATAAAAATGATTTTTTAGCTTTCCTAAAAATTCTAGAAATTTTATGTTTTAAAAATTATGTACAACCATTTGCTGGTGAGTCTTCCAGCAGACAGGTGTGTATGGCTGTTCCCATAGAGAGGGGGGAGGGAGATGAGGTCTCAGAGGAGGCAGAAGCTGAGAGGATGAGCTAGAAGCAGACAGGATGGAAAACCAACTGCAGAAGAGGAATTGCCTGCTTCAGTAAATCTTCAAAGTTCCAAGACTTATTAGTCAAACTTCTTTAGAAAAGGAGAGGCTCATGATGCGTTTGTGTCCATGTGTGGGAAGGCTTTTGGTTTTCTCGGACTCAACAGCTAGACAGCCCTCACTGCTCTCAGTTTTGGTGGAAAACCACATTGTTTCAGGATGCGACTGCAAGCAAGGTTAGACAGAGTGGTCCCTGCAATATCTGAACCATGCTAACCATATTCACCTCCAGCAGAGCTGTGTCAGAAGATGTGGCCAGTGTGCTGGGTCCCATTTTGGTTAAAGCAAAGAGCAACCTACAGGCTTGAAGTTTTCCCTGCAGTGCTGGCCCTGCAAAACTTGGAATTTAAATAGTTTTGGATGCCTGTAAGTGTGAGACTCCACTCAAAGCCTGGACAAATACAGCAGAATTACCCACCCACTGCTTGTATCTTACCTTCTTCCCAGAATGCCCACAGAGTGTTGATATCCTTGGTGACAGAAATCCTACCAGACTATCCTCAAATCCTTGGCTTCTAGACAGGAAAGTATCAGGGAGATATGTTCCATGTTAGTCAGAGATAAAATTGTCTTTCTCCCCATGTTTAATCTCCTATTCCGCCTACGTGGTATCATTCAGTATTTTCAGTGTGCTCAGGTTCAAAGCCCATAAAGGTCATGTTTCCTTAGGAGTAAAGGGAGCAATTAGGGCAACAAGTTTTATTTCATTTGATAAAAGTTCACATACTTTAATATTCAAGTAATAATTACAGTAATACGTAAATTAGTCAGCTAAAATACTAATTCGTTTGGCATGGTCCTAGTGTGCAGTGTCATAACAGTGCCTGACAAGACTAGCTGAAATCCTGTAGTTACCTTTTTAAATACCACAGAATTTCTTCACTGTTGTGATAAAATACAGATGTGGCTTAGAACGAAACTTGCATGGTGAGCACAAATAGAATATATAATTAGAACAAAGAGGGCTTAAATCAAATTAATCTTTATCTGACAGGAACATTTACATTTACATCACTGAGTGCAAAGTCATAGCCAAAATTGAAATTAGAAACAGATAATTATGATAAGAGAGGACACTTATGCTGACTTTTCTCATGCATAATTGGAAAGCACACAAAATGCACTGCTTGTTATAATTAGAATTAGTGTTAAAATACGCCACTTTTGATGAATGCTAGTTTGTTGCAATAATAGTTGCCTAAATACTTGTCTGGTAGAAGCACTAGTTGGTTTTGATTAGAAGATCATAAAGAAGTCAGATGATTTAATAGCATTTCAGAAACAATAATGATAGAAATAGACTTAGTAAACTCTTTGTATAGTATGTTCCAGATCTTTGTACGTATAGGTTTTTGATGCAGGCTCCAAAGTCCGTGCATCTGTTTACTGACATTTAAAAGTTATAACTGTGCATTAAGAATAGCTCGCCAGTCACTGAGCAACGCATTTGCCACACCAGGATCTTGTCTTGAGAAGAAAGAACTTCACTTCTGTCAGTTTGGAGCAGTAAATTTGAGGTGCCCAGCACCTGGGAG
The DNA here is from genome assembly GCA_013399715.1 of Alectura lathami. Taxonomy (NCBI): domain Eukaryota; kingdom Metazoa; phylum Chordata; class Aves; order Galliformes; family Megapodiidae; genus Alectura; species Alectura lathami. The sequence goes on from VXAV01009736.1 coordinate 316,240, forward strand.
GATCATGCCCTCCTTATACCCATGCAGCCTACCATTAGGTTATTTTTCAGTACATATGTCTTGTAAGCATTTAACGCAAACAAGCTTGGCCCCTTTCATGAGGAAGATGCTGCTCATTTAGCTTACTGGAAGTTTTGCCCCAGCTTCCTTGTGAATGCAGGGTTTGCTCCTTCTCAAGCCCTAGAAAAGAAAATATGTTTTATTGGATTGCTGCAAGAAAGAACTAACTTGAAACCATGGAGGGTGTCCATATCAGAGCAAATAGCAACACTGAAAATTTGAATTCCTTGGTTCTCAGCTATGTCCTCACTCTGTAGATCACTCATCCTTTTATGTGTGGTTGCAAACTGCAGAGCTAGATTCTCGGTCACTGAAAGTCCATTGTGACTCACTTGACATGGTCAAATTTTACTGATTTACCAGCCAGCTGAGGATCAGAGCCTGTGTGTATACAGTGCTATGGGTACATACGCATTTATGATGTTTGGAAACAGCAGTATAATTGCACCCAGCTGTACAAAATCCAGATGTTTAGATTTTTAGATTTCAAAAGAGGTATAGCTGGAGCTCTAATGGTGTTTGTCTGCTTACCACTTCCTTGGAAGGGAGGCTGTTTCCACAATGTTAAGGATGATGGGAAGAGCTAGGGTATGAAGTTCAGTCTTAGGGTGGATTCTCACAGACTTTGAGTTCCTTCCTTGGCTTTCACTTACAACATTTATTAATGAAACAGATCCAGAGAGTCTCTGGGAATTCAGCAGCACGATAGTTGAGCATGCTGTCAGAAAGTAGCTTGTCAGATGGCTCTATTGTACTGGGATGTGATTTTTAGTAACATGTAGGATTAGGGAAGTGATTCATGTATTGTGCACTGTTGAAAAGAAGGGTAATTTGAGGTAGCAGAAAGGATTTTCAATGCCAAAACAATAATGATAATTCATCCTGTGGTAAGGAATTGTTATGACACGCTTTCTATTATTAATCTGGTTAGAGGGTCTAGGTTAAATGACTGCAGTCGATTAAAAGATATATAGATAGAAAAGCTTTATGTATTTATTACCTGCATAAAGAAAAGGAAACTTATCTGAGAAAATTAGAACATGGAAGAATGAGCAACTGTGATTTAATAAGCTGCCTTTACACAAACATCTGGAATTATTACTATTATTATTATCATGATGATTACCATTATTTTACATAAAAACAAAATACTGCCAACTCTGAGTGAGAAGTGAGGCTTTTTTTTTAATGTTAGCTGTAACAAAAATAATCGGGGTAGTTAAAATAAATCTAAAGTGTAGCGTTTCTATAGGCCCTGTTCTGCCAAAACTGCTGTAAATTACTGCTTTGTCTCCTGGGGAGTGTCCCACTTAAATCTGGGAGTGCAAAGGCACTTGGTGCAGAGTTTGTACAGTGTAGTCCCTAAATGATAAGTATGAGATCCTGTAATTTTGAAGAAAACATTGCTAAAGGAAAGTCTAGCCGCAAGGAATTTCATTCAGCTGATGCCACAGGATGGTTTGTTCAGTGAGATCAACTGAAAGCATGCACAGTGCTTTTAGCTCACCTAAAGTCTGGCTTCTGTCAGGCATAGCCCTGGTGAAGCATAGCCTGGTGCTGGCCCTATGCATAAAGTCAAAATTCGCTCTTGCATACAAGCTCATTTGCCTGAAGCCCATATAAATATATGTAGTTGCTTGAGGAAGGATTCTTCTTTCAATTAATGCCCATTTTCCTCTATTTCAGTCCAAGACAGCAAAGTTAAATGTACCTAAAGACCCTAAGTCTGTGTCTAGGCATACTGGTATATGACACAAACCAGTAAATTGCCAGTGCCTATTATTGATATACAAAATACAGGAGTTTAATCATAAGGTTTAGAGCAATTCTGAAGTATTTATTGTAGAATGGAACGGTGCCTACAGTGACATGCACCTGATAAAACAGTCATCTTGTGGTTTACTCAAACACAAGCCTTAGTTACAGTGATAGCTGAAATACATATATTCTTATGGCAGCAAAAGAGTTCGTTGGTCAGAATGGTCTGATAAGTACCTACTTTTCTTTAAGGCAAAACTCTTGGGTTTGTAGACTCTCTAATTTAACCTTGCCAGGAACCCATATTTTAAGGTGTTCCGTAAGAAGCTGAGGATAATAAGACAAATTTAAATGAGGCATTACTACAGTAAATATGAATGATAAACCAAAGCACCTTTCTCTTTATTCCTGTACTCATTGGTGTTGCACTGCACAGAACGTTATTGTGAACACATTTCCTTTTAGTTGGAAAACAGGACAAATATCAGCTAGGTTCATTTAATATCCAATGAATATTCCTTAAGGAAAAATTATATGAATCTTTGTTACAGTGTTTCACAAATCAAATTAGCAACTCGACGTTAATAGATTTTGATTGACACATCTGATTTTAGCCATTAGTGTCTCTGTGGACTTTAGCTCTTCCTCATTAAATGAATTATCAAATTCCACCTCTTGATCAGGAGAAGAGTCTCTTTTGTCTTTTTTCAATGGAGCTGAGGGCAGATCTTCAGCTGACATAAATCAGCCCTCTTCCATTGAAGCCTGCATGGATGCTCCCATTTACAACTGCCCTGACAACACAGTCTTCAGTAGGATTTTGCGGGACAGGGATTCCCAGTAGCACAGGGCAGTTTCTTGGGATTAAACTTTATCATTTACATGTGAAATTATGGCAAACCAGAGGTGTTTTGTTGCTACTCCCCCGCTCCCACTGCTCCAGCTGTGTGTCCCCATTCAGTCTCAGGTTGGAGATCCCAGTCACTGGTGCCAGTTGGTGTTGTGCACCAGCAAGGAGACAGTGACCCTCCTGAAGGAATCCAGCAAACGGGGGGCTGGCATGCTCAGAGCACTTAGCTGCGATGTGGATGGCAAAGGGTCATGCTCCCGCTCTGTTGAACTCAACTCAGAAGCTTGAACCTCAGTCTGTCACATACCTTGTCAGTATTGTAAGCACCGTGGTGGCCTTGGTTGTGTTGGTGTAGGTCTGTCTTTGCTGAGTGTGTTGGAACTGCTCTTCTCAGTGCAGGATAATTGAATGCCAGCCAGAGCTGGAAGTTTGCAAACAGTTGCCTGACTTGTAGGAGACTGTTCTAGCATCGTTGACTGCTCCAGTGTGAGTGTGAAGGAGCAACTCTTCCGGTTTTCTCCTGTGAAAATATTTAATCCCCAGCTTCTCTAGAAAGGTGCTTCAAAAGCACCTTGACAAAAAAGAAAGCCAGAAGAATTAATAGCAATCAGGGTTCCTTTCAGCAAAGTGAATCTTGTTTAGATGCTACCTACTGGTTTGTGGAACTAAAGCCTGAAAGCAGTGAATCTTTTAAAGAGAAAAGATGACATAGGTAGGAAGAGAATCAATACCTAATTTCTTCGCTGGAATTGCTTAAGAAAAAGAAGGAGCACAGAGGATAGTATTGCTATCATAATAGTCATATTAAGTGTGCTTTTCTTAAAAACCATGTATGCAGATGTAGATATGTATGAGAAACCAGACAACAAGTCCTGGATTTGCTAAGCCTTCATTTATCAGGCTTCTGTGTTACACAAACTGTGTTTCCTTGAAGAAAATGATTTTTTCTTTTGATTTAGTTAGTATTTGCCCAACATTCTCACCTCTATGATGATTATGAAGGTGACTTACTCCCTTAGGAATAATGTCTTATATGACACCTGATGTGTCTTACAAATTAAGGTAGATAAGTGGGCAATTTATCTCCACAGATATCTCTACAGAATCATTTTACTTTACTGACCAATACTTTAAATTTCTCCTGCACTAGGTGGGAGGCTTCTCAATTTCTTTTGCTGTGAGCAACGTACCGGTTAACCCAAAACAAATGTATATGATAGATGAGACTAGTTCTGCAAAAAGGAGCTGTGCCTCACACCTGCTGCAGACAGGTTTGCGACCAACCTTCCTTGACAGAGCTGGTGTGAATTCAGATTCGACAAAGAGATTGGAACATCTCTGTACCTCCTTTAATGACTGTTATTTTTAGAACAGTTAAAAGCCAGCTATGCAGCGTGAAGGATATAAAGTAGTACAGAGTATGTGTGATAAGAATAAAAATATAATAACTCTGAAGGAGACAGAGGGTTTCGTGTGTGTGTTACCTGCAAAGCTTCCTGGTCCAGAGGGAAAACACCTGTGTATAGATGTATTTCACAAGGTATATGTTCTTTCTCTGATGGATAGCTTGATCGGTTCTTATTTTTTAATAATGTAAATATATTTAAAAACGAAATGCTCTGACCCTGGTTCTCTCCCTAGAATTTTACACCATTAACTCTGGTGACTTAGCATGTTTCTCATGATTTATTTGTGTGTTGCTTAGATTGCAGTCCATCTCTGTGCCCCATTCAGGAGTGAGACCCTTCACAGTGGTCATCTGGCCTCGGTCTGTCACAGCAAATGGAGTTAGGACCATTGACCTAGCAGCTCCATAAATCAGAATTACAATTGCTTCCCACACTAATGCTGTTCTGTCTTTGGTACTGTAGTGAGGTTGTTTACAGTGTTTCTGTCTCAGTTCTGTACACCTGTATTAATGCAATATTTCTGTTTAAAAATTTGCAAGTTTAATTACAGACTCAGTTCTACTGGGATTGCCAGGGAAGAACTCTGGTGACTTCTATTTAATTACTTCTGATTAGACCTCTTATGAAAGCAGAATCAAGCCCAGTGTCACCCAAATGGGAACAATGCAAGCAGAAGCATTCAGGGATGTCTCAATAATACCTATGTATTTTAGAGTGTGACGTAAAGCAAAAGTTTTTTTCAACCTAGTACAAATGAGGAAAAATATAAACTAAACTGCTTAAATGACCTCCTTCAAATACTAGAGGTGCTTGCTGAGAATGATGTGGTCTAAATCAGTTAAAGAGGAATCAGTCAGAATTTAGTCACAGTTAAACAAAGCTACATGCTTTCTGCTTGTTTCGTTCCTTTTTTTTTTTAGAACTTTAGGTTCATGTTACAAAATTTTACAAAATAACAAACAAGAATTTAGGACATTTACAAGATTTTTGTTATTTTTCGTTAGCAGCTGGGTCAGATCTTGAGTTGAATCAGTGAATCCAGTGCAGATTTGCCCTACTAAAGACAGAGTATGTTATGTAAGATGACGGAAAGATAACAGCATTGTGAAATGGCTAGTAAAACAGCAGGGGTGTAGTGCTCTTTGCAGATTTTCTGCTGCATGTTTTCTGTATCTTATTTGCTGTTTCACCACTCATATTGGTGCATTCTTCTGCCTCATTCTGGAGAGAGGCTTTTGTGCGTCATTTGTGTGTGTGTGTGATTTGCGTATGGAAGGTAAGAAGATAGTAACTTTGCAGGTACAAAAAGGATAGATTTCCTGTTTATGGGAAAAAGACACCTGCAGAATTCATGCTAGATTGGCCATTGCCATGAGCCTGTTGGCCCCACAAATGTGGTTTTTGACCCATAATAGGTTACAGCTTGATTTAATAGGTCACATTTCACTGCCTTTATGGACACCTTTACATCTTTTCAGGGTAATTATCTTTGCACACATCTGATGTAGCAATGTAATTGACTCCTGCTTTTGTATGGCTATAGGTTAATGAACCAAACTGATAATTTTTTTAAAGAGAATAAATCACTTTTGTATTGTTTTTGAAATGTTAGTGAGGATATATGTTTAGAAGACTGCTTGTGATTTAGCGAGAACACTTTGCAGAGAGGCAGGCACCATCTGGGCCTTTACACAGCACAGTGCACAGAAGCGTCCTGACCAGTGCTCATGTGTCATATGGGCTAGATCCTGCAGAGGCTGAGAGCTGAAAGCTGATCAGAAGTAAATAAAACTATGACACTTTGCATCCAGAAGGGTGCTGACCTATAGACTGGATGGGAAAAAATGCTGAAAGTTAGGAATTCATTTTTTAAAACAAAACCACAATACTCCTGAAGAAAATAATATGTCCCATTTATTCCAAAGCCAACATTTTTCCTCAAAATACACACGGATGTGACTTGAATCATTTCTCAGTTCGTCATGTAGTAAAGTGTACTTAGATGGCAATTCACCATTTTTGACACTGGTTTGTTTTCATACCAATAGAAAGGATTCTTTCGTTAACAGTGGTCATTTGGCATCAATTCTCGTTATTTTAAAAATGTGTTTGAATAGTGAAAGCATTAGAGTAGGAAAAGCCAAGTTTGCAGGTTCCTTTAGCTCTTTTCAGAATTTTAATGGACGTTGCACAATGTCATTATGCCTTTTTTTCTTTTTTTTCCTTTTCTACAGTATTAAAAGAATCAAGCAAATCCTATTTGTTTTTATAAGCGGGGAAGGATGTACTTATGGAGGGGGATAAAAAGCATGCTCTCATCTGAAATCTTACCTTTCTTTTTCCTGGCTATAGTCCCAAAGACTTGGGCGATGTCTGTGTATGTAAATGTTTTAACCTGCAAAACTTCCCTGAGGAGTTTCACACGTATATTACTGCTCTTCCTCTCTGGCTTAGGGCTCAGTTCTGCATCAACCTTAGGCCACGACCTGTGCATGGGGTGTGAGGAAGCTGCTCAAAGCCATGCCAATGGACTTCCATGCAGCTTCATTCCGGGTGGCTTTTCTGCAGAATTATTTGTGTTTATTAAGAGTGCCTCTCGAGGCTTCTGCCTCAGGGTATTTTCTGAGTTTTGATTTTTTACTCAGGTGCTAAAGAGGGGGAATTTATGGCTAGGAACATGGTTTTACAAATGTTACTCACATGAATAGGCCTATTAACTTTAGACTACCTATGCGAACTCATGTGAGTAAGGACCCTGCTGAGGGCCCTAATTAGTTAATGTGTGAGCGCACAGAGTGTGCTCTAGATGCCCATTCTTGTTACTATTCAGGACATATTTCTCCGTCTTAATAAAGATGTCACTTCCACTTTACTGTCCCTGATTTATTTTATTACTGATTAATAAATATTTGATAGGTGAATTGTACATAGAGTGCCAGAGCTTGTCTGGCCTTTTGATTATTTTGTGTCAGAAAGAAGATGCAGAAGAGTCATAAACTTCTGGACCCGCCCAGGAGAGGACGGGTGCATTAAGTGAGGATGCAGCCAGGCTGCCTGGCAGTGTTCAGTTTCTTAGTAGCCCTCGGGAGGGCTCGAGGGCCATCCGAGAATTTTGAGCCTCCCTGAGGATGAAAATAGATGGTGTCGCAAATGGCTCATTTACACCTCTCCCAGCTGCTTATTGGAGCGTAGCTGAATATGCGGGCACCAATGTGTTCAATCTGCTGAACAACTCATTTTTGATCCGCACGTACAACTAAGCCACCAAATTCTCACTAACCCCTGTTTGGAAAGGGACTTAGGCAACTGGAAGAGCTTGAGTTTGTCTTTATGTCCACCCAGCTAATTTCAACTGAATTTGGAAGAGATGGTAGCACTCTGTCAGAGTTTTGTGAAAACAAGCGCTCAGCTGGGAAAGAGAAAGTCCAGGGAAGCTCTGGTCAGAGAAGCGGGAATGGTATGAGCCTGTCTCTCATTAGACATTAGAGAATCCAGCCACAGAAGAGAGAACAGATGGATGGACACACAGAGAGCCACAGGAAATCAGCCTTACTTGACTGACCAAAGCTTTGAGTAAGCTCTCTGCCTTAGTTTTTGTATTGTGGAGTACAGCTACATACAGGAAGGAAGAGTGTACTGCGGAGCTTTCATACATGATATCTGAAAAGTAAAACTTGGAAAATATTCTCCAGAAAAAGTGTCTGAATGCAAATCAAAGCACTTTCTGCTGTCCTCCCTCATCCCTTTGTCCATATTAAAATTTCATTCCCTGCAGCAGAGGGCCAACAACTTTAGGTACAAGAACAACCTGCTGAGTTCAGAGGAGCTGGGCATATCTGTAAATGTTTGCAGGATTAGGATCCTAACTGTGGTGTGAAATTTGGGCTGGCTTTCTGCTTCCCTGTAGGATTTGACCTGTTGTTTTTAAGCACCACCGCAATCAGTGCATTTTAGTATGACTGTGATGTTATCCTGAGAGGCAACTGGAAATTAACATACTGCATTTCATTATTTCATGACTTTTTATATGTTCATATTTAGACTGAACAATGTTAAAAGGAATATTTTATTTCATTATGCAATTTTTAGTGAGCTTATTATCAGTAATATGTTTAGCATAAAATTTATTAGTGACATGCCCTTTAATTTAGCCTGTCTAATTGGTGCTAATTTAGTTAGATTGCATTAAATTACACCCTTTAATGTAGCTATGTGTGGGTCAAGAAATCCATTCCAACAGGTTAGGTAATTTTTCATGCAGCTGAACAGTAAAAATGGTATTAAGGTAGATGAAAAAAGCAATCATGTTCCAAAATAATAGTTTTCCTGGATATGATTATCAAGGAAACGGGATTTCTGTAATAAGTGCGCTTCTTTTGAAGACTTACAGGGTTCATCTTCCATCTAAACTCGTGTCCCCAATCTCAACAACAAAGACAAAGGGTGGGAATTAAGATCATTACTCTTACGTGAGGGGGGATTAGTAAGAATGATCTTCATTTCAGCCTTCATTCCTTCTTTATCATGCTCAGCACAAAGATAACAGTGAAAAATATGTTGTCCCTTCTTTTATCTGAGTTTCTGCTTTCTGCTCCATTAGAATTACTTTGGTCAGATGGTTGGAGTGAAAAGTAATTGATTTGATCTCAGCAGTGTACAAAGAAGCAATCTGAGCCTAGCAAAACAAAACAAAAAAATCTGACCTGTAAGAGTCATCGATCTCTAACAGTAAGAGCAGAGGGTTGCAAGGCAGGACTCCCGGGGGCAGGTCTTCAGCTGGTGCAAATTGTTGTGGCTGTTAGGAGTCAGTGGCGTTTGAAGTCTCTGGCAATTTTGCCAGTGGAGGTTTCAGACCCTGGATCTGGTTCCCAATTTTCTGTACAACCTCCAGAAAACTCCTGGTCCTCCCTGGTCCCTGATGTGTCACCATCTCCGCTCTGAGTGTCAGCGAGTGCTGTGCTCCCGTGCCCCCAGGCGCTCCCTCTGTCCTGGCTTGTCTGCTGGGAATCCAGTCAAGTGCATGGCAAACTTCTTCAGTATTCAGAGATGTTTTAATGCATGATTTCTGTGCATCATGAAACACCTTCACTTTGCTATGTTGTCTGTAGCAATAGTTCCAAGCAAAGGGTAGGGAAAAAAGACACTGAGGCTTTCTCTCGGTGAATATAAGTGTCAGTCCTAGCGTGCTCTCAAAGCCATGGGATATCAATAAACAACCTCTCTCCCTCCCTTTACTTTTTTACCCAGAGAACTCAAGCCTTATATAAAAGGGTCTGGCAGGTTTTGAGCATGCTTCCAGAGATGGCCCTTGTAGCGTAATGGTTCGCTGACCTGATTCTGAGGGTGTTTGCTGGGGTTATGTTGTGTTGTTGTCATCGTTGCTGAAAGAGTTGTGTTTTTAAACTGCGCTTCTCAGTTTTATTTTCATCATCCTGTTCTTGTTAAGCTTAGTTTTACTATAGACTGAGGCATCCCTGAGGATGAGTTGCCTGAATATATAGTACTGCTTGCTCGGTTTTCCCACATACATACCTCACTCCAGAGATAACCTGAAACCTTTACAAATACTGTGATAATCTCAGGTTAGTCACATCCTCAGAGAGCATCTACACAAACAAATGCAGTGGGAGCTGGGTGAGACGGAGCAGTGGGCAGGAGCTCGAACACAGTAAACCACTAGGGAGGAAGAACAGGGTTGTTGGGTATTTTTTACCATTGCCAGCGTACTTGTCACCACTGTAGCTCAGTTGCATGTTACTGGGATTTTGCAGGTAACCGTCAGCACAGACTCAGAAATACAGTCATTCTGCATTCAGCTCCTGGCCTGACCCATTCTTACATGGTTCCAATTTCCCCCTGTAGCACCAATGAGGAAAATGAGTTGGAGGACCAGTACTCATACCAATTTGCTCTTCCAACCAAGCGCTAATCCGTGGGGAATCTACTTGGCAAAAAAAAAAACAAGTTTTACCAAATATCAACCTGAATTTCCTAACACAGCCAACTGAGCATTCAGTACAAAGCTAAATGCCTGCTAGGTCTGATCCAGAAGGCTTTTTGATTCCTTGGAAAAGGCTCTCAAGGAACTGCTAGAGCAGTTGTAGTGGAGTTAACCTCAGAAGGCACAGGAAGAGCCCCTTTTGGGGAGCAGTTCTCTGGACTAGGTGGATACCTGTTTGATTTTCAGAAGTATATGAGATCAATTTTGCCTAACAACCCAGCAGTGAAACTGGCAGAAAAGCGAGCAGCAGCAGCTCAGTTGCAAACATCACACTAATATGTTTGGGGTAAATAAATATAAAAAAGAATAAGTGGAAATCTTCCTCTAATAGGAAAATACTTCAGTGATACTGTAATTAGAACCAACATTATTCAACTGTAATAAAGTATTTATTTCACTGTGATTACGACAGTTGTTTATTCTTGGGAGCTGTACCCAGAAGCAGAATATCTGCGCTGGGAAAGACACAGCAGCTGCCTGAAATAAGTTTCTTAAATCTGTGATTAGCAGCTCGGCTGAGGCTCATCAGTGGAGCCTTGAGATGACAGACTGGGTGAGTGCACCAGTCCAGCTGGGTCACAGCACAGGTACAAGCCTGTGCCTAGGTGTGGCCGCCTGGATTTTAATGAAGCTGCAGCTCAAGTACTATGGAGGGAAGCTCAAGCAGTAATAGCAGAAGTGCAGTACAGCTGCACTAGAGATCATTCTGTTCAAGCACTGCCATGGTCCTCCTTCCATGCATGCAGTGATAACAGACAATCTGTCCCAGAAATTAAACTTAATAGTCTGGATGGGTTTTCAGAGCTTTAAGGAAAAGACTGGATTTTTCAAAAGATGTGTGTTTGTATATTGGCCTTCAAATTAGAATGATAAACACTATCTGCTGGTGCTGAGCATCCTTTCCGCTATTTAAATGTTCCCAAATTAAACACGCAGTTCAGTCCATTCTTGCAGTCTGTCATCAGGAGAAAATGATCAGCTCCAGCAGCAAAGCCGAGTTTGCAGCCAGATTGATGGAGATGATTGCAGGTGACTTGCTATATCCCTACTCTGTAACTTCCTAGGAGGCAGCTGAGGAGAGAAAGGGGTGAGGATCTCTATGGCCTGCAGTCTGGAGGCTCTGGTAATCCCCGGTGATTCATGCTCATTTCAAAATATTCAGAAACACTACCAGGATATTGCATGTTAATTAACTGTATTATAAAGTGGTGTAAGTTAATTGCGAGGTTTCATATTGAAGTAACTGAAATTTGCTCTGCAGCTCTCCCTGTGTCCTCTCCCCTGCCCTGCTGTGGGGCTGGTACACAGGCTGGTCACTCTGGGCTTTGCTCTTCGTGTTCAAAGCACAGGAGAGGCGGTGCCAGTCCCGCCTGTTGTTCTGAGGACTGCAGAGCGTGCTCGGGCTGGTGCCAGTGCTGCTCCTGCCAGCACTTAACAGCATAAACAAGGACACTTGGAGGTGATGCAGGGTTGTGCTTTGGATGCTTCTGTTGTGGATATCCAGGCCATTGGTAGTATCCTTGGTCTCTCATGGCACATTAGACTTGTGGCTTTTGGTTTCTTGATGTAAATCCTAAGCTCTCATGAGGAAATGTTCTGTGGCTCGCTGTGTGCATGCCAGCAAGATGCCAATGTAGGGAATTGTGAAACGACTTCATCCCTCTAGGTGTGAAGTGTCGTTCCGCAGTCATTGTGCCACTCTCTCGATGTTCAGGTGGAAGCTGAGGGTCAGAGAATGCTGTCTCCCAGGCTCAAACAGGAAGCCTGTGGCAGAGCAGGGAGCTGAACCGAGTTCTTCCAAGCAGTCTTTGACAAAATGCCACAACCATTTCAGAATTAGGGCAGGTTTTTGACAAAGGTGCAAGTTGTCTTGAATTGATTGCCATTGCTTGCAGGTAGCAAGCACCAGTGCTGGCACTTGCTCATTGTTTTGAGAGCTGTTAGGTGGGACACTGCTGGGGGGATGTGAGCCAATACTTCGTATGGTAATATTTAGAAAGAGATGAGAAGAACCTGCTTTTCATCTAGTCTCATTCTTCCCTGCCAGTCTGTGCTTTCTTTCAGCTCAGGAGACTGAAATCTTCTGTTCTGTTGTTAAAAGAAGTCACTCTGTGAGCAGAGGAGCTAATGAATCCTGGCTTGTAATGTCTCTCTCTCATGCGGATCCTCTGATATCTTACAAAGGGTGAGCTTTATTAGCTTTTCCTGTAATGGGACAGCAGTGGGGCCCCTCTCCTGTTCCCCACTGCCTTCTTTTCAAACTCTGAAGAGCTTCCTTATCTTTTGACCTTGATGCTGGACAGCGGGGGAGAGTTGAACACCCTTTTGTATGAGACCATGAACACATTATTTTAGACTCCTATGACTGCAGACTGTTGGTGTTTCATTTCTATCAAGAATCAGGCTAAAAATAAGACAAACAAATCCCCTAAAATTAAAAAGAAGCATCACTGTTTAAATGACTTTATTAGATAAACTGGGGAGTCATAAAAAAATTTAAAATAAGGGTTTTATTGGCTAAGCTGCAGTCCACTTACAGCAGCAGGAGCTGATACTTTACTAGAAGAGTGGTATGTTGTTCCCAAATCCAATTTTCTGTCTGTTAACATATACACAGGCAACCCCATCATGTGATTTTTGGCTTCTCTTTTTAGTCCATGTGTGGGTCAGGTTTCATTTTTCTTATTGTTGGAATTGGTGGGGCAGGAAAAGAATGTTTTATCCATGTGACTAACAGGAGGGAGACAAGGGAAGCTGAATGGGTTAAAAACAATGCTGGATTCAAACATCTGATTTTCCTTGTCAGTTTATGTCACAAACACAACTGTACTTTAAATTCAGCTGCTTGGGTAACACCCAAAAGCTATCATTGCACTAATGCAATTATGATAGTGCATCAATTGCTGGAAATCACAAAGCTTTAGATAGGGTGCAGTTGTCATGTTCTTTGTGATTAAAAGATGTAGAATCTCTAATCACTCCAACAAGGGAGGCTGTCATCAATAAAGAGAATCTGGAGCTGGAGAGCAGTATTGATCGTGCTGAGGAATTTACAAACTCTGTTTCTTGGTTTTTGCACACTTTGAGCAGCCTTTCAAGACACACCACCAGCTTCACTTCCCCCTGGGGCTGGGGTAATAAATTGATAGGTTAACATCTGCCTTTCTCAGGTTCTCTAGTGTTTGGATGATAAGACATCTGTAGCAGTTTCCTTTACAAGAAGGCATGCTATTTGGGAGAAATGGTAATACTGTATTTATTTCTTGGAGGCAGTAATGGCCATTCCTGAGCATTTGATCCATGCCTGTGATGGGGCTCTCATTCCCCCCAGCCGCAATGGAGCCAGACCAATGTGAGCTCACCTGCAGCTGGTAGGGGCTCACTGCAAGCATGGTGGCGCTTGGAAGCCGGTGCTGAGGGCTGTGCTGAGCCCGGCCGGAGCACGAGTCAGCATTTTCTCCATCGTGGCTTTAAAGACCTTCTTGAACTTGTTTGCAAGTGATATAACTTCTCAGCCGGTAACTTCTCTACCTGTACCAGGCTTTCCCTTGCTCCAAGAAAACGTCAGTGCTTATTGTCTGTGTTCATCTTCTTTAAAAATAATGATAATAATAATAACGTATGGCCAATATTCATAAATTATTTACATTCAAACTGTGGAATTGTAGGCAAGAAAGAATATTAAATGAACATGTGTGATGAAAATGGAAGGCTAGGGCTGGACTGTCAGGCTGATTGGTTGTTTTTCATGCATTTGGTTGTTTGTTTGCTTTTCCCTCAAGAATCTCCATGGATCAACATACAAAGAATGTATGTGATTTTTTATTAATACAGAGCATATGGCTTGAAAGCTTTTCTACATTATAGCTTTCACCCGCAATCACATAGTTCCTTGTATTTGTTTGCCTACATATAGATGTGTATATGTACACAATCTCAGTATGTGCATGTGTTTAAACTAATATTCTTTTTATAGAAAGACTATACCCTCATGTTGCAGTTTCTCTGGTTTTCACCACTCTCTTCTTTATGCTTGGGTGGTCATATTTTGAAATTTCCCCAGGACCAGTTTTTCATGCAGTCACGTTTCTCATCACATCTGAAGGATGTTGTGCTTCGCATGGTAATTAGGTCCTCTTTGTTTCATCTGCTGAGCTGCTCTCTGTTACTTCCTGCAGCATGCTTGCGACTGGAGGCTATTGCTGAAACATTAGAGCAGTGGAGATTCTCTAGGAGTAAACAGCTTCACGTTAACTTGCCCTTTTTTTTTTTTTTTTTTTAATGCTGATTTACATCCTGTTTAGACCTTGTGCAATTATATTCATCCTTGTTGCTTACTTAGAGTAATGTCATTTATTGGAATAATTTATTATTGCATTGTGTGGCTGCTGGATGTGTATGGAAATCATCTGCGTATTTACAAATAGATGTGACATTATATATAAAAACACACAAGTAGCTATCTATCTACCTAAGGCTTGAAAATTTTGATGGCTTAGCTCGGAGTACAACTGGCGGTCAGGCTTTACAGAATTTAAGCTATCATATCAGGCTTAGAAGAAAGCTCTGATTGTTGTTTTCCCAGCCCTGTGTGGAGACAGGCTGAGGGTGGCTCCAAGCTGGGGCCCGTGCCTCTGGGGCTGGGCTGGGTGGCACTTTGCTGTTGGGCATTGGGACAGGGACCCACGTACGGGCCTGGCCAGGGATCATGTCCAGTGGGAATTTGGACCTGTTTTGAGCCTTCCTTCCAGCAGTCAAGTTACAATGGGGAATCAAGCCCTAAGTTTCTAGCCTTTGTTGTTTAGAAGGAAACTTTTCAAACCAGCAAAAACCCGTTTTCCTCATGCAGACAGCTCTGGGGTCCTAGGGCTCACAGGTTGCTTAAGCTGGACCCAAAAGGAAATTCAGTGGAGTCTGCTCAGGTTGTACCTCTGTGCTTGTGAACCCTGATGGTGGTGGGGAAGGTAACAGAGACAGGGTCAGGTTTGCCTGAAGGTGCTGGGAAACCCTCTTGGGGTCCCTAGGGAGAGCACATCAGGGCAGGAGCAGTGGAAATGCCTGCAGCCGTCCAAAGAAACCGTCTGGAAACTGAACTCCCTTGGGCAGGCGAGGAGCTGTGGACCAACTTTTTTTGCAAAACTGAACATAGCATTGGTGCAGCAGGGCCAGCAACGTGTATGAACACCTGCCTGCAGGAAGGGTGGGCAGCAGGAGCTCTGCAGGCAGAGCAGGGGGAGCAGCAGGCTCCCCAGTAAGTTGAATAACACCTCCAAGCTGATGGGTGCTGGGTACATGCTGGCCTAAGGGGTGCACGTGTATGTGCATGGAAGTATATGTATGGAGGTGCGCACAGACATCAGAAGGGGAGAGATGTAAACACTGGTGCTATAAAGCAAATGCTTGTCAGCTCGTGGAATGCCTACTGGTGGTTTATCTGTATTTTTTTTTTTTCCTACTGTAATTAATAATACCATGATTACTCTGATTATAATGATTGCAAATCCCTTGAAGTGGTATCCAAATTGAGGTTTACGTGGCATTTTTTGCTTGTTGTGTGTTCTGCAAACATGTTAAGAAAGTCTCTAAAATAATATTACAAAAAGTCAAGTAAAATGCTGTCTCCTGAAGGGCTGATGAGATCATATGCGCATGGCTATGTGTTATCTTGCCCTGACACATGGAATTAAGTCTTGGACTATCCTCACCTAGGAAGACATCATTCTGCTAGCGATTTCTCTCTTCTGGCCATTTCAGATATGACAGCTTTTTCCTTTCAGCCAATTAAAGTGTGCCTGCTCCTTGGACAAGCCAATGGGAAAATTTGGCAGTTTGTTCATTTCCGAGAGTCTCTTCATTTCATTTTGTTGAACTTACTGGTAGCATGCAAGAAGACATTTGTGTCAAAATACCCAGCCCCTTAGCTCTACAACAATTCTGCAGTTTTAATGAACCAAGATGTATGTGGAAGGGAAACTGGATTTTCTGATAGCCTGTTGCAAAAGCTGTGGGTGAGGGAAGCGTATAATTCAGCTAAGCAACTCGGGACACAAAGTTTCTGCAGTGGAAGTTCAAATTTAGCAGCACTGTCACTTCTGCTAATATTTTTTTTCTTTTACTGGGTTTTTAAAATTCTGGGAAATTGTGAAAATCAGAAGCAGACAATTTTGGTATTTCCCTATTTTTTTTAAAACAAATTCTATGTTATTTCTTTCTAAAGCTCCTACCATTGTTTTATTTTGTTTTCTTAATGAAAATGTTTTCTAGGTTGGAATATGTAGGAGAGACATTTATTTTTGTTACAGTGAAGTTTTTAAAATCAAAAATAAACAATTTCAATTTTTCAACTTTCTGAAAAGTTTTTTAAACGTTGCTTGAAGTCCAAATCACAGCAATTCCCCTTCCCCCTCAAATTCAAAACTATCATTAGACAGCAAATTGCTTATTGTCTAGCTTGACAAGAGTGGTTGGCTCTCAGTCCTGCCTGCGCATCCCCAAACCACTCTGTTTCCATTACTACACTGTGAATTCAGCCTGGCTCATGAGCAGCAGGGCACAATGGTGGATTTTGTGATCTGTATTTATTTCACCTAGCTTTCAGTCCTTAACTGAGGTACCCCGATTAAGCAGAGTGGTGACCCTGGCCTTTCTGTGCAGTCAGTGCAGAAGTGGGTTCATCCAGAAGGTGACTCTGCCCCTGGAAGATCTCAATTAAATGCCTAAAGAATAACTTCTCTAAGATCAAGCAGCTATGTGCTTTAGGCAGTTCCACTAAAAGAAACCTTGTTGGCTTACAGAGACGTGCTGATAATGGGCTCGTAGCCTTGTTAGATCAGCCAGCAACTGATGCTGGGAGGTCCTTGGGGCGTCAGTACCAAGACAGCATTGTATTTCTGGGGAGATCATTGCATTTCAAGGGTGTGATGTGAGACATGAGACTGCAAAGCCATCCCCAAGCTGCATTTATTCCCCTGAAATGCTCAGTGTCAGACCTGATTTCAGTTATAAAATAGAAATACTAGAAAAAAAAAGGTCAAACCATTTATTGAGGATTGACATTTACAGCAGTCAGGAATCTCCAGTTGTATACAGCTTTCTGTATAGATGTCACTCCTATATGACACCATCCTGCTGTGGATCTCCAAAGCACTGCTGTCCTGCTGTAACTAGTAAGGTAGGTGGCTAGTTAGGTATTGTTTCTTATGTTTATACAGATGCACAAATGAAGAAACACGGAAGTTAATTAGTTTGCCCAAAGTTGCAGCATACCTCTACAGCAAAATGAGGTTATAGATTCCCAAATCCACTGTCTGTTTCTTCTAAATTCTGCAGGTTTGTACATTATTCAAATTTGACAGAATGTTTATCATTTGTAATAAAACTACTTGAAAACTTGTTTCCTATGAGAGCTGAATGTTAAAGGTCTTGTGTCCTTGATCCCATTGTAGACAAGGAGAGTTGTGCATTGGATCAATGACAGTGTGAGTGGATTGAGTAGTGCAGCAAGCTGTAGATCGAAGGTAATAGTCCAGACAGGAATCTAAAGAGCAATTGCTACCTGTCCCCAGTCAGGACCTGGATGCAAACAGATCTACTGCAGGAGGCATCATGCTGTGTGTGCAGTAATGCTGGTGCCAGTTCATACATCCACAGGTCTTGTTTGGCGTTCAGGTGTAAGCAGGAAGAAAGGGAAGGAGGAATATGCGTGTGCTCAGTTACATGCACGTATACACGTGTGCACATCTATGGGCAGTGGGACATCTCAGGGCTGGTAACAGCAAAGTAATTAAAGGTGCTGAAGCATTAAGTGCCAAAACACCCTCTCCAAGGGTACAGAAGGCTGGCAAATGTCACTGTTGATGTCCCTTAGGTATCATGCAATTCTGGTACTTGTCTCAGATGCACTTCTGTGAGATCTGCATTGCCTAAGAGTCGGTCTGTTTTCTCCTTGCCTTAACGGTCTGACTTTGAGAGTTGAGCCTTGAGACTGCAACAGCTCAAAGACCCCACACGTGCCAGCTAATGTGGTCTTCTGGCAAAACTTCACAGCAGTGCATGGCCACGTAACTGTTCAGGTCCCATTGGCGTTAACAAGAATTGTTTATCTGTATTCCCCTGTGTCAGGCTGCGTATTTGCTTTTTATTTGCCTTTATTATGTTACTGTTTTCTTCCCATTGCTCGTACACTGCTGCAGTGTTATTTCTCAGTGCTTTGAATTAAGATGTTAATATCCTGATATTAGGGATTTAAGGAACCTTGTGCAGATAAAGACAGAGGGAAATTTATAGAGCAAGTACAATAGTAGTCCTGGAAATGTTGATAAAAAACATAATAATAATCCTTGTGTAACAGATATTAGATTTCATGTTCCCTGTTCCCCCTTACTGCTCCCAAAAAGGAAACTTTTTAGCATCTGGATAAGATGCCCATAATTACTAGTCAGCCCAAACTGTAGAAATGAAGTAAAAAGACATTTAGGTTTTAATGAAACATGTCCTCTAAGCTAACTTAAATGCTTGTTTAGATAGCCTTTGAGATTACTGTAAGAATAATAAACTGTTATTTATAGGGAACTTCCTGGCCAAAGACCTCTGGGCAGCACCAGAATACCAGAACAAAGGATTTATAGCCCACTGAATACTTAAAAAGGTGATGTTATTTTCAGATTCAATAGTCCTTTTTCCTGTATGACAACCTGTTTGTGAAGAGGAAAAGCTGCCTACCAGTCCTTTCAGATTCTGGAGTTACCCTTAATAGTTTAATACATGTGGGTCAGTTTATTTAGCTTGGGTTGGGAGCTTTTACAGATCCACGTTATGTCTTCCGTGCAGATTTGTTTTTCTGCTTATGGCATCAGTCAAAATAAATGGAGAGATGGGAACTGCCCCGGCTGCCAGAGGGAATTTCCCTGCAGTGTTCCCAGTCTCCTAATAATACATCAGTGTCTTTTCTAGTCCATTTCTGATGGGATCCGGCAGCAGGTCAACATCCTTAGGTAAAGAAAGGCTTCCTGAAGTGAGCAGCAGTCACAGAAAGTAAATTAATGGAAAACGGCATCTACTGATCTCTTTGACAATAAGGAATTTCACTGCCAACATTTAGAAACCATTGGAAATGGTTTCCATTGGAAACCAGATTTCGACTTTCTGCCCTGGGCTGCCAAAAGTATTTCAGCATAAAATGCTAAAGTAAGTTGAACTTTGAATTATAATTTCAATGACTGTCTAGTGAAATGGATTAATGCTCTGGCACTGCACCTTTGAGGCTTTGGCTCGAGTCTTGTAGGATAAAAATCTGTCTGCTTTGACAGTTGAAAAGGTCAGAAGTGAAATAATGTCAGGTGGTCTTAGCCCAATTCAATGTCTCGATTAAGGAGTGGATATAAAAGTTGTTGATGTGGGATATCATATCAAATCTTTTGCAAAAATATAAATCATTTTTATTTACATTTTATCAGTAAAATTAGATGCAGACTGCTGCATTCTGGAAAGGTGGAGCTTTGGTCAGACTTTGGGAACTCTGGATTTCAAAGACAAGAAAATAGCGGTTACAATACATTGTGTCTTAAGCTGTAAAGCTTCTATCCATCAGGAAATTGATTCCCTGATATTTGACCATGTCAAGCATAGTTCTCACTCAAATATTCTTTAAAGTTTAATCTGGGAATCCTTATTAGCTGAGAGTGTGTAGAAAGAACATGGTTTTATCACTGTTCAGGCAAGAAAAGGGAGCTCATCAATTTATTTTTTGAAACTGCTGCAATTCAATTCCTAAACTTATTAAATGGGATTGTAGTTTATATATGTATATATGTATTTGCATAATGCATTTTGGCCCTTATTTTGACACACACATATATAATTTTATATGATAACATTTAAATTTAAATTACTTCCCTAGACATCCCTGGGGAAAGGTCACTCTGGCAAATATTTCTGGCAATGGGAACAACAATTTCTGTAGGGTAAAAGAAGGAAATAAGGGATGCTTCAATGATGGGAATGGTGGCTAACAGAGCTGCAGAGCACCTGCACTGTTCTTGCTCCACCTCTCACAAGCGCTCCTCGTGTGTCTGGAGGTCTTGGCACTGCTCATTGGAATTAGGTTGTAGGTTTCATTTGCTTCTTTTGATAAGAAACGCACATACAAAATAGTGCAAATTGGAAATCAGCTGTCATGGCATGCTGCATAAATACTGGTTCATCATCTAGTGCAGACAATTAAATATGTGAGCACTTATGTCCTTTTCAGCACCTGTAAGCATCTTTGTTCTGTTTAATTCACTGCTTCTTCTGCACATGTGTGTATGTAGTGTGTTGTGTGGGTTTTTTCAAGTTGTGTTTCCATCTTAAGGCAAATAAACCACAGGCTCCATGTGACCATGATACAATGCAAGAGCTGATGGAAATGTACATATGTTGTAAAGATTAATTGCCATTCAGTTAGGCCCCATAAAACATGGCATG
The DNA here is from genome assembly GCA_013399715.1 of Alectura lathami. Taxonomy (NCBI): domain Eukaryota; kingdom Metazoa; phylum Chordata; class Aves; order Galliformes; family Megapodiidae; genus Alectura; species Alectura lathami. The sequence goes on from VXAV01009736.1 coordinate 336,782, forward strand.
CCATGCATTATCCTCTATTTTGCTTTCAATTTACGATGCAGTTCAGTTCACATAGTGGGCACAGACTGAAAAAAAGTGTATTTCTGAAGTGTACAATGTGTACTTTTTAGTAAGCTCATTGTCCCAGAACAAAACCTTAGAGGAGCTTCAGAGATTCAGATATGCCGTAACTGTGGGGCAGCAGTAACACGGTCTTGCTTTTCTCTACTAACTGAGATCTATGAAGTGAGGCCCAGGGGAACACTGAAACCACAGAATTATCTTTTATTTGTTCTATAGATTTTTCTGACAGAAAACAAAAAAAATAGGTAACACATCACCACGCTTGCACTTAAAAAAACTGGAGTTTATCTGCGACGCAAAAAGAGAAAATCCTCAACACAAGGGCGCTTGGTTGTGCCGTGTTTTGTTTTGCTGATGGCTGGTGGGTGCCAGGCTGATAAGGAAGGCAGGGAGGCCAAGCGCTGGGTTGCAAACCATTATTTATAACAGAAAAAAAGTGGTAATTTTGCAACTATAACGGCTCAAATACGGGACCATTTCCCTAGTAATAAAACTATTACTCTGTAACTGTTTACTTATCAGGAGACCATTATGTGATTGATGACCTGAAAATGGAGGTTATCTTTCAATTCATTTGAAATGCAAACTGACTAGAAAATCTATAGTTATTGCGGCATATTTTTAAGCAAAATCAGGCACCTACATTGACCTCCTATTTACATTTCTTTGAGAAGAAAAATCACATAAAAGCTATCAAGAAACACATTTCACAGCAGGCAAATTAATTGGTTTTACTGTATTTGAATGGAGGGTTTGTCAAATAAAACATGCCATGACAGTTAATAGTGTCATTTAGAGGCAGAAAATTATTGGCTTATTTGTTATTGGATAAAAGGAAGGCAAACACTTTGTATTAGGAAGTTTTAATGTGTTTAAAATCCTCATTAGGGATTTATGGACATTCTTGCTTAGCATAGCGCCTCATTAATTTGAGGCTAAACAGTTACTTCTGTGTTTCAATTCCAATTTTTTTCCCCCTTTTCTTTAATTAGATCTCGCATTAGAGTTTGGTCTCTGCACCACTGGAGATGTAGAATTAATTAATGTGATTTATAAATCTAATGGAAGTGAGTTATTCTTAGATATCTTTTCATTTTAGTGAGCAGTTAGCTGCACATAACGTAAGTGCGCACAGATCTAAGAGATTTTGGAAGCTCAGGAAAAGTATGCAACTTCTTTACTGAATACATTTAGCAGCATCCCTTAGCATTAATAGATCAAAGCATTTTAATTAGAAATGTAACTAAAAGGGAGGTCATAAAGGTCCCATTCTAAATCAGATTTTCTTTGTTCTAAGTTCTGTGCTGTCCAAAAGGCTTTATTTTACCTCCCCTTTTGTATGATAACCATGACATTCAGTGGCAGTTGGGATAATCATGTTTTACTATTTAATGAGTGTAAGATCTGACTCTTAACATAGTCTGAATTTGGATCAGATCGCAATAAAATCTTACCCATTAATTGTGCTATTTTGTTTTTATTCATGAATATGGCTTTTACTTCATATGGGATCTTTGTTTATTTGATTGAAGTTTTATGTAAGAAAATTATTTGTGTGGACTAGATATGCTAAAAGGTATGCTGTTATTTCAACCTTAAGATACTTCAAAATGCATTTTTTTTGTTTCCC
>VXAV01009736.1:345986-357202 GCA_013399715.1 Alectura lathami
AAAGCCAGTGAAGTTGTGGAATATCAAGCAATGCAGTAGGAAGGTGGAATCCATGCAGCTAATGCTGACTGTCCACCAGAAGCTTTTGGCCTAGGTTTGTTGGGTAGGATTGGAGTGGAGTAGTGTAGAAACTGGGAACAAAAGGTAAGGCTCTTTTTTTCACTCTTTGAGTGTTTTTAAATGGTGAATTAATTATCAAAGCAAAGGGATAAATAGTGTAAAACACTGCTCCTTAATTTATTAAGTGATGGAATGGGAGACCAATTTCCCTGAAGTTTTTCAGTTAGACTAACGACAGTACTGGAATATATGGGCAAAGTGTGCTGTAGTAGTAGGGAATGGACATGGTTGCTGATTTGGTCTTCTTGGTCTTTGACTTTCGTAGCTGTATGGATTTATTCTTGAATCTTAGTGCTGGTTAAAATCTAGGAGGAAAGCCATGGTCATGCTTTCAGTCAAGCTGTTTAGCAGATTAGGATTACACAGTTTAATTTATTTTTTCATGAGTGTCCTTTACCAAACTAGTCAACAAGGGGCAGAAAAGTCTCACTGAGTATTTATGGTATGAAGTAGTTAACCTGTTTTTTGGTATCTCCCTGAGAATTGTCTCTTCTTCTGCTATTCTACTATCATGATAAGAATCCGTTGGGAGTGCCTGCAAGTACTGCAAAGTGGTTTTACATACAAGTCACGTTTGTAAGTTGTTTATGTAGGTCCTCACAGTATTTAGAGCTTCTGTGCTATTTAATAACCCTGGAATGAGGGATTGTGTCAAATACTGTAACCACCACTTGGAAGAGTGTATTCAGCTGGAGGGTGTTAAGGGCACCGTTGTGTTTGTGCATGGGTGTGGCTGTGTGCATTGGTACAATGCATCTTTCCCAGGGGAGAAGGAGTCTCTGTCAAGCGTCTTGTGGTGGATTCCTCTGTGCTGTTCAGTCTTTACATGATGCTTAGCCTTGAACATGTCAATGAAGCGAGGGACAAGAAAGTTAGACCAACCAGTATTTTACTAGTATATGTTTAAGTTTGAAGAGCTATTTTGGCTGTTACTGTATTAAACAATAGAATAAGATAGTTGTTTACAGCTTTCTCCAAAGCATTGCCACCTCTGTCCTTTGGTGCAGTGTGCTGCAAGTTAAACCAAGCCTCGTGTTCTCTCTGAAGGCTGCCACTCGGAGTAACAGTGGGATCTGCTTCAGCTACAGAAGTTTTAGGCAATTCTACTGCCAGTTCTTAACTGTGAGAAAATCAGAGTACTTTATTGCTTCAAAAGTATAATTCCTAGTACAAAGTAGTGAAAAGAAAAAAAAAAAAAAAGTGACAAAATGAGTCCTGATGATGATTTTTGTTGAACTGGAAAATTTGGTTACAGCAGTCTTCAAACAGAGGCAGTTGCTTGTTAGCAATTCATCTGTATAGTTAGTTGCTGAACTTTGCATCCAGTGCCTGACTAAAGATTTCTTTTTTCTTCAAACCTAGGTTACCCTTCCCAATGACTCCAGCTGTGTGGAAGAAATACTGCGTGTGAGTAATACACTTTGCTTTTGTTGTATTTTTTTTGATAATTGTACTGCTCTTATTTCATCGTTCATGGGGAATGGCTGTGTTTAACATCATAGTTAAATAATATTAGTGGGTTTGTGTTAAAGAGACACAACCTGGTAGGCTCAGGATGCTCCTTACTGGCTAAGTTCAGTTCTTCTAGTATTCCTTCTCCTGGTACATCTGCAACTTGTCTTGGTCAGGATTTACACCCTTTTCTGTTCATTGTTTTTAAGTTCTCAGGCTCAGGCTAAGTCACTCCAGGATCCATTTCTCTCCTGCCCTGAGACAGAGTTGCCTTACTTTAATTCTCCCAGAGTGGCCCACAGAGAGAGAGAGCATGGGCAACGTGTTGTATATGTGTAAAGCTGCCTTACTCTAACTGTAAGGTGGGGTTTTCCTCAGGCACTCCAAATATGAGGACCCTGTTGGCTGTGAGATTTCTGGGAATAGTAGCTTTGCAATCCGCTAGTTCCTATCTGGGATTTAGGATGCACACATTAGCTTGGCATGATGTTCATGTTGTTACGGGTTTTCAGTGTTTCTGCAGAAGGTGAGCCAGCAGGCAAACATGCGTGAGCAGACCTGCAGTAATGGAGGAGTATGTGTCAGTATGTGCACGCAGCAGCAATGAATGCAAGGAAATAAATAAAATTTATTTTCAGCATTCAAAGTGAGCAGCAGTTTATTACTTCTTGAACATAACGGGGCAAAAGGAAAGAAAATGTTGAAATGCAGTGTACCAAATACTTGATACATGTAACATATCTTCTCCTGCTTGTATAATTCAATTAGGTTCATTACTATAGTTGGTATCAATGACTTGTTAACTGGGGAAAGCAGTTGTCTTCAGTAAGCAGCGTCAAAAGGAAATGTGATGTAGCAAATTTCAGGGATCAGTCATCCAGGTGACAGTTTTAGTGTGGAAACAGTGCATATAAATCACAGGAAGCAGAAATGTCTTTTTTTCTCATCAAGAGGAGATGATCCTGTTTCCTACCCTATGAGTGTAATTTGAGTCAATGAACAGGGACAAAATTTCCCAGAGTCTGTTCTGAAACCAGCCAGGACTGATTTCCTACCACCTTCAATGGGTTTGGACCAACTGCAGAGTTCCTGCTGCCATGGGCAACACCTTCTGCCGTGAGTTAGACGTGGGGGGACTCTTGGGGTGGCAGAGCAGGGAATTGGCAGGTCTCTACATCTCTGGGAGCCGCAGATCTGTCTCACAAGGACAAGTAATGGGCACCTCTGGAAAAGGCATGCAGTACAGCACACCTTTCTTGGCTGCTGTGTGCGGGTACTGCCCGACCTTGCCAGCCAGCTTTGGTGCAAACTGGTCAGCCGTAGCCATGAGCATAGCCAGAAGCCATCTTAAGCATCTGAAATCCTCAATGCTGGAGAGCAGCCATGGGCTTGGCACACCACAGGCGAGCAAGGGCCCTTGGCCATGGCTTGCCTGGGGCACGTGCTCCCTGTTTGCATGCATAGCTGGGGGTTTGCGTGCCATTACGTGATGAGGGTGGCTTCATATGTCATTGGCACATCATCAGGCAGCTCCTTGTAACCAGTCTGCAAGCAGGCTACAGGCTGCCAGCAAGACCCTAGATGTGTGAAAGCTGCAGATCACAGAGCTGTTCCTGTGGCTGCCCATCAAAGGCTGAGCAAGCCCCAGTCCCAGCTGATTGCCTTCAATGGCAGAGTTTTAGGCTTTCAAGTCTGTATGGTGCTGAAGCACGTGTGGAACAGAAGTACCTGAGTTTTGTCAATGACTTTGTTCTTGTCAAATTTATGATGCAGAATAAGCTTGTGGGAAATGTGTTTTGACTGCATGCAGAGTGTCATATTCTACTTCATAGGCAACAGTGAAAAAAATAAAAGAAGGTGAAGCCCAGCAGTGGTCAAAATCTAGTCTTTGGTCTCCCTGTGGAAGTCCTGTGTCAGGAGATTAAGACTGAAAGGACAAACCTTCGTTGCTGCAGCAATTTTTTCTTTGAGAACCTGGATTAAGTTCCCAGCTCTGACAGATATTTCTGGTTTACTGGGGCCATTTACTTGGGCTCTGAAGAGCCTTTGGGAATGTGGATCTTACCTCTCTGGTGGCAGCTTCCCTAGGTAAAAAAGACAAAAANAGGATATTAACATTTCTGTCCCTGTCAGGGATTCTACAGAGATAAACGCAAGAAGGATTACAAGGCAATGAAGTCCCAAAGGTAGATAGGTGGGGCTGTAATAGTGTTCGTTCTGGCCAACTGTGTGAGTTTGAAGTAAATGGAGCTTATTTTACTCACTGCTGCCTGAACATCTCTTGCACAATTGCAATTGCATTCCTGAAACAGAAAACAGAGTTCAGCCCAAAACATCTGTCTGTATTATGCATTTACGTATGCAGCTTTTAATCCAAACTGACACTGTTGTACTCTGTGTTGCTCGTGCAGCTGCTTAGCAAATGGTTGGCAAGGGCTGGCAATTTCTGCTCCTGGCCATGTCTGCTGCTGAGCTGTGTACCCCAAAGTGCAAAAAAAATGTGTTGAGTTTGTGGTCAAAACTTTGCAGTTGAGTGGGGTAAAGGTCTTGAGCTCACTCAGACCCATGAGTCTTCAGAGACAAAATTTCACAGTCCTTTCCTGAAACATTTAGCCACTTATGTCATCTTGTGTAAATGCTTTAAGGGCTGTTCATGATACTGTAACTAAAGGTTAATGGCAGTCGAGTCTTCTGTTGATTTTGTTTTTCTAACCAGGATATTTGAGAAAGTGTTAAAAATTAAATTAAATTCAAGTAAAATAAAATAAAATCCCTATTGCACGTCTAAGGACAAGCTGTAAATGTAGTACAGGAGATCTGCATTTAGCACAGGTTGTTAACACCAAATTGAAACATGAAAATGAATGGTGGTTGGTATACTTTTCTTCTGTTCCAAAATGTGACTCCTTGTTTTAGACCAACATGTTGGCTTTGAAAGTGTGGATAACATGGAAAATAGGCAATCAGCAGTGTGTGCGTGTTTGATTCACATTTTATTAATATATTCACATTTTATTAATATAGATTTAAATTAAGTTGTCACTTGCTGTGTGCAGCCCCTGAAAAATGAATTCGTTGAAATGTTGTGATACAAAGTGCAAATGGGGAAACAGAACTGACATTTTAAACCAATACTCTAAAGCTGTTACTTGTGCCACTTATATCGGTGCTTTATATCAGTGCTGACATTGCATATTATTTGAAGGCGTTGAGCTGATCCAAACACAGGGGCAAGTGTAGTGTGTGACAGTGTGTGACAGTGGGTGTGAATTTGCAGGACCTTTTTTCTGCCTACAGAGAGCATACAGGGGACCTCCCTTAGCATTGGTTTCCCTCTTGGTAAAGAGATGACAAGCATACAGCATTGCACAGGAAAGAAAGGAAACTAAATAAAATTTCTTGAGGGCTTGTAGTGTGAATTGAAACTTGGGGCTCGGTGTTTAGGCAGTTGGTTAGACATAATCCTGCAGAAGTGGTCTGTGTACATGAAGCTATCGTGTTTGTGTTGCTGGCCATCTGGTCAGGTGCTTCTGTCTCAAAATCTGTCCCTGCTCAGAGGAACAAAGGAATTCTTGAAGGTACGTATTCACTGTAGTATGGCATCAAGGAACTCAGTGGACTTCTGGTGTTATGTGGACAGCTGTGATATTAATTAAATGCTTTCTAGTCTGGAAGCAAAACAAATCCAAAATATAATTTAGATTGTAATTAGTGTAAAAATGACTGGAGTTAAACGAGCAAAGTCTATAATTTGTATGGTCTTCTATTCTTCTGAAGACTAGCTCATGTCTAATGACATTGGCGAATATGTAAATTGATCAGCAGGTGAAAATGCCCTTGACTGGGTAAATTATGTGTAGTATTACCTTCCTCATGCCAATTGAAAGCACTAATGGATTTAATATGTATCATCCATTGCTGAGGTGAGCTGTTCACAGAGCAAAATTAGACCGTAATAGATATAGCCCATTATTTGCCCCTCAGTAATTGTTTTCTCTTCTAAAGTACAAACCAACATTGAAGAACCTTGCTAAACATAATTATAATAATTGTAATTTGAAAAATACAGGTATGCTGTCCAGTGTGGTTACAAATGCACTTAGTAGCTGACAAGCAGTTTAAATATTTTCAAGTGGAATCTGGGGGCTTGCTGAGGAGGACATGATGTGAATTTAAAATGATTATCCAGACGTCATTGGACAAGTGAATAACGAGCTGACTGGCCTAGTAAATCATGTGAACCTGTCAAACGTGGGAACACGTTGGGGAGGAGATGATGTCAAGTAACAGTAACTTAGCAACCTGGCATTTAGCTGTCCAGAGAATGAGTAAGAGTAACCACTTTTAAATAGCTGAGTAAATAAATGAATCTCTATATGTCTTAGGTGTGCTATAAAAATAGCCCAGCACCGTATGTTTTCTGTCAAGCTGCTTCTTTCTCTAGAATAAGGTGACTTATTATTTCTGTTGAAATGAAAAAATGAGTTGAAAAGTTAACCCACGTGCAAATGTGTATCTGCGGCCTTTGTCTCCTGTCTGGTGTGCAGCCTTTGGAAGTGTGTAAGGAATGAGTAAGAGCCTGCTTTGAGAAAGGCGATGCATTACAAGTGGGGTTGTTTAGACCTTGCTTATGCACATGAAGATTTGGATGGATAAAAACTATAAATTTCTTAGCAATTTCCAAGTCATTACATTTTCAACTTTCCAACAGTATTTTCTGAATGGAGGCAGAATCAGCTTCTGCTCTCACACCAAAATAAATCAAGGGGTAATTCCAGTGACCTCTGATCTCATTCGAGTTCATTGAATTCTTCATCCTCCCACACTGGAATGAATTGGTAGCAACTGAATGTACGTCGCTGCTGATGTTATAAAATAAAAAGTACTTACCCCTGCATTAGGTTGAGAATATGTGAGAGCAGCTACTACTTCTTTACTCTGGTAACTCTCTAGATGTAGTTTTATTCCAGAAAAATGGAAATGCTGAGCAGTTCTTTGAGAGCAGCTCTTTCCTGGTTTGGTAGGTCATCAGCTCAGTTCTCAGCTCTGCCAGAAGCATTCATCAACAATACCAGGAAGATCAGAATAAGACTTTTCCCAGCATTTTTTTACTTTTTAATTATCCAGCTGTATACACACAGACACATTGAGATCAATAGCTGGAGTCATTTGAAGACATCCTGGCATGGTCTTGAAGGGCCTAAAGGCTCTTTGGAGGCTGGAAACCTTAGATCTTCCCAGTCTAGAGCAGATCCTTGGCATGAGGGGTCATCTTGGCCACTGCAAGTTGCAGCTGAACACAGCAGGACGGCTGTGGTTCAAGGTTTAGGCCATTCATTGTTACGGTGACAACATGATGGTTTCACCTGTGAGAAAAGACACCTCAGGAGCATTATCCCAAAGCTGTCTGTATTAACTTAGGGTGTGTAATGTAGAACCCTCAGAGTGAACTTTGAGCTAGCTGAGTAGGAGGTTGACATTAGTCAGTGCTCAAATACTTAGATTCTTTGGTTGATTTTGTAGGCCACAGTTGCACTGCTGGCATGGCACAGGTTAGGCATGAGACAAATTCACAGGTAATGCAGATACATATTAGAAATCTGCTTTGTACTACAAGATGAATGCAGAGCAGAATTCATGCTGTTGGGAAGGTAATGGAGAGAAAAAATTGACTATCTGATCTGACAAATGCATGTGGGTGTGCAGTGTTTCTTTATTCGAAAGGTGATGTTTTGCAACTGCATGGTATAGGCATAAATGCCTTTTCAAAATGTAGCAAAGATTGAACCTTTGTTAGGACAGACAAGCAAGGTCTGATTCCAGCCTGCAAAAAGACGATTTTATTTTCATAGCAGTATTAAAGGAATTATTTAGTGAAGAACTTTGAGATGTAAAATCTGATCATTATGTGGATCTATTGCAGCTCATCTACACTATAATAATAATAATAATAATAATAAAAGAATACAAAAGGTATTCAGGAAAGGAGAGGGATACTGCAGTGCACCTATTTCAAACTCGATATTCGATTCCATTTTCTTATCTCCTTAAACATAATATTTTAACATATATTCTTGTAGTGCTAAATTGAAACATTTCTAATTTCAGTATTATTATAAAATTCTGCTATCATTGCAAGATTTACCATCACTACTAAACTTACTCCAAAATGAACTGACATCGTGGATGTTTGGAAATGTATTGCTGCTCCTGAAGAGATTGAAAGGGCTCTCATTTTCTTCTACTAAGTGAAAACCTGTTAATTCTCATCCGTTTTCCAAGTTCTGTAGCATCTCTTTTGCACAAAACGCAACCACTTCTAGTTTCTCTTCCTCATTGGTAGTCACCTCTGACATGACCCAATATGTGTGGCCACATGTTACATGCTCAGCATGTTCGCTCTGATTCAATACTCTGTTATGATGAAAATATAACTTTCAAAAAGCCAGTTCAAAACAAGAAAATTATCCAAGCACAGTCATTGTCTTGGAGGTAAAGATAAGTTCCAGTACTTCTGCTGAAGATCAGGAGCGCACTCTCTGTCACTTAAAGCTTTTGATAACTTAATATACCACTTTTTCAATTTCTTCTATCTTTGAAGTTCCGCAAGCAGCTAGGAGTGAAGAAGACAAAAAAATGTGGGAAAAACTGTTGATGGGATAGTGTAGGTTAGTGGAAAGTATCGTCAAACTACAGAGCCATAAGATTTCTTCTCCAGATTTGTGGACCCGTGGGATCTGACTTCCTGTCCCTTTTCATCATTGTAAATAAATAGCAACTCCTTTATCTTTGAGTGAAAGGGCTAGAGAAAACAGACCCAAGGAATCTGAATTTCCGATGAGGTTTGACCTTTTGTATGCTCCTATAACAAAAAAGGACCAAACTGGTGAACTCAATGGAAAATTTTAAGCACTTCTACACTTTTTTAATGTTTGACTCTATCTCTACGAGGTATCGTCCCTCAAGTACCTTGTGCGCTGCATTACTTGTGTTATTTAAAAACGATTGGAAACTTCAAAGCCTGATCTGCGTCAGTTCTGGAGTACTGCACCCAGTTCCAAAATGAGCAGTAGGAGCAAATACTGGCACAGCATCCAAGGAGGTCAAGCAGAAATGCCACCTGGTAATAGTGTGCTCCTCTTTCACATCTTATTGACAAAGTATTAAGCAAAAAAATCAAGTCTTCTTTTGAAATATAGGTAGTAGAATATTCCTCTGGTCTCAGATTAATCATTTCTGTTATTTCCTCTCATCCTGTCAAAATGAAACATGGTTAAATATGGGCATTGAGTGTTTAAACTGCTAGCAATGTTACCTTTCATTTAAGTAGATTAATAATGTGTACTCTACATAACAGATTGCTTTAGGCACCGAATGAAGACATTGAAAACACATTAAAATCAAGTTAGGCTTTCTGAAATAAATGCATGCTTTAGAAACAATTTTGGTTTGAAGTGACAATGCCTACAGTGTCTTCTTTGAGCCCTTTATCTCATTTGCCAGGGGGCAAGTATTGCAGATTTAAAGTCTTGGGTGGGAATCTTCCCGTAAGTCAGCACTACTGAAGAAGGTGGTGGGGTCCATGGAGGTGAAATTGGCCATTTGTGGTTAGCCAAGAGAAACAGAGCTAGTATAAGCTAGACAGACTTTCAGCATCCAAAGGAAGACAGGGCTGGAGGATGTGGCTAAATGAATCTTCTGAAGCAGTTTCAGTTTCTCTTTGATATTAAGACTTTCATTCAGCATAGTCAGCAGAGTGCTTTCTGAAGATGCCTTCCTTCATAGACGTGCAGATTGTTTCAGCTGGCAAAGCCTACAGATTACAGCATTCCACTCCTGCCACAAAGAGACTGATATGGCCCGTCTTCCTTTGGGAATGTTCCCCTCCTTGGGAACATTTGACTATATACACTCAGATAGAGCATCATACCTTTAATCTTTCTGCATAATGTTGAATTGCCCCTTCACTCCACAGTTTCTCCTGTAGTAAACTGGAGAAGTAGAACCTCACCCACACTGCCACTGCACTGCAAAGTTAAATTAGTTCCTAGCAAAATTCAGTCAGGTCTTCAGCTGGAGTTATTGGTGTTATAATAANGTTATTGGTGTTATAACTGTATGAAAGCCAGGCTCAATCAGATATTTAAAATTATACTGCTTACTGTGGCTTATCTTTTTCTATAGATAGTTTTTAACATTTCTTTAAAGAAAGTGTGTCATTGAATTTAATGTTCTGAGAAACCTTATGAACTTCCAATCTATCTGAGCCATATATTTCCGATTGTACATATAATTGTGTTTTTTATTGAATATGTAAGTTCCTTTTGATTTCTTAATACAGTACATGGCTTTTAGTAAGCATTTGAGAAGAATGCACACTACGGATGGGAGGCACTTTTGAGCCTTTTCAAATTGTCACATTAAAATTGTCACATTTGTTTAATTAGCCTGTAGATCCTGCCACATTGATTTATGTCAGCTGTGTAACAATCTCTTTGGATAGCTAGCAAATCTGACCAGAGTGCTTTTTTTTATTATTATTTTTATTTTTGCCAAGGAATTTCTCACATTTTTATTTTTGATATTTATTTTTGATTTAAAAGCAGTCATCCAGGCACCCAGCCTTGCAGAAGTCAGCTGAGGGAAATGTCAGCCTGTAGTATTAGAACGGAAGATGTTATTAGTTTCAAGCATTCAGGTGTTTGTTGACCGCTGTTCAAGGCAAGAGATAAAAACTGACTACAAACATGAATCTGAAGCTCAGAGCTAAGTGCCCAGGCTTGTTCAGCGTTCTCCGTAGACTCTTTATTATACTTGCTATGTTACAGTATTGTTTACCAGGGCTCTTAAGGTGAGGTCACTAGAAACCCTGTTTTCAACAGTGTGAAGTCCTTCTTTAAAGATTTGCTCTATTCCAAATTTTCTGTGCAATGTCTAAGCAAATATATTTTGTTGTTGCTCTTGTTGAGGGAGAGGTAGAAATAAGACCTTCTAGTGCTTTGCAGGGTAATGCTGGAATAACATGGGCACACCTGCTCTAAGGAGACTTGCGTGTGATGCTAATGGGAAAAAAACGCCAGGCTGCTGTTCCTTGTATTTGCTGTTGTCTCAGTGGATGATGTAAGGAAGGGACTAAATTTCGTCTCTGGAGCCAAGCTGGAAAATTGGTGATACTGTCTGTTGTGAGAGAGTAGATCTCTTTGAGATCTTCTGATGGAATTTATTATACAAGCACTGAGTGTGAAAGGCCCCTTTAGGCTTTGTAGTCCATGGATTCCTTTGCTATGAGTATATCCTGTGAAAGAATATGTTGTTTGCATCCCACACCCTAAGGTACAGCAACCTTTAAAAATATTCTTCCAAGACTCAGGAAAAAAATAAAAGAAAATAAAAAAAAAAATAAAACAAGCAAACTTTGTGTTTGTTTTCTAGCAGAACATTCCCAGTAGTGATTTCTTTTTTAATTTAGCCAATTAATCCCTTTCCACTTATTCCTGTACTTTATCATTTCAAACCTCTTGAGTCCCTAATCTATCCAATAAGAACTCTGAGCTGCCAGTTTATCTGAAAAATGAGTGTTTTACCAGTGAAATGAAGCTATAGCTCAGATTTTTTATTTTTATTTTTTTGTTTGTTTGTTTTGA
>VXAV01009736.1:357390-370987 GCA_013399715.1 Alectura lathami
GAAGTTGTCATGATCTCCTCATTACCATTTTTCTTAATATGATAAGTGTAAACTACAAGAAAGCTATCATGTCTGAAAGGATACAGGAGCCCTTAGGAATGTTATACTAACTGATTGTGCTCTTTGAAAAGGCTTAGACTGGGAATTTTGCTAAATGTATCATTCTGTCTCCTTTTGCAGCAGTGTTGTGGTTATATAGTGTCTCTCACTTAATACACAAGTTACCCTTCAAAAAGAATGCCATGTTACTGCAGCTACCCTTTGCATCTCTTCTGCAAATTGAGATCAACAACTTCTTTTTGGTAATTGCTTGAACATGATAATAAATAGCATGTTGTGCTGAAAAAAATAATAATAAACAAAAAAGTATTATTTGGCAGATTTATTCCAGTTTGACTTTGTATGATAACTGGTAGCTGTCACTGTTTGACACCAGCTGGAGTTGCAAATAGCAATGCTGCTTAGAGCTGACTAGCAACTATTGGTCTACTGGGTGGTCTTTTCCTGGGGTTGCTCCAAGTTTGTTCCAGATTGCTCATATGACCCCTGATAAACTATTCCTAATGAACAGCTTGCTATTTCTTTTTGGACAGCTAGAAGAAACAGAGACAAAGCATGTCATCGTCTAGTAATGCAGATATATAATTTTTAGATGCTGGAGCACCAAACTTACTGCCTTTTAGTGCTGTGGCTCTCATGTCCTTTTGACTGGCTTTCCTGTTGGGGGAGGGGGTGTGGGGGTTGAAAACAAGTGTTTGGAGACAGGAAGGTTACAGACTTTGGCATTTTTCAGCCCTGTTAATATAAGTTAGTTTGCTTCAGTGTAGTTTGTTGTCACATAGTTAAAATAAATAAATAAATAAATAAATGTAGGTGTGGAAAGCAATCCTAAATGAGGATATGTTCATCTGGTGTAGAGCCTGAACTTGCTGATTTCAAGTGTTTGGACCACTCTGTGTGGGACAAAGAATCCTCAGCTTTCATATGTTTTAGCAGCAGTTCTGGGTGGTTAATACTTGGAACATCAGACTCATTAGCTTTGTGAGGAAGGATGAGCTGGGAAATGAGGAATCAAATGCATGCATGTGACAGCAGGAATCTGTCTACCAGAAATATTCTGGAGCCTCCATACCTTAAGGGAGATCAAAAAAAAAACCTCAGCTTTTTTTGGCTTCAGTTTTCTTCACTCTTGAGGCTGGTTTATTTGGGTAAGGCTGACATGCCAAAAAAGTTTGTTGTATCAAAACGTATTTTATAGCATCCATCTATTTTTTCTACACCTGTTGGCTTAGCAGGAGTGGATCAAAGGGTAGTGTTGGCATGATTTACAGGACACGCAGATGCAGGAACAAACAAACTTCAAGGCACAAGTGGGGAAAATGAAATCAAGACTAAAATGTATGTTCTTTTCTAAATACTAAAGTTACTATTATAAACGCCAGGTTGCATGGTAAGGTTTCAGGTGACTGCTTAGGTCTTTCTGTAAGATAAAAAATGTAAAGGGTTGATTTAAAGAGTATGGGAGGCGGCAGGGACTCTCCCTCTCTGTCACAGGGCAGAATCCATAGTTTACTTTTGCAAGCATGCTAAGCTTTTGGCCTTACGAAAAATAAAGTGCCAAAGTGCCAAATTAAAGGATCCAGTGATCAAGCTTCAGATTGAACTTGTCTGGCCATCCAAGGGTTGCTGAATGCCGGTCGAGCTGCCTGTATTGCCCACCCATGCCTGTCCAGCTTATAGACACTGAAATTCGACCACTGTCCTGGGCATTGCATAAGATAAGAAATGAGAATGTCTCTGCCCCCAGAGCATTCAGTCTCTGATGTAGGCACTGGAAACGTATGCTGTAGGGGAGAGTGTATTCTTTGTATACTAAAGGGGAAGCAAATCTTCAACTGGGACGCATGGTGGGCTGGAAGGAGAGCGTCACACAGATGAAGGAAGAGAAATTATAAAAAAGAGCAGCTTCTGTATGGGCAGGTTTGAGCTTTTCTAGGTGTTCACTGGGTTTTCACTTCAGCCTCAGTCTACTGTTTTAATGGCATACCAGTTGAGGTGTTGCTTAATCATGTCAGAGGAAAACACATTAAAAAGAATGCTACCCTGGCACACCCCCTCAGAAAGACTCATGCTGCAATACTGCTTGTGTGGTAGAATAAAAGAGATCTGGCAGAGTCTCGATTTTGAAGGCAAAAAAACAGCTTTTGTGAAAGATTTCAATGCGTATTGTACCGCAGTGTGTGGTAGCTTCATTCCTTTGTATTCAATGAGTAACAACTTGGAGTCCAATTTTAATGAAAGCAAACCATGCCTTATGCAAACAAATTCAGCTTTAAACTCAAATGAGTTGTGTATCCTGGTTTCTTAATTTCCCCCTGTATGCTATTTCAGATAATCGATGCCCCTGTTTGAAGACAAAAGCTGGTGTCTTCTGGTTCAAGTTGATGCTTTCAAATTCTGGGAGATTTTTAGACTGAGTTTCATCATATTATCAAGCTGTGGGTTATAAACTNTACAGGACTAGATGTTATAGTTTAGCCATTTAATTTTGCCTGATACTGAATTTGGAGATGTTATTTTTTCACTAGGTTGGTGTAAGTGGCTCCAGAAATTAAATGCTTTTTGTAATATATTACATGGATAAGGTCTTGTCATGTGACTACAAAATTTGCTGCTACTGTTTGTATGAAAAAAATACATGAATTGATTATGTCTGGCAACATAAAGGAGATGGTGTAATGTGTCGTATAAATGTGCACAGTTGAGTGCCTTAGAGTAGGTGAAGTCTTGTTTTGTAACTGTAAATTATAGTTCTGCTCTCCTCTGGGTGTGAACCCTAAGTTTCAGAGAAGAAAACGGGCAGTTCAAGACATGCCTTTTTGCTTGTGAAGCTCAGGATGGATGGAACAAATTACCAGATTCCCTTAAACAAGTGCCAGCAGTGAATAGTTTCAAAACACAGTTGCTTATTTACTTGGACCAATGGTGCCAATGTTTTGTAAATTGCAAAGATGAAATTATATCTTGGTATTAGTAACTTTTTGAAGAATGAGCTTTTTATTACTTATTGTGCCTTTGTTTATATTATAATGCTGTACTGCCAGGATATTATGTTGTATTTAACAGTTCAGTGCATACTTCCTATCTCTTGGGGCCCTCATGAAAATTAGATGTGCCACCCCTGGAGATGGTTACAAGTATCATTTTGAATAAATAAAATTGATGGGATATGGCTGTGCATCTCGTTGGGAATTATAAGCTGCCGAGAACAAGAGGTGTTGCGTTGGCCATGCCGTCCCCAAGAAGACTCTCATGCTATGTATTGGGCAATTAAATCATTAGTTTGGTGACAGAAAAAAGATGTCTGGCTTTCTGAAAGTAGGCTTAGTATGAATGACCACAAGTACCTGAATATTTAATGATTAACTTTTAGGGCTCTATGTTTGGTGTTAACTGAATATCTAGTTCTGGGTACCCTACATGGCCCAACATCTCACACGTTCCACAGTGTGAGTTTCACAGAAGTCTTAATTCTGTCTCGCCTTATAAAACTTTTCATGGGAGCTCTAGTGTAGGCTTCCTGTAAGGTCCTCCTTCATGATTTGCACTGCGTGATTCGACTTGATTATTTTCTGCCGATTATCTTCTGTGAATCCTCAGTGCTCCTTCTGCCTTTTACTTGTGCAGATTGCGTAAGCCTGACAAGAGTAGAGATACAACTACTACAGGTGTTTTGTTTGATTGCAGTCCACCATAATGGACCCTTAGGGAGTTGTGCTGCATGTTCCTGAAGAGGCCAGGAGTATGTAAGAAGGTGTTTGGGAGCACAAAACCTGCATGGAATGGAATTGAAGGGCTGTCCTTGGCAGTGTGAGCCCAATTCAGGGTAGGTTTTGGCCATGTAATCTTCCTGGGGTGAATCCTGAAGAAACTTACCTTGACCCGCCTTGGAGAGAATTATCCAACACGTTTCAGAGAGGAGCCTGGGTACGTACTTGCACGAGCACAGCATGAACCATTAGAAGCCCAGTACCCAGCAGAGAGCTAAATCAGTTGGCAGTGTTGACATACTACCATATAGGCTGTGGTTACTTCTAGGATTGTGTCAGACTTGCTAAACTGGAAATCCAGCGGTGGGTTCATGTGGTGTAGTCTCATTGCTCTCCCCCTAAAACAGCCTCTTGAGCTGAGATACCTTCTCACTGTAATGGAGCATTGTTTTTCTTCACATACACAAGATTGGTTAGAGCAGTAAGTACATCAATCATGATCTGCTATTTTTTATTGTCTTCTAAATGCTCTAAGCAAAGAATATAAGTGTTATTAGTTATAAAAGCCACAGTATGAAGAAAAGATATTGAAAAATGTGAAGTGTACAGGAGGCACAGAATATAGGGAAGCTCAACAGTTAAAGAAAATGTCTGTATTGCTATCACTTTCTTTGTGTAAACAGTTCCCAAATGTTAGCAAGGAAGGAAAGGAAAGCATATGCTGTAATGTTTTTAGTCAACCCCTATTACCTTCTAAGGCAATTTCTGTATTCATTTTCATTGCATATCATTTCTGTCTGTCCTTCCCCTCCTTATGAATACGGAAAGGAATAGCTATTTACCATGGGAGGCTACGGAATGCATCTCGTTCCCCAGCTGAGCAAAGGGAATTATTTGTTGTCATGGAGAAAAGCCACAAGGTGAACACCATGTTTTTGGATTATAGTCAGGAAAATGGCTGCTTTTTGCAGAATAAACCCTAGTCTTGTAATAAGAAACTCGTGCGTGTGCGCAATATATTTCCAAATGGCTTTCTAGTAGTTTTTGGTATAGCAGCAAGGCAGATTCTAGTGTGACAAAGGCATCATTGCAGATGAAATTATGTGCTAGGCGCTTGCCACTGGTAATAAATTTGCTAAAACATTTACATGAGTAAAAAGTTTCCTGCCATAATACTCGTACCAGGAAAGCTGACTTTCTCTTGGAGGTCATTGGTCTGTCACTGAAATCTTTTTTATTTATTTATTTATTTGTTAGTTTATTTTCCTTATAGGGAAAAATATGGGGAATCCCTTTGATGCTAAGTTTTCTAACTGCTGAAACCCCGATAGTCAAATCCATATCTATGAACTGACCTGTCATGTCCCTACCAATACTGTCCTAATGTCCTAAATCCTTCCTCATGAAGCCTATGGCACAATATAAACCACAGCGATTACTGGTCAGGATATTCCCAAGTGTGCGTATAAATTTTCCATTCCTTCATAAGGAATATGTATGAAATACAGCCCTTAGTTTTATTGCCTTTGTGTTCAGTCAGGCTTTAGTGTCATTTGCTTATACAGATATATAAGCTGTATATATATACATACACATGCACACATATCTATTCATTCTTTCCTTAGCCTTCTGTTCCCCAAAGATAAAGAGATGACGTAGTTTTTAATTCCGTATGCATCACACGCATAAAATGTGGCTGCCCCTCATGCATTGCTGGCTTCTTAGCAGGGAGAGTTTGATCAGGTTTGTATAAATGCTGAAACTAGAAAGATACTGTGAAACAAGACACACTTTTTATTAAGATTGCATTGATAAATAGTTAATAAAACATTAATAAATCATTAATGGAATCCTTAATAAATGGTAAATCACTTGGTTATCTTTATTCCATCAAGGCATTAAGTTGCATAGCACCAGCTGTAACATCCAGTTTGTAATAACCTTGGAACATCTACTCATCACATACTAATTTTTTTCTGAACTCAACATTAACATACTGTGTAACCAAAACTTGGAGAAAGTTTAAATCAATGGATTTAGCTACGAGCTAAAAGGAGTGAGTAGGGCAGCTGGCAAAGAGAATACCAGAGGTAAGGTCCCTTTAACTGCAGTTGCTAGCGACGTGTACAGGACTGCTCCTCCTCTTTCTCCCTGTTCCTCTGGCTGCTCCCTAATGAAGTGGGCAATGAGTTGGTGTTGAAACTTCCTTTGTTAACTCTAATGCCAAAGAAGAGAAAACCACCAGGATTGTTTCTTTCTTTTTCTGCGTTTTTGTGGATCTACTATTCACAACAGACAGTAAGAGACGTGAGAGAGATCTATCAAACTAAGGAATGGCACAATGGGCTGGGTAGGGTCTAAGAAATCTCATAATCTACTACACAACCTTGTCCCAGTGCAGGAATCAGTTCTGCCTAAGCCATTCCTGACTGATGTGTGCAAATCTGTTCTTAAATGTGCTCCTCCAAAGATGGAGTTTGTATCCCTGCATGGACAATCTATTTCAGTGCTGCACAGTACTTACTATTAGAAAGCTTTTTCTTGTGTTTAACCGGAATCTTTCTGGCTGCAGTTTAAGTACATATCCACCATGAAACTGGGGAAAAGATTATTCTTTTTTTGCAATGGCCCTTTCTGTAGTTGCAGACTGTTCTCATGTCTCTTCTTAATTCTCCCAAGGGAAAAGTAGCATGAGTCCTATATCTTGGGACTTATTAGATCAGGCTAAGCAGTTTAAAGTGCACTGTAGGAAGAGAATGTGTCTCAGAATGGATGCAGGATACACGGTCTAGCTGCTTTTTTCCATAATGACCTCCTTACAGCCTGTCTCAGTGTTTTTATCTGTATTTAAAAACACGGCACTTTCATTTGAACAAGAAGGAAATTATGGAAAAATGAAATACAGAGAAAGGAAATAAATCTGGAAGATGGCTATTAATTTTAGGACTGGTTTTGTAAAGCTATTTACCATCTGCTTCATATCCCCTGTGCTCAGTTCCGTAGAAACAGGCAGGTTTAAATCCTTCCCCAGTCCTCTCCTTCCTTTTAAATCCTGATTTGGCCCCATACCTCTGCTGCCCTTAAGAAGTTTGCTCAGAGTAGTTGTATTTTCAGTGATTCATTAGAGCTCTTCTGCATGTATACATCTTAGTTACTTACCTGAGGGGTTTTATAGCTGAAAAAAGCAGACTGAACTGAGGAGACGAGCATGCCTAGCTCTAATAAATAAAGCACATGGGTTCAATTAAAACAATGTTTAAATAATTTTCAAAAGGAGGATGCTTGCTGGTACTACATCAGAGGACCACAGTGACTTTTAAGCCAACAAACTTTGCAGGTTTTCTTTCTCATTTAATCTCCAGGCCTGTAAAAAAATGCATGCTTCCACAGCAGTCATCTACCCACCCCAAGAGCTAACATGATTTTGGAATTATTTAAGTCCAAACCATGTGAAAATAAATCCTAAATTGATTTTGTGGGATTACTTGGTTTCCATTAAATTCCTCTATAAAGCATTTCATATGCTCAGTTGTGTTATTGTTACTTCCAGGAATTTCTAAATACTTCCAAATTTTGATTGATTAAACTTTTTTAAAAAAACTTTTCCTGGGAAAAAAAAAAAAAAAAAAGAATATGATTCTCTGCCTCCTTTCCCAGGTGTTTACAAACAACAGTGATTATATATACATCTTAACCAATGCATATACAACACACGCGTTTCGTGTTTCAATTAATTGGTTCTTTAGTGTTTTAACATATTAAAAGACAGATATATCAGATTACACAAATTAAACAAAATAGAGCTTTTATAGACGAGGGACCTCCAAAAGAAATGAGGACATTGCAAAGAATGCTGAAGTCGTGTGGATGGTTAAACAAATGACATGCTTTCTTCTAGGGCCCTGATTCTCTAAAGTAATGTGCATGTGCTTAAGGAACAAAGTATGAGAGAGTTAAGCAGCCGGTCACATCTCTGCAGGGTGCGAGGCTGGGGTTTTGACCCTTCACTGCAGCCAATGCAGTGCCATTTCTGTGCGTCATTCTGTAGCTCGCTGGTGCTCTGCATGAGCGCAGTGTGCAGATGTGCGGGGCTCAGTGTGGGACTGGGGTGTAGCGCTGCAGCCAGTGTGTTGTGATGTTTTTCAGATGAGTAAACTCAAAACTTTATCTACAATCATTCAACATCCTTTAGTCAACAGTGCTGTAGCATCTCTCTGTTGGTAGATGTAGGTATGGTTCTGTAAGTAACTATATACTTTATTGTCACTTCCACATATGTAATGTTTCTTTATCTGCTCACCTTTAAGCCCTTGTGTTGCTCTGTGTGTATGATCCTGTCTGGAATTTTCTATCCAATTGAATTGAAATGCTTCTTTCATAGCTAGGTTGTACCTTTGCAATGCACATTGATGCTCACAAGGTCACTAAAAATACACATGGACTGGATAGTCCTAACTTCACCAAATTTGACTACTGCCTGTGACCTCAGTGAGGTCAGGATCTCTTACCTCATAGTTGTATTACCTCAATTAATAGCAGACTCATTTTTTTCCTTTTCCCATGGTTTTCTGTTTGGGTGTCCCCTAAAAGAGAGGTGAGTAGATTTGCTTACAGTTCAGCCCACTGAGTTGGTACTCAGTGGACTCTAGACGCATTTTGACAATAATGTTCCAAAATTTTTGCTGGTGGCACCATCCCATGAATCCTAGGCTCTGTTTCAAGCCTTTTGTGCCTGGGCAGGAGGAGACTGAGGTCAAGCCAATAATTGCAGTTCTAGAATATGCTTCATTTCTGCCTTCAGTAAGGCTGCTTGCCTGTCCCTCTTTTAATTATGTGATATAGTCTCGGTTTCATCATTTTGCTATGAGGAGATTTGCCACTTAGCAGCCTTTATGGCATAGACTTTGGCAGAGGCATACAGGATTTGGGTTATATCATCTCACAGAAGAGCTGACAGGATGCTTAAATCTTTTTCCACCATCCTCTTTGTAGAAGTCAAACCATCAGTGCAATAAAATTATGTTATCACACTGAGCTGCTGCAGCTTCACTCACCAGGAGGGACGAGCTGGTCAGGAGCTGTCCCATTCCTCCTCATTGCCACCATCTGGGCTTTGAGAAGGCCCTAGACGTCTGCACCCTCATTTGTCCTTAGATCATCTGCCCAAGAAACCAGCAAAGCCTGGCCCTAGGCTGCACTGGCTGTAGCTGTGTGGCCCTTTAGATAAGCTGCGGGTGTGCCTGTGGTGTGCTACGCTGGTGGATGCAGAGCTGTGGAGCCCAGCAGGGCTGAGCTGCAGGAGCAGTGGCTCCTGCCTCTGGCTCCTCCATGGCTTGACCACAGGTTCTGCTGGTGCAAGGCTCAGCCTGGCCTTCCTGCAGCAGCAGCATCACTAAGAGTGGAAATTTGATGGGCTTCAATAAAATAGTGGTGCCCTGCAGGAGTGTAGGGGAAGGTTACATGCCTACTCGACTGACTGAGGACTATGGTGCATAGTTTTTCCTTTCTTTTTCCCCATCTGTGACACAGGATTTTTGAGGGACAACTGGAGACCCGAAACCTGCTGGCTGCATCTTCAGTGAAATAGGCATTAGCATCCAGTTGTAGGACAGGCCATGGCTTTAGCCCAAATGCAGCCACTACACTACCCTTTTGACAACAGCTATTTTTAACTGAATTAATTGTATTATGTTACATTTTCACTTGTGGAATGTTTGCACTGGCTGTCACTCCTACAGAAACTTGTGTGCTCAGAAGTTTTGTTGTGAATGGTCCTGGGCATGACTAGTGAGAAAGAGCAGCTGGGAAGTTTAGTTTACTGCACTCAGGATCATGGGCATTGCACACAAAATTTCTTAGATCAGACTCTCCTTTACTCTTTGTCTCAAGAAAGAATCGTTTCTGAGCTTTGTAGGCAAAGAAAACAACCAAGACAAGCATAACAGATCACCAGAGACAAGTATTACCGCCTGTCTGAATATTTATTAAATTAAAAAAAAAGATAAGAGAGAATGGAGCAGCATCAACCATAAAACATACTCATTACAAGGGCATCTACAAGCTTTGCCTAAAACAACACTATTGCAGCTTCTCTGTTTAACTGATTTTTCCTCTCTCCTGGACATAAGCCCCATTCTGCTCCCACTGTGCTCAGTGGGGTGATGGCTCTGGGCCTCTGTGAAAAAACCTGGTGTGCACTTTCTCTTCTGTTTGTGTTTCACAGCCACAGGCACCCAGGTGCTTTCTTTGAAGACATTTGGAACGTGTACAAATGATAAATGAATAGATTGATACAGAAAATGTTGCTTAGACAGTCTGGTTTGCAGGTCTTCACCAGAGATTTGGACTTCCTAGTAAAGGACAGGCTTTCTGTGTAACACCATACAAGTCTCTCAGTCCCTCATTTTGAAAAGAAATAGATAGTGCTCTGATACAGAGACACTGCATACCACAGTAAGCACCTATGAGAAGATGCTTTGGTGCTTAAAGCACTGTCCCTGCTCTCTTCTACACCAGGCATTCATGCTGTAAGCCCTCTCCAGATTTTTCTAGACCTGGCTCTGGCTAATTTTGCCACTACCTAATGCACAGTGTTGCATTTTGCCACCATGAGATTCTTTATAGTATTGCATCTAATGCAATCCAGGAGAGATCCCGTTCCTGCTTGGGCTTTGCAGGTAAAAGCCTCTTCTGTGCTTATGGTGACTTCACCCATACAGCTGTGGAAAGTGGAACCAGATGTCACCTGATGAAAACACACGTGCTCAAAATTTTCATGAATGAAACCTGTCCTCACCCTCTTTACCAGGAAGGGTAGTTAAGGTGTTCATCTGCCACAGAAGGATGGGTGGTGGTGCTTCCTAAGCAATTGCATCTCTCAGGCTCAGTGGAGAGTACATGATAATTTTTTCCTCTCTTTCTTCTATACTTACTTGAATTTGTTTTCAAAAACATGTTTTTTTCTTCCCTAGGAGATGACCCATTCCTGGCCTCCTCCTCTTACTGCTATTCACACTCCTGGAAAGGCTGAGCAGACCAAGTTTTCTATCCCAAGCAAGGTACAAGTAAGTTATTACCAGTGACCTGATTAACATTCTGTTTTGTTGAGTGTTCTTCATTGGAGAGTTTATTTTTGCAAATGGTTCCATTTAAAAAAAAAAAAAATTCTAAGACTATTTTTAGTTGGAAATTCCCAGTCAAACTGTTGTTACTAGTAGGGCTGCTTATTTAAAGCTGCAGAAGTTATAGCAGAAGAAAAGTGATTTTTATCTGTCTTCTTACGAGAGTCTTTCTACATCCAGTACAATGTATTTTGGTTTTCATTGTTTGTGTAACACGGTGGCTGATACAGTATTTGTGTCTCTGTGATTGATTGAATAATGAGGTGTATGCTGCATGGTCAAATTATGGTGAAATTGCATCTATAGGTACACTCCAAGGGCACACAGTCACAAAATGCAGTGCCTAGTATTGGCCTTGTTAAAAGTACACACTCAGCATTTGCCAGATCAACAGCACGTGCCTGGAGTCTACCTGCAGTTCACCTCCCATACAGTGGGTTGTTAAGCTGTATGATTTGAACATGCCTTTAGCCCAAATTCTGTTGTTGCCTTCTAGCTGTGATTGTGGTAGAGCAGTTAGAGATCAAGCTTGCACCCAGAGCAATCAGGGCCGAAGGTACCTTTTGCTGGGACCTTTTACCTGAACACCTATCAGCTGTTGGTGTTTGGGAAGAGGTGAATTTCCCCTGGGCAGGAAACGTACAGCAGTCTGACATGGAGCTACATGCATTCTAAAGGCAGGACCTTGGAAAACAGCTTTTAAAGCTGTACTGGTACTGCTTGACATTATGGTTCAAGCAATCACATCCTCCTTTAGAAGCTGGAATGTGATTTTCCTCTTACTGATTTTATCTGTTTGGCAGATAGTCCCCTGTCTGAAATGTAGCCGCCATACTTAATTGGAAATCATATGAAATTAGCAGTATCTGTGGCTCCTTAAAAATAACAAAGTCAGTGCGTGGAAAGTCTTATTTTAGTGGAATGTGATTGTTACTGCTCCAGCACTGCCAATGTCAGTGCAGTTATTTGCTGCAGCAATAAGCATCATAAATCATAATCATACAAGAGTAGATTCCTCACTGTAAATTTGGTTAAAGTCAGTTGAACCCATTTAGATGAAAGTAGATTCCTACCTGTGTGAATACATATGTAAGTGAGAGTAGCGTTTTTTGCCCACAGGAAGCTATATTTTTTGATTTATACTATCTCTTAATTTAGCGTTCTGTTTTTAATGGGGCATAGAGAAACAAGTCCTGCAGACTGCTGGTATCTCCATTGACAGCAGTATAAGCATAAGTTCAGAGAAGCTAAAATTTTATTTTGCTCTTCTGTTTCTATTGTTTGCTTTGAACTTTTAAGATCCACATCAAAATTAATAATTTCTGGCCAGGTTAAATGTTGATCCTAAAATTCTTGACCATATCACTTTAATATAAAATATAATTTTGATTTTTTTGAGCTAGCATTTCAGGAAATAAGCAAGCACATAAATGCTTCTATGTTAACTAGTTTTACATTTAAAAATAGAACAGAAATGTCTTTTCAGAACGATACACTAAATCAATTATAGCTAGCCAAATTATAGATATTAGACATAACAAGGCTAGGTTGTGCAGCCATATAGACCAGAGAAAGGCACTGTTAGTTCTCAGTTTAACTAAAAATATCAGCATCTCCATGAGAAACACATATAAAAAATGTGATAACAAAAATGGAAGTTATCAGAACAATTTATTCCTTTGACATTCAAATTTAAAGTGCCATGTTTACTCTTAGGGCATGATTTACTTCACAAGGGTCTGACTGACAGCACAGGACAATATTAGGAACTAATAATGCCCTAAGAGGAAGTGCAGTGAGGGCTTTAATGACTTTAACATCCTACAGAACTAACACTTCCAGCAAAGCAGTGCTTGGCTGTAAGACGAGGTTGTAAATAACACCTTAATTTCAAATGATCAAACTCTGTCTTGGAAGGAAAGCTGATTACAATCACTGTGGACTGTAGAGCCTAAAGAAAAACGAACCAAGAAACCACCTGTGACATTAAGGGAGCTTAGATATTGTGAGCCAACAAAAATCCCTGTATTAGCATGCTCAGAGTTACAAGCCAGATTCTTTGCTTGGTGCAGAGTTGTATTTCCATTGATTTCATTGGATTTGGACCAATGTTCATCAGGTGAAGAAACGTTTCCTGCATCTTTATCAAATCCTATGTGTCACAGCCCCGACAAAACCACTGTGCCTATCTGCAAAAGATTATTGTATTTTCAAGAAACAAGATCAAAAAAGAAAGGCTGAATGTAATGCATTTACATTTTACATCACAGATGCCTCATACACATGTCCATGGCCAAGCCTGGAAAAGGCTAGACCGCTACTGTTATAAATCTGTGCAGTGAATTCATAAAGGAGGACTGTGTAGCTGAGGACAAGCTCTTGTCTGAACTGTGAAATTGTCCCTAACTGGTGCTCTGCCTCCACATTTAATGTTTATTTGAACTAATGTCTCTGGAGTTGCCACGTGCTCTGTTCTCTGTACCATCTCCTTCCTTCTTTGTGTAAAGCCAGTGCCCTTAATCTAGCAAGCAAAGATATGTCTTACCTTCTTCATCTCATGTGACTAATGCTGACATTTGGTGTGTTCTTCTTTGTAGGACTCCCAACATCTGACCTCAGGATACAATGCACAAAGTAGGTCTTTGCCATCCTAGTCCTAACAGTCAGGGTTAGGTTTTCTGGGGGTTGTTTTTTTTTTTTTTTTTT
>VXAV01009736.1:378256-392843 GCA_013399715.1 Alectura lathami
TTAAAAAAAAAAAAAAAAAAAAAAGCTTGTGCCTGCGCATCTTGCAAACCGATTGTTTAATTAAAATCCATGTCACAGAAAGCACTGGGTGGGAGGAGTCTAGGAAACTGGCAAATATAAAGTCGTTTCCTAATTTCCACAAGAGCTTTTTATCCTTCAAGATAAAAATAGGAAAAAAAAAAAAAAAAAGATAAATCTGTAGGTAGTTTAGCTTTCAGAAAATTGTCTCTTATTGAAAAGTCTTGTTTAGTCAAAATACTTCACAAAAAGATCTTTCCAGGTTTTGAAAGAAGGATGTTGACTCATCTACCTTGTATCGACAAGAAATACTTCAGTGCAGCTGTCAGGCTCAGCTGAGTCTGTAAAAGTAGTAAATATCTCCAGTAATGTGGGGATGGCTTTCATGACTGCTTACCTGTTATACTCCGTGTAAGTATTTGCTTTTTAGGTACCACTGATAAGTTACATGCACTCAACTGCATTTTGAGGACATATATGTGCTTTTCTGCAGAGAGAGAGGAATGTGAAATCCATGCTGCCCATTTTTGATTTAGCATGAATTTCAATAGTTCCAGACAGATTGGAAAGCCTATACAAATCATATAGTTTCAAGTCTGGCTGTGTGCTAGACTGGAATTTTGGTTAGGTCAGACCTTTATCTCAGCTTCTTTTTGTGGTTCTTTATGGGGAGATTGAAGAGGAACTGAAACTGGTGACCTGTCTTGACCTTTAGTACTGGATTAAAATTCCAACTTGCTGCCATGGCAACAGGCCTTGAAAATTAGATCCTGACAGAAGCAGGGAGAAACTTAAAACTGCAACTGCGGCACTGAGCTGAAGAAAGGTTGCTTGCAATTGTCAGTGACAGGCTCTTAATTGGAATAATCTGCCTTTCCCTGTACTTTAAAGAAAATAATAATAATAAGGAAGAGAGAAATGAAAAGGACAGAAAATGGTGTCTTGACCATTTTAGGCAAAAATCTGCTGCAATAATACAGAGTAAAACACATACTGCAGCATTCAGCATGAGCAGGCTCTGATATTAGAGGTGGCAGCAAGTGAACCTGCGTGACAAGAAGGGACCTAGACATGCACTCATGAAGGTCTAAACCAGCCAGACCAGGCCACTAGCAGGAGTCAGACAGTGGCCAGTGTGAAATCACAGCTTAACTTTCTGCTTTTTTTCTTTAACAAGACACCAGAGATCAAAAGAGACATCACACTGTTGCATCTGGCTCCCAGGATCCATGCAATTATCTGTTCTGTAAATGTAAAGGGATAAATATAAGCTAGATAGTGCTATTTCAGATCAAGTGTGATAAAAGTTACTCATTTTCCAATCTAATCAATGCAACAGAGATAATAATGCAAGTGCTTCACTGCTAAAGGGTTTTGTTGTTGTTGTTGTTTTTCACATAAAGAGCAAAACCTAACGGAAAAACGTACAGAGGGTCACATAATGGATTTCCTGCTCCTTTCCATTTGATCCAGGAATGTCCCTTAACCCAAAATCCAATAACCTTGAAGATCAGATTGTAGCAACTTCCTTTGTTAACCTGTGACCACCCCATCACCAAGGGGATGCTGCCTCCTAGCAGCCCCTCTTCCTACAGTCCCTGTAGGGATTGCTATCTTCTTTTTATAAAACAATATATATATATATATATATGTATATATATATATAAAGTGAGTAGGTTTTACATACTAGATAAAGGATACTGCTGAATAGATAAGCAGATAGTGTTGAATTGGATCAGACGCTCTGTATAGATAGATGACTGAAGTAGAATCAGATTGGGTTGCAAGTATTGCATACAACTAGATGAAAGTTTAACAACTGTAGGTAGATGGCATTAAATTTTTTGAAGAGAGTGTTTTGTCAAAGGTTGATGTCCACAGTCACTGCAAAGTCCTAAGACCATGTTTGGAGTCTGAGTTCAAGTAGAGGATATGCACAGAAAAATATTTCCTTTAGTTTTCTTTAGACTGTACTAGTAATGGATTTGATTTGTTACATATTGGTGTATTGTGTGATTATAGGATCAGAGGAAATACTGCAGGTGTTCACAATCACAAAGTTTTGGATAATATGCTTTGTATCATTCACTGCATGGTTTAGAGATAATGGCTATCACTAATACTGTCCATTATCGGGAGCAGGTAACCATTAGGTGAGTGCGGGTTGCATTGAAATAATGCATTATAATCTCATCTTAAAAAAACACTGATTTCTGGAGTAGACTGTTGACATAATACACAGCAGAAAGCAGGTGAGGTGACGAGCCATTTTCTAACAAAAGGAAATAAAATCCACTTAACATTTCTCAGCCTCAGAGTTATGTGCTTCAGTAATGTCAGACAGTTAAAAATAGAGGCCATTCATTTGAAATTTCAAGTGTCGAATTAGTTCCTAGAGCAAGTTAGTTATATCAGAGGAGTTACAGTAAGAGATGAGTTTGGCCCATCCCAGCATACTCTTGCCACCATTTCCTATAAAAGCACCACTAATTCTGCCTTTAATTACTGTCAGACTGTGATATGGAGCCCAAGAGTATCTGGCAATAAAGTTGTGTTTTGCCAGGGGGGAAGGTAAAGAAACATTTAAATAGGTTTTTAAAATAAGCATGAAATCTCTGAAGATATACTGTTGTAGTGTATGCTGTATATCAAAATATATAAGCATCTAGTTGTAACAATGGCTTTGTAAACACATTACTGAGCAAACTATGAAAAGTAATCCACCAAGGAGCTGTTTCCCTAACTCATAAGCACTAAGTTAAGAGACCAGTGCCATAAAGTAGATATGTGCTGTTAAAAAATACTTCCTTTTTTGTGAGATTATTTTGTTTTAAGCCCACTGGATGATTCCTTTTTATTTTAGATGTGTTTATTTTTATGCTTGGAAATATCTGTATTTAAGGAAAAAGTCATCTCCTCACAAAATCCATGAATATTTATTAATATATGAACAGGGGGCAAACAATGCTAAAGGGTGGCATGAAAGTGCCCACGTGCACCTCACATGGGCAGAGCAGCAGTCCTGCCACGGCTATCTGCTAGGTTTTGGTGGAATTACAATATTGTGATGTATAATGAGGAAAGCCTTCAACACTGTCATTGCTTTCAGCAGCCTGCAGGCATGGCCTGAGGGGCGGTTGGAGCCCACCTCCTGGGGCGTGCAGAGCTTCCTTGATCCCTGTGGTGGCTCAGTGAGCTTTCAGCTACTGCAAGGCAGCCCCACCACAGCAGGGCTGCAGGCTGTTTACCCAGGCTGCACATGTACTTCAGTTTTATGGCAGTTTGGAAGGCCACAGTTTCCAAATAATCCTGGCATAGAAGTTGATCAAATGTGCACATCGCATTCCTTTATATCCCTGCCCCAAACCAGAGCACCTGCTGTAAAATAGAGAAGCCATGAGGTAAGCCACCCCGTTGTATGAATCGTTCAGATCTTGCCTAATGCCTAGCTGAGGATTCTTCCCGTCATACAGCGTTCAATGTTAGGACAGAAGGGGGATCACAGCCAGTGTGTGATCTGAATTCTGGGTAGATGAGCTTTTTTACATTTACCCAAAATGTCTTCTTTCAAGGCCAGCAGCAATGTTGCTGGTGACTACAAGGGGAGTTTGCTCAGATAGTATGCAGCTCACTCTCTGAGGGATTTTATTCAGGAAATTGCAAAACCTAAGTAAGAGAAGGTGTTAAGTGAATTATATACAAACTGGATATGGAACTAATCTACCATAGTCAAAAATCAGTAAAAGGCATGTATTGATAATTGCCATCATTTTTTACATTTTTTTAAGTTGTGCAGCTATGCAAATACTGAGCTAAAAATCCAATTTTATATTCCTTCTTCAAAATACAGAATTGTCCATGTTATTTTGCTTTAGCTGATGTTACATACTATTGCTATTAATAGACTCTTGTGGATTAAATAAAACTACACAAGGATTAATGTAGGTTGGATCCTACATGGTACACGGCCCAAACTGACTAAAATCGGTGAGAGACCATTCATTGATTTTGTTTCCTTTGTCTCACCCAATAGAAAAAGTAACTGTTTAGGGGACCAGGGAAAATTTGTGTGGTTGAAATCTCAGCTATGACTGGTCATGGTGCTGTTCTTAGTAAGTAAGAGGAGGTTGAGAAGAATGGTCACTGTGCCTGGTTGTGAAGATTTTACAAGACTTGTTTCTTAGTATAACAACATGGCATTTCATCATTGTTGATTTTATAAAGACTGAAGACTTGAATAAGCAGCTATTCATGTGTAGTAACTTCTTAAGTCCATTCCAATAGGTAAAATTTCTTCACGTGTTGTCTACAGAACATGCATCATGCATCATATTAAGAAAAGAATAAAGCAAACACAGTGAATCTGTTAAATCGTAATGGCTCCCAATCGTGACAAATTTGCTGATTAAAGCTGATTGAATACACATTTAAATGATAGATGATAATGGCTTGGAAAGAGCCATTATGATCTATTTCATCAATAATCCACATTTTTTTGCCTTGTAACTACACCAAGGATTAACATAATGGATAGAGCCCAATGAAAAAAATATTTTGTTTGTGAAAGAGAATCAGAGGAAAGAATTTTTCTGATTAGCAAATTTAAGTGGTTGTTACTGTTTGTTTAGATTTTTTGTACATGACAGATTTTTCCCATTATTAATATTACTCATTGACAGCACCAAAGCTTATACTCAGAAAAAAAAAAGTGTTTCTAGTCTTAGTATCCCTCAAACTGCAGTTGATCTCACTGAATTTTGGAAAGAGTAGTTTAACAGAATGAAGAAAGGATGCAGAGTGAAACACAGTTTTCTGTTGTTAATTGTTCAGCACTCATGAGCACCTAGTCCCACAAAGCTGTGAGCAGCATTCGGTGGGTTTGTACAAACCTGTCATGTTTCCCATGCAGAAACACATGCTCATTTTCTGAATTTACTGTGTGCTGGGATTTGTCATGGCTGCCCTGGACAGCCTTCAGGGTACTCAAGCAGTTCCCAAGTGCTTTTAGTTCAGTCGAGATGACATTGATGCAATTCAGCACCTATGTGTGTGCATGTGTAGGAGACCTGATGGGGTTTTGTTGTCAAAAACTTCAAATTGAATTGAAACAAAAATTTCCTGCTGAAAAAAGGGGAGAGGTGGAGGTAGACTGAAGTGTGCTGTGTTGCCAGCTCTTAGGTGTAAGCTCACATACAAATGTGCACGTGATCTCCTGTCTAGGTTGGACTTCAGTGGTGAGTGCCTTTCAGGACTGGGTTCCTGAAGACCAGTTGTGAGGCAGTGGCAAAATTCTGCTTAGTGTAAAGGATGACAAAGAGCATCTTTCCGAGTCTTGTGTTGTTTTCTTGCTGGATGGTACTAATGGAAAAGACTATCTAGTGTTCTTCTCCTTTTTATTGCCATACACTCGGATCAGTCCCCAGGGGATTTAGATCATAGGCTGTGCAGTCTGACAAATTCTAACTGGAAAGTAGCAGTGAATTTAAAGCTGAAATTTTTGAAATCAATCACATATTTTCATATGCAACATTCAAAAGTTAAATCTGATGCAAATATGACCTGTGGTGGATCCATTTGCCTTCCCATGTGTCGGGGAAAATTGAGTGATTTAACAGTGGAGTGCAATTCAGATCCATTTAGTCACAATAAGTCATCTCAGCAAAGTTACTGGCGTCATTTATCTGAAGGATGTGAAGGTCCTTTTTAAGAACCATGTTTCTCAAATACTTCTGAGCACTGTCTGTTTTCTGGTAACATACTCTTGCCCCTTGGTGCTGCAGAGCCACTGAACAGTACACAAGATGGCAGGTATGTCACCTGAGACAAAAAGAGCAAGATCCAGTTCTAGGGCCTATTTAGCCCTTTTGAGAACATCCATGGTTTAGGTAGTTCTCTTCAAAAAAATTCCTTGTTATTTTTATTTTTGATGTGTAGTACTCAGTTCCCATGTTCCGCTAGGAGCTAAACACCCCAAGTGACTGTTATCTCAGGCATTTGGTATCTGTAGCAATCCAGTATTAATAGCATCCCTTACTACACAATTATAGAAGAGAGTGGAGAGCTTTTAACTTTGAACACGTGCCTTATCTAAATTAGCAAATAAAACATAAACTTGCAGTGAATTTTTGTAGCCCTTCTTCTCCTGAAGGCTACATGCCAAGATATTCCTGATGCCTGTGCCAGGAGCCTCTGGGGCTGAGGTGACATTCAAAAGTCCCAGCAAGGATGAGAGCCGTGAGGGCAGCTGTGGTGTCACCCTGCAGAGCTCCCCAGGCCAGTGCTGAGGAGCTGGTGTTCCCACACAGACCATGACAGCATCAGATAGAAACCCTGCAGGACTGCCACGGCGGCGTTATGCTCCCCATGGCTGAAGGGCTGATGAAGCAGGACCGCGAGCTATGATGCCTCCTACATTGGCGTCAGTTTCATCATCATGAGCCACAAATCACTTTACAACACCCCATAATGCAGTGGAGACATGGCCTTAATTCTTCGGAGGCGTCGGGACCAAGCCTTGGTCTGCACACGCTGAGCTGGGCTCTGTGTTTTGATAACCTGGTCGCTCCATGTGTGGCCTGCTCTGGTCTCCCAAGTCCCTGTGCAGTCATGCAAGGTGATGTTATGGCCAGGCTCATGACTTCAAAACTTGTCAGTAAATAGTCCTCTTGGCAGAGTTTGGTTCGTAGATGCTCTCTGGGGGGGGAGTCAGTCCTGAGCATTAAAAAACAGCTCTATTTTTAGGCTTTTTTTCATAAGACTTTCGCAAATGACTTACTGCAATAAATGTGTCTTTTTACATTCAAAAAGTTCAATTCTAAGTTCAGAGGTAGCCCTCGGGCACTATAGTGGAAGATCCTTGTAAGTATTACAGAGTGATTATTGACAGAGTTTAACTTTACTGACCCTGCTCTCCTAATTCCTGACAAATTTTCTAAATATGCTCTTTAAAATCCCTACGGAGCACTGCATACTTTGGGTAATTCCAGAGCTGCGTCTGAGATTACTGCTTTATTACCTTCCTTCTTTCCATTCCCTTTCCCAGGCTGACTGGTCCTTTGACATTTCTTTTTTAATACATTCTAAACAGAATATGTGTGTTTGTCCTTCCTATATCTTTCCACTTAGCATTTATCCAGCACATCTGATCTATTCTGTTGATCCAGGCACTTTTCTCCTCGTGCTCTAACCCACCTCAGCAATGTACTAGCCTATGCTAAAAAAAAATAGGTTTTTTCAGCAATTTGATAGCTTTGCCAATGAGTTCGATGAAAACAGATGGCTTGTTTATTCCTGTATTGATGACTGAGAATGTTCTGAAAATCAGTAAACTTTCTACCTATCTGACTTCCCTGTGCAGACTTGCCTCTCTTTCCAACACCTGCTGTGACTTAGGGTTTCTTGCTGGATGGCTGTGCTGACTCATTTTCCTCCTCTGAAAAGCTTGCACAATAGAGGGGTAAAAGTCATGCTTAAATCAGTAAAGAAAAACTGAAAATTTAATTTCTGCTTAGGATTCTGGTGTTGATCACTTATCTCTACTTATTGAGTAAATTAAGTACAGTTTGTGCTTAAGTGCTTTTATTATTAGACACCACTGAAGTTGTTAATAGCAGGTACATTCTTTGGATTTTAAAAAGATTTACTTGCTCTGAAGTGCTTGAAAATCAAGAGATGTGCCTATCTTTAGATAAGAAATCATTCTGAAAATGAGAAGGACAATATGTTCTTCCTTATGTAATGTTTCCATCTTCCTTTTAGATAAGTGTACTGCATTAATATTCGTTATGTCAAGAGATACACTAAAGAGTTTTCTTAATCTCACTTTTTTGCTATGATTGCAAGTTAGGAGTTTCATTTAAGCTAAGGGAAAAGTACGCTTTATTCATAGAAAGTTTTAGAGTTCTCTCATATGTGAGTTAATAGAAAAAGTATTGTCTGTAAAACGTTGTCTAAAATTTTAGTTTTTGCCATAGATTTTCACAGAATGAAAACTGAAAGGAAATATTACTTTAAGAGAAAAGATTAGGCATTTGAGGAGTGTTCATGCCCCCTTTTCATTTTTTTTCCCAACACAATAGGAAGAGGGAAAATAAAAACAAAAATAAATAATTGGGCACATTTACAGCGGTTGGAAGGAAATTTTATTAAAGCAAATTACAGCAAAATTGAGCAAAACCAAAACTTTTCATAGAAATAGTTGATCACAAGGTTTTTCTTCCCAGATAGATGTCAATGAAAATGTTGAAATATTTTTCAGTACATTGGTTTTTTTTCTATCCATTCACGGACATCTTACATGTGTAGGTCTATTTGTCTATGTCTGTTTCTGTAATACAGAATCAGTTTATTCATATCCTGGTAAAAGACCCTTTAATTATGTCCATGTAAGTTCATGAGGTTTAACTTAAAGTGGAAATTTTATATTCGGAGTATTAGCCTGCAATTATTTTTGGGTGACTATTTCAGTCAAAACAATTTTCCTAGAAAAAGAGTAGGGAAAAAACACATCTTCCCATTGCTTTATGTAAAAATCACACAGCTGAACAGGATTATGCAAACAGTGATGGCTTTGGGTTGTGCCATTGACTTGAAATGCCCTACGCCTCAAGAAATCCTTGGTTAATTAAACAATTTTTCCCCAATTAGGTCCAAGCAGGAGACACAGAAGTGTCCAGGGAAGCTTCTCTGTGTGGTGGCCTAAGGTCAGGTTGAACATGGCAATGCAGGGTGTATGGCTGTTTCCTGTGTAATACATTCTCACATGTATAACTGTGAGTCAGAAGATGTGCAGAGAATAAAGCAGGGGAAATGAGGAAAGAAAACTGAATAAAAACAGCTTCACTCTGACCATTCAGCATCAGCTCTGTTCCTGTTTCTATTGAAAGCTTCTGTGTGGGGCTGAGGAATTGGGTTTATGAGGCTGGTTGGTAACAGTTATTTGTGCGAAGCATGGCTGTTGCTTTCTGACCCACTGAGGGCATGACTGGTCACCTTACTCGTAGTCCTCACAGATTTGTTTGTTCAGGTGTGCAGTTTGTGTGTGTGATGCTTTAAATAGTGATAAGTGCTAGTCATGTGGCTTGCAGTACTGAGGAGAGATATCTAAATGGTACAGAGATGAGCATGGAGTACAGTAGATGGAGAAAAACAGAATGTGGAGAGAGAGAGAGAGAATTGTTGTTAAGATCCTAAATTGGTGCTGAGGAGAATTTGGTTTTAATTCCAACTTCCTGTAAGACCTTTTGGAGACTATGCCTTGGTTCTCAGTCTGTAAATACCAATAATGGTTTTTTGTTGTTGTTGTTTTTCCTATTCCCTGTCTTTTCCGTTTAGATGGTATTGGTTGCTATGTCTTTGTACTCACCTAACACAAGGCACAGGGGGCCTTGTTCTCTCTGAGTGCAGCAGTACATGTAAGAGATGTCACAAATGTATGGTTAGAGATAGGGAGGAAAGTAATGTAAAACTGCAGAATGGGTATACATTCAGAACTTACAGAATTTAATGCAGGATGCTTGGAATAAACCTAATGAAAACCTATTACAGACTAAATTTTTTTGTAATTTCTATGAACCTCTGTACTATAAGAGGCTACTGTAAAAAACCTGTTAGTTTAATCCCCGGTAAACTCTAATAGGGCTTTTTACATAAGCTGTTTTTTAGCATGCATTTGAGATGACTGCATTACCCATGAGTAGTGAACACACAAGTGAGTTATGCGGGTAATCCCAAACAAGTGCCAATAAAACTTTTATAACACATAGCATCATTATGGAATTTGTTTATGCCAAGTTTTTTATGGGAGGAGAAAACTATGTTACTCATATATTAGAAGGTCTCTTATTTTTATTTTTTTTTTTTTACTGGTGCAGTTTTCCACATCTCTCTCCCTCTAAAGCCAGGCCAAGTGAACACCTGCCATCCTAGAAGGAAGGGAAAATTAAAGCAAACACATTTTTGAAATCTCTCTGAAAATAAAACAAGGGCCAATTTCTAATCTCCTTACTCACACCAACACCACCTTACTCCCTGAATAGCCCCATAGATTTCTCTGGGACCATTTGTCAAGTGAAGTGTTATTTGACATGTGCAGCAATACTCAAAATTGGCTCAATCTAAACTAGCTTTTCCCATTTAAGCCCTCCAAAGCTTGCTGTCTTCAGTGGTTAGAAACACATTTATTTTGTTTTTAATCCCATCAAAAAGAAGAATTCTCATGCTGGTCAGAGGGCTTGTTTCAGCCCGCTATTACCAGACGTGGATGATGTGAAGCAGAATCCCAGTACTTTTATGAAAGGCAAGGCAGAGAATAGCCTGCCTGAAAGGGTGGCTGGCAGAGAGAGAGAGAGAGCTTGCTGCTTCCCTCCCCATTCGATACGTTGTTTTGGGGCACCAGAGAGTGAGGAATTTGACCCTCTTTCACCAGCAGGAATCAGTAGCATTACAACCCCACCTTTTACCACTGATACAGCAGATATAAAGTCTGTTAGGCTGGTGTACAACCCTTCTCCCTATCACTTCAGCATATTAGCTGCCATGTCCCATACTCAGAACTCCTCTTGGGGGCAGTTATTTCACCTTATAGGCTTATATCCTATATCCTTCTTAATATAAACACAGTGCATCATAAGAGAGAATTTTTATATCTCTTTCTTCTGATATTATTATTATTATTATTGTTGTTATTATTATTTTTGCTGCTGTGTTAATTTTATTGTCAAGTTCATAGATCCTGAGCTGGTAGGCATAAGTCAATGGTAGAACTCGACTTTATTGAGGGCAGGATCAGGTCATAAATGTCCTGGGCTTGTTCTTTTGTCTCTCATAAAATAACTGCACAGATAAAATGCCCGGTCTGCTGATGGCTAATCAAGGATTGCTGCTTAAAGCTCCACACGTAGCCTAGCTATCTCCACATTAACCTCCTCCTTTCATTTCCTTGGTTATGTTGAATAGGAAACAGTTATTGAACTGCATTTATGTTCATAGAAACCATTTGATTAATTGACTGTGCTTTGAACTCTTGTGACCCAACATTGAAATATAGCTCAGGCAAAAGTGACAGAAGCCCTGTGATGGGATGAGGCTATAAAAGAGCACAAGTAAACTGTCCGTGGGCAGCCTGTGTTCACGTTCATGTTTATCCTTGTGGAACTTGGTAAAAGTAAAGACAGATGTCCAGCTTATCACATGGAGTGAATATCAATAATAATATGTGCGGATGCTGCTCACTGCAAGTTGAGCCTACTCCTGCTGTCACTATGTCTTTATGTGTCCACAGGGAGAAAACCTGGAAGGCAGGGGGAAAAGAAATATAAGTATTGCCAGAAATCCCTGTAGGCTATCTGAGAAGGAGAGGATGTGTAAAGCATTTCTTTCTGCATAAACATTTAGAAATCAAGCTCTCATAAGTCAGGGATCCACCAAATGTGGTGTGAAGAGCCAGATGAAGCCTGCCTTCTGGCATGCCAGCATTTGCTGATTGATTTGGAATGCAGAAGGACCCTTTTTATTTTTATTTTAAAATTTGAACCACATCTTAATACAAATCAGGTGAAAAATAAATTGAAAAATAGCAAGCCTGCGATTACAGATGTGCCAGCTTCATATTGTTCAGTTTAGCTGAGGTCATAGTCAAACCCATCAAGTTCACATCGTTTAGTGTATGGCCACTGAGGTAATATTCAAACAAAAGAAAAGCAGAATACTGATATGCTCCTACTTTGCCAGCTGGCCTCATTCAGCTGTACAAAGCACACTGGCTGCAACTACACAAGGAACTCTAAATCAGTAAGGAATATAGGTTTTTAAAAGGATATTCTGTTCCAAACAGTCCATTCATGCTCCAGCTCTCTAACTTCAGATCAGTCATTAAGAGGAAATACCGCTCCTAATATTCAGTTGCATAGTCTGAATGTAAGAGCTATGCTAATGATGATACAGTTAATTTAGACAGAGGAATTTGTCATTGAAGGACATTTATATTCTGCTCAGCAGTTTAGAAAAAGCTTGAATTTCCTAGAAAGCCTACAAGTAGAATTACTGGCAGCAGTTCTTGTTTCATACTGGTGGTGTTACCATGCTGGTTCCCTGCACGCAGGTATAGATTTATGTAGATTAATTTGGTATAGTACAGTGAATTGCCACTATGATATATATTTTAGAATTACTTCCTAGCACAGCCTAATGGCTGAAATCAAATAAAACATAAAAGTAGATTTATATAGATTGCTGTATAAATCAGATAAAGCTTTATGTTACCTAGCATTGGTAATGGAAGCTTTTCCTGCAAATAATATAGAAGTTGTTCATGTAATATTTTCATTATTTCAGCACAAGTAAAGCAACAAAAAAAGAAGAAAAGAAATAAACAAGCCTATCGGGCTTAGCCACCATTAAACATCATTAACTATAATTTTGCCTGACAAGTTCTCTCATCTGATGATGGGTGAAATGGTAGAAAAGTAGACTGAACAATTGCATAAACCCAAATGAAATATGCCCTTGTATTCTAAGTGTGCACAGTTCAGTCAGTTAAAATAGAACAATTTATTGTGCTTTAGCAGCTAGAGCTTAATCTGGTTTTAAATAGATCTTTTTTTTCTTTTAACTTCTTGCTGAGATTTAACTGGTTGGAGAAGATGCATGATGTAGTGTTACACAATAGCTCTCTCTCTCTCACCAGTTTGCTTTGAAATAATTTTATTAGAGCACTGACGATGTAAATAACTCACAGGAAATGTAGATAGGACTTTAAACAGCAATTAATGTATTTGTTTTATTTGAAACAAGTGGATAAATGCATAATGAAAGAAGAACACAGAGTGGAGAGCAGGGAGGCCAGCGTAACAGGCCGAGCAGTGAGCAGCACCCTCCCAGGACTCTGGGAACTCTCCCAGTCAGTGGTGGGTGCCACAGGACATCCCCTTTTCGTCAGCTTCTCCAGGCTAATGGCTCACAGCGTTTTGAGGCAGCCTATCACTTTTCATAAGGGGCACTTTTAATATCAAATTGTTGCAGTGAACTAGTATGAAACACTTTGGCCACCTATTGTCCAAATAATTTTTTAGCAAAAAAAAAACCCTCACATAACATGGGCAAAACTGTCACCTGCCTGTATTCAGTGTAATTCCTCCAGGTGGGAAATGCATGACCTCTGCCTGGTGGAGTATTTTGACTGTAGATATTTTATTTGATATTATCCTGCAGTTTTCCACTTATTCATTAGACCCCTCAGCCTTTGTTGTTTTTCACATGTAATTCTGTAATTATACCAACTGTGATAAACACTTTCTTGAAATCTTACTTCTTGAAGAAATTTATCTCAGTCCCTTTGCATGTGAGAGGAAATAAACATCTAGCTTAGAGTTTGCACCATTGGTTGATTGATTCAGGCAGATGCAGGAGTAGTTACTTGTGGGTTTACATCAGATCCCGCAGAAATGGAAAAGGGAAATTTTTCAAGAAATCATGTGTCTGTGTGCAAGCAGTTGAGAGACCAAGTGACAACCAAATTCTTATAACTGTGCCTAGCTGGCAGAGGCTGCACTAACAATAGGACAATGGACCTTTTCACCTCCAGGTTACCAGTTCAAATTCAAAGCAGATTTGTGGTGAACAAAAGTCATTACATTCTCAGAGCTATTCAGTGCCCTGTGTGAAATGAATTGAAGTTCTCAGTCCAAGTCTAATGGACATGTGTCCAAATCCAGAAACTATAATTTTAATTGGCACTCCTGTTGATAGATGCAGCATGGAGGCCGAGAATTGAATGAGCATACAGATTGAATGTACTCTCCTTGTTCAGACCTGGGTTAAAAACCAGTAGGGTAGAGCGCAGGATGTTTGTGTATCTGCTGCATGGTATGAATGTGTTCAGGAAAGAACATCTTTCTGAGAGCACAAGAACTCTCCATCCCCCAGAATAAGAAATCAGGCAGGGGAGGCAGGAAACCAGCGTGGCTGAGCAAGGACCTGCTGGTCAAGTTGAGGGAAAAGAAGGAAAAGTATAGGCAGCGGAAGCAGGGATGGGTGGCCTGGGAGGACTACAGAGGTGCTGTCAGGATATGTAGAGATGGGATCAGGAAGGCCAAGGCGCAGGTAGAATTAAGCTTGGTGAGGGACATGAAAAACCACAAGAAGAGTTTCTTTAGCTACATAGGGCAGAAGAGGCAGGTGAAGGAGAGTGTTCCCTCTCTAACGAATGGAAAGGGAGAACTGGCCTCCTCTGATGTGGAGAAGGCTGAGGTACTTCATGAGTTCTTTGCCTCGGTCTTCACTGCTGGTCAGGCTGCCAGGGTCATTGTGTCCCAGAAAATAGAAGTGGGGATGGGGGGAGCAAAATCCTTCCCTGTGTAAGAGCAAGTCCAATACCACCTTATGGGACTGAATATTTACAAGTGAATGGGGCCGGACGGGATGCATCCCAGGGTCTTGAAGGAGTTGGCCGATGTGGTTGCCGAGCCGCTCTCCATCATATTTGAAAAGTCGTGGCTGTCAGGTGAGGTCCCCGGTGACTGGAAAAAGGGAAACATCACTCCCATTTTTAAGAAAGGGAGAAAGGAAGACC
>VXAV01009736.1:393497-405309 GCA_013399715.1 Alectura lathami
AATGATCAGAGGGCTGGAGCACCTCTCCTGTGAGGAAAGGTTGAGGGAGTCGGGATTGTTTAGCTTGGAAAAAAGAAGGCTCCAGGGAGACCTCATTGTGGCCTTCCAATACTGGAAAGGAGCTTACAGGCAGGAGGGGGACCGACTGTTTGCACGGGTGGATAATGGTAGGACAAGGGGGAATGGGCTAAAACTGAAAGAGGGGAGGTTTAGGTTGGACATCAGGAAGAAATTCTTCCCTGAGAGAGTGGTGAGGCGCTGGCACAGGCTGCCCAGAGAAGCTGTGGCTGCCCCATCCCTGAGGATGTGTTCAAGGCCAGGCTGGATGGGTTCCTGGGCAGTTTGATCTAGTGAGCTAGTGGCTGGCAGCCCTGTCCACGGCAGGGGGGTTGGAACTGGATGATCTCTGAGGTCCCTTCCGACCCAAGCCATTCTAAGATTCTATGATTCTATGAATTAGAGAAAAAAATGCTAACAATGTTCATTGAGCTGTCTGAAACTTTGAGGTGTCTTAAATAAAAAAGTAAGGAAAAGAATGTGCCAATTAAAAGTCACAGAATACCAGGAAAATCAGTTAAGAGACTATATGTACTGTGCCTTCATATGACTGTTTAAACAGAGCCAGATTTATTGGTCTTACAAATGTATTTTCCTAGAAGAAATTTGCTGTTTTCTAGCGGAAAGGAAAAATAATAGCCTGCCCTCCCACACCAAAAAAAAAAAAAAAAAAAAAAAAGAAGGAAAAAGAGAAAGAAAAGAAAAGAAAGAATATGTCCCCAACTGACTGCCTGAAGCAGCTCTGTGACCATGAGTATGCATTGTGTTCGGAGACCATATATTGCTAAAACTCCTTGATGGAATGAGTTTTAATTTGGTTTACAGAAAGCTTTAGGGGATATGGCTCTCTACAAATTAGACCACAGGAGCTATAAAATGAAGGATGTCCTCCCTAATTAGAAACAGTGGAAAGGCCTGGTGTTCTTCTTAGTTATAGCCTCATGGGTACCCTCTCGCATCTAAACTGGGGAGTAGATGCTTCTCTAGTAAATGTTATCTAGCTTTTTCCTGGAGTTTATCTGTTGCCCAATTTTCTGTCTCCAGTTCTGAATGAATCTTTCTTTGTGGTTAACCCGTGACCGAAGGTTTGAATGGCAGCTGCAGAACAGAAATTTGTATGTTGCTTTGTGAACAGCCATCACTAGCAGAGCAGCTTATTCATTTTAAATACTAGAAAATGGTTTTCAAACTCAGGTGAACATGGCAGTCAGTTTAGCAGGGTTCCTTTTACAGTGTGCAGCTGTACTAACTCTATTTCTTCATTCCTCTTCTTTTGAAGTTAATGAGAGCTCTAAGGAGAGGAATATAGATGGACTGAAATAAATTACGCTTTATGGTAATCAAATTCCATTTTCCAGACACATTTTTTAACAAGAAAGTGTTCATCAAACTTGGATCCAAGATTCTGGACAAGAAAATAATACAGTTATTTAACTATGGCTAGAAAAAAAAAAATGGTGCCTGCAAATCTAATAGTGGGATGTCTACAACTTGTCATTTGTGCCAAATTATAAAACCAAATTTAAGTATAAATGCACAACAAAACTATGCATAAACGCACAACAGAAAAGATTCAGCTGCAGCTATATTTCCAAACTGCCTGTGTCTCAAGAGCTGAGTGTGGGGATGAGCTGGGAACTATTCTGAGCTTCAGCAGCTGCAATTTGATGGGTTTAATTGTCATAAGAGAACACATCCAGGCTCTTAATTTATCCACATCTTTTCACATAGAGTTATGTGGAATAAGACCAAAGACTGGTCCACTGAAAGCTTTAATTTATGTGTGACATATTGTTTCCACTAGGAGTTGTTATAGGTCAATTAAAGAATTACTAGGTGAATAAAATGGAGAAAAAAAATTAACAAACATTGCTCTGAAGTATAAGTAAAAAATGGAAATTTAAAATCAATCAAAATTTTTAATTTTTCTGCCTGGCACAAGGTATGACTGACAGGAAAGGGCTGTATTTTTAAGCATGATTGTTGTTTAGATTTTACCAGAATATATAACCGAGCATGTCTCATGACCCTCTTGTTTTCGTGTAGTATTTCATCCTCTGGCTTTGTGGGGGAACTTTATGCCAAGAGAACTCACTGGAGACTGAGTGACAGATCAGGCTGTTGTCCCACATTCCCTTTCTACTAAATCACAGTTTTCTTTAGATGGAAGGTGGCTATTGTGAAGCTGTCAAACTGAGGAAAGTTAAATGGGCTGAAGTGAAGGCTCGTGTTAACAATAGCAGCTATCTCTGTCAAATGAAAGCTCAGCAGACAGTTACAAGGCAATTCGGCACTGATGGGTGGTCGATTAAAAACAACAAAAGGCAAGATGAATGAAAGGGGAAAATCCCTATTACTTTGTGGTAGGAGCAAGGGGAAAACCAAAAATAAAATAAAAAGCCCACCTCAGCCAACCCTAGAGCAATTGGAGCAGACTTGTAGTTAGCGTGACCTTCGTAATCTCAGATATGGCACAATAAAACTGACAAGATTATTTTCTCTTCAAGCAGTGCTGAAGTATTTTCATTGGCAAAAAATCTGGGAAAGTAAAATAAATGCAGAGTTCAAGGCAATTGAAGAATTCTTGAATCTGATAACAGCTGGAACACAGTGCCACCAGGAAAAATAGCTAGATTTTGTGCTAAAAAAAATTATGACTTGATCATTTTTTTACAGTGTCATATCTGAGATTCTGAAGGCTACACTACAGACAACCAGAAGAGGATTAGAGAGAAATTATCTTTGAGCTCAAGGGAGCACCAATTTAAATTGGATTTGAGATATAACTTTTGCATTACTTTAGGAGATGAAAGGTAGTGTTGCATCCCGATAGTTACCCAACTACCTAACGATATGTATCAACTGGATTAGTCTGTAGATTAACAGCTCTTCCACCAAGTGCAAGGTGTATCATGCAATTTCCTCTTCATTGGACTCATCCTATTTCCACAGAGCTAAGATCAAAATAGGAAAAGT
Organism: Alectura lathami; assembly: GCA_013399715.1. Classification (NCBI taxonomy): domain Eukaryota; kingdom Metazoa; phylum Chordata; class Aves; order Galliformes; family Megapodiidae; genus Alectura; species Alectura lathami. The sequence goes on from VXAV01009736.1 coordinate 396,531, forward strand.
GGGGAGGGCCTTACAGCTTGCGTGTCAGACATAAGCTAAAGTTATACTCTTGTTCCTCAGATGGTAATTGTCACTAAGGCTTAGAGTTTCAACAGCAAGTATGTATAGTAAGATGAGAAAGCAAAAAATTAATAGTATAGAAAAAAAAGATACATTATCCTGATGGAAAATTAAATTTTGAAATCCTAGTGAAATACAAAAGGAAGCAGGCACCTACATCCTCTTAGGTCCTATGAAATTCTCATTGCTTTTCTTACAATAAAAATGCAAGGAAGCGTTCCCTGAAATTCAGAAAGCCAAGAAAAACAAATACATTCTTACACAGCACACGATTAGGACTCAGGTTACTGCCAACAGCAGAGCCATGGTTCAAAGAGATTCTGAAAAAAGATTGTAATAAAGAATTTGGGAGACATGTGCTCCATGAGCGTAAAGAACCAGTGTTTCTGTCCAGTTATATTAGGAAGAATAATTCAGTGATAACAAATTGTTGCATTGAACCATCTCCTGTGACAAGATGTAGACCACAGGCCTGATCCAGTCTAACAATTTTGACATACTATAGTATTATTTGTCTCTGTAATGTCTTGATGTCATTAGACTATCAATGAAATTAAGTTTAAACTGCATCACCTCTATATTTGCTCTAGAAAAAAAGATTTAGTATCTGTTTATCAATTTTATGTAGTGATATTCTTGCTCATTTATTTTCTAGTAACATCAAGATATTCTAGTCATGGACAGAGAAACCAAGTGTCAGGCCTTGTATAAATGTACAAAAGGAGGAAGGAAAAACAAAATCACTATTCTGGAATTGCCTATAATGTTTTTGTCAATGAGGACCATGTTGTTAAAGGGTGTTTATTGTGATATTGTGCATTTCATCCGATAACTAAGTTAATTTGGGAGTATGAAAACAATATTAGCCTACCTGTCAGAGAATCAATCAAAATTTATTTTTTAAAGGCTTTGCAATAAAGTGATGACTTTGGGAGAGAGTTGTTAAAGCTCATTGCTAGGAGGTCATCTTTCTCCTGATCTTGGAAGTGGCAATGTGTAATGTCTCACTAGGATCAATAGCATGATAGTAACTTGCTGGGTATGCTTTGAGTAATTAGGTATAGGAATAGTGGCTGTGGATACCTTTACTGTATGCTTTTAAACCAATACCAGAATATTTTGTTCCTGGTTACTCCCAGCTTCATTCTTCTAACACTGGAAAAGTCTCCTCAAGCACAAATTAGTGGATAGTTCAAAAGTAACCTAGGTTTCCTGGGGAATGTAAAGAACAGAGAATATTTGTATATGTGGTGTGTGTGAACATGGGGAAATGCTAGGTTTTCCAGAATTACTCTATTTGCAGTGGTACTGAAAAAAAAAAAAATAACCTCTGTGAATATCAGACCAAAGTGTGGCTTAACCATGTAATATAATTTGTAAGGTAAACAAACTTTCAGTAAGACCTACCTGTATCAGGAACCTTGTTTAGCATGCACAGAAGGCACTGTTAAATTATTTCAGTGCCATAATTCAAAATACTGGGGAAAATTCTCCTGTATTACAGTCAGTGCAAGATTGGGTCTGCAGCCAAGTACATCAACATAAATGTTCGACTGTCTGGGGAAATACAAGTCTTACACTGCTACTTAGGGGAAAATGTGCACAGACATGGTGGAGCCCCTTATGAAACAAACCTCATTTTGTTAAACAATAGGATCAAATTTTCAATCAGATTATCAAGCATACTGCATTCTTTAAGCTTGCCAAGCAAAGAGAAAGTATCAGCAAGACTGATATATTTTTACAGAATTAATGATGTATGAAACCTGGAAGTGGAAACATACATTTTCATTTTATCCTCTAATTTTTCTTTTTACTTTCTAAGTGAAAGGAAATGCTTGAAAGTATTTGCAGTTATTCATATCTGTTTATCTTAGAGTGATTATCAGAGCAAACAGTGTCAGGCTTTGTGTTTGGATCTGAGCCTGAAAAATAGTGCTTGCAGGAGCAAGGATTACTTGCATGAGTCAGGGTTTTCAGAACTGTGCCTGGTACTTGATTTCTATCATGCATATTCAGTACTATATATAAATCATCCAGATTCAGAAATCATTTACTTATTTTTTTCATTTTTCCCTCTATTTATATTAATTTCAGTACATGCTAGGTATAATCCACTTTTACATTTTTAGTTTGATCCACAGGATGTTCATGTAAAGATAGAAGTGAACTGTCTTACTGAAGATTCATTTATCTGTGCAAAGTTTGTATTGGATCTGTGGGATAGATGTTATGGATTCTGGATGTGGGATTTTGCAGCTACAGTGGAACTGACTTCCAAAACTGATCAGAAATTTATTTCAGTGAAAACGAAGCCCATCGTCCCCAAGATCATCTTATCCTTGCTCTCTATGGAGATTTTTTTGCTGATTGGTCAGACCTTAACAACCTTGTGTACCAGACAGGGCCCAGCAGTGTATTTATAAAGGTGTAATGCCTTTGCAGCATTGAAAACCTCAGTCACTTCTCTTGTGCATTCCTAATGAGACTTTGGCATTTGTTCATCTTCTCCACGCCCAACCCCTGCTCCTTAGTCACTGTGCACCACCAGTATGCCAGTACACAGGACTTCCATTCCTTCTTGGAATCCTGCTTTGGTAATGCAGCCCCTGAAAATCTCTCTTCAAGTCAAGCGCTAAGCTTGAGGCATTCTAGGAAAATCTGCTATATGACAAATTTCACTAATCTCCATATGAACAAACACTATTTCCAAAGCTAAAGCTCCCATTCTCTGTAGCTTTACGCATCACTGAAAACCATGGCATGGCTCCATTGCTTTGCCTCTTCAGTATCTGCCTCTGGAAGACCTCCCTTTACAAGTCTTTATTAAACACCTTGAGTCTTCCTCTTGAACAGGCAAAGAAATACTGTACAGTTTTATGAAGTTATTCTTCATTGGCAGTGAAATGAAGCAGCCAGACCCATTTATTGTGGTACAGGACACTCCAAAACCTCATTCATGAGTACAAATTGACCCCAGGAATTCAAAAACTTCTCAACCTGAGATCAATGTCGGAGTCTTTGTTGCTGTTCTTCCACTCATCTGATTTGTTAGAGTCCACTCTAACTGAACTATTTAAAATACAAGCACATTGTTCAAACTGTAAGCTTCTTTAGAGGCCAGTGTTGTGAAAGAAGCTGGCAAGCTTTGCCTTCAGCTTGCTCCATGCCAAATACTTTATCCTTTCTGCGAAGGGATGAATAGATGAGCAGTACCTGAGTTTTTGAGGATTTCTTGAGTTCCTTTTAGGAGTTTGCAAGCTTTCTCACATTAGCAAACACTGTAATTTCAGTAAGATTTTTCCAATGGTCAATTAAAAACTGGTGTTACAATTGTAATTGTGGTCAAGAGGCTGTTGGGCCTTGTTATGGCTAAATGAGTTTGAAGTAGGGAAAAGGATTCTGAACTGGGGAGAAATTGTCCTCTGTTGACCTCGTTATTTGCATGACACCTCATACTCAGCACCCAAGGTCCGGGCAGGTGCTTTGGTTTGTTCACTCGGTGTTTTCTCTGTGTCTCTTTTGGGTATCAGATCCACCCTTGTATCTGAAGGGTGGGTGAAATGGACTAATCTTGTGGAGGAAGACTGCAAAGCTACCTCCATCCTCCTGAGGTCCTGCTGCAGGACTCTGCTAGAGCAGTGAGAAAGAGGCAGAAGTCCCCGTGTGCATGTTGTGCTATGTATTGGAGGTGTAGGACACCCATTGACCTCAGTGGCTGCTGCAAATGGGCTGTGGCACAGGCAGGTGCTGGCCCCAACACCACATACAGCTGGAGTGGAAGGGCTGTGGGTGCTCCAAGTTTGGAACAGACCGGAGCTTGGTGGGCTGCTCTGCAGCCTTGTCCTATAGCAGACACTGGGTGAGTTGCTCTTCCTCATCACCCAACTCTGCAGCTCCACACAATCCTAGTACCCACTGGAGACAGACAGAGTTCATCTCAGTCCGTACTGCCTCTGCAAAGTGCCTTGAGGGCTCGGTGTCATTCTTATCTGTAACGCTGAAGTGCAGTCTCCATGACACTGAACTTTGCAGACAGCATTTTGGAATTAGAGGCAAACAGTTCAAATGGTAGAAATGACTTTATGTGTTTAAGTAGAGTTCAGAGCCACAAAATATGCATCAGTATGAAGGTTTTAATGAGCAGAAAAGCTGCTTCCACTCCAGACCAGGTTATTGAAGCTTAGGATTTCCAGGCACAACTTGTTTCCAATCTGCGGAGACAAAACGACTGTGCTCTTCAGATACGAGATTAGTCAACGTAAGGGGAAAACAGAGCCCAGAGAAAGACTTGTGAATGTCATGTTGGTACTGACAGCTCATCAAACAGCTCCTTGAAGGACTGACTTTGCTACCAGATTAAAAACAGAATAAAATAAAAGATAAAAGAATATAATCAATGAATGAAATTAATGTCCTTCCGTATGCACTGTAGAGTACTGTACTGTAGATAGATGAACCAGGCTTATGTTATTTGTTCCCTGTTGAACAATTCTTTTTAATATAATTTCTGGTATGATTTTTTGAAGTCACCTTTGCAAGTTGCTATAGAATTATCAATCATTGTTTAACTGTATGCTAAGTTCCTAAAGCCTGTGTGTGTAAATATGCCAACTGAATACTTGTTTACCAGAGAAAATACTGGTGTTCTGGCTAGGAGAACATTTTAATCAAATATGGCTGCAATAAGTGGGTGTTTTTCATGTGGAATATGTTGGAAGTGAGTATGTATCACAGAAATGGCTCTTGGACAATATATTATTCTTGGTAAACAGCAAAACTCAAAATTGTATCAGTCGTTGCACTTGATCAGCAGGAAAATAGTATGCACAATAACAGATTTTGGCAGACTTGAAAAGGTGAGTGTCCCTTTTTTCCCAAAAACGTGAAGAGTCCAAGTCTTACTCTGGAGTTGTGAGAAACTGTGATTAGTCCTTTTCTGCATTGTTCCTGAACCTATAATCTGCTTTGTTCTTGTCTCTTTTTTTTTTTTTTTTTTTTTTTTTTTTTTTTTTTTTTTTTTCATTTTTCCTTTTTCCTTCAATGACTCATTCTTCTGAGGCCTTGCCAAATGGGGGCATGTGGTGCTGCGGAGTCAAGGCACAGTGAGGGAGACACGATGTAATAGAGATTGCATTTTTCCAGAGGGAGGGCACAAAGACAAAAATATCAACTCAACAGCTTGAAACAAGAAGATACAGATTTTCTTGACTCTTTAAACTGCTCATCATGCCATTAAACAGTTCTGACCCAATCCTGCTCCCATTCTATTGGAATTTCTCTTTGGGAGCAGGATTGGACCACCGTAAGGACAAGAGTCAGAAAATTATTGGATATGCTACAGTATTATTCATGCTAAACATACAGATTTCCATCTATGCTTATAACAAACAGATAAAATGTGGCAGCAGGTTTCTCCCTCCTCCCAAAGTTCTTGTCTCAGCTTTAATGAGTAACAAAATGCCTGTCAACAGAGCAGTGGTTATAATGCACTTAGTAGCAACTTAATATTTTAGCTTTCTTGAAGAGCTTTTTATACTTAGAGATTAATGGATGGCTAGATAAAGAAATTCTTCTACTGAAAGAATTCATTTTGCTTAATCCTTTTGAAATTAAGAGATGATATGGAGAGGTGAGTAATGAAGTGCAGTCTCTGATTGTGAGGTACCTAATAGATAACCACAGGGGTTACTTTTCTCTCACCAGCTGTAATTACACTAATTACTGATATGGTGCCAGAAACACTAAGGCAGACTGAGTGTGACAACACAAAATGGAGTGTTTCTTAGCAAGACATCTCTCTCCATCAGCTGGACCAGAGGGAGGCTGACCGTGTTATGAGGCTAATGTGTGCCTTCTCCTGCGGGAGGGAAGAGACCAGGTACCTCTATCGCTCATGGGCTTTTTTTGCAGTGAAGACATAAAACATGACTTGAGTTCTTTCTAAAGGAAGACAATTTCAGGTCAGAGACTGAAGATCTGATCTGTCCTTCACTCAAATTAGTTCTAATCAGGCCACTGAAGCTACTCAAATGAGTAGAAGTTACTCCTACGGGTAAAAGCTCATCAGACTGAGCTTGTCATTGACCAGAATGGAATGAAAGGAACACTGGATGAGGAGCAGGAAAAATTATTAAACTATATTTAAGTATGTATAAAATTGCTGGACAAGTGGCCCTGAATATTAAGGTAAATGGTGCTTGTAAATTCCATTTAATCTTCTGAGATTTTCTTTTGCTGTAACTCTTACACTATCTCGGAGGAAATATTTTAAAGATGACTTGCACATTTCAGCAAAAGAATGAATATCAGATTTTAAGATTTATAGATGGGATATTTTAAAACAAAAGATCTTCTTTTTTTGTTTGGTATTACTCTATCATTTATTTTCATTTCCCTAGATTCTTTGTCCACTGTATTATGAACTTCTCCGGGGAAATCTATTGTTAGATGTTTTTACACACATAGGCCCCTTTCCTCCCCCTTGATAAATGATAAAATTGTGCTCCAGTGTGTGCAACACAATCTTGAAATACATCTGAATTCCATTATACAGTTTGTCATTTGCATGGTACCTTTTGAGTTACCACTCTCAGAGAAGTATTATATACTACAGAGAAATGCACTAGGAAAATGAAAAAGAAGTTCAGTGTATGTCCACAGGGTAAAGCAGCATAGATTTTGTTGAACTAATGGCCTTATTTCCATGCAAGTTCAGGAGCAGAAAAAGTTGCGTCTCAGCACTGGTCACTATTGGCATGGACATGTGTTCCATCCACATAGGTGTTGCAGCAAGTAAGTGTAGCAAGGGCTTCGTTGCTCAAGCTGGTAAAGCACCACTTTTTTCACCTCAAAGACATGTATTTGATTCCTGCTTGTTCTGGATTTAAAGCTTTTTAAGTATCATAAGTGAAATTTGCTGTAACAGACTGTGCTCTCTTTTGTAATACTGAACAGAATAACTGCATGCATCTCTGATGTGCATCATACAAACCGTCATTTTACAGTGTCAATTTGTAGGAGGTTGAAGCAAGATGGAATTTCTTTCTTTGGAAAGCCCCCAATGTCATCTGTATGCTTTCTTTACCCACCACTGCTTCTCCTGATCAGTGCTTTGCTGTATCTTTTGTGTCACTAGGCTTAATTTCATACTTACCTTTCCTCTTCAGCCAAATTTAAACTCTACAGCCTACCTCCCTAAGGGCGCAGAAGCCTGATAATTGTATTCCCATTTTACCAGAGACAAACCCAACAAGAAAGGAACGCCATGCATGTCTGTCTGTCTGTCGCCATTGAACGTCTTCCTTGCAGAAGCAGTACTCACATTTGTTGTGATACCACCCAGATGTGGTACCTATATTGTACAAATGTGGTTTGACATGAGTAAGTTAATTTTCTGGGCAGCTCAGGATTAGAGAATTGTCCAGTATTCCTCCTTCTGTCTGCTTCCAACCCTCTCTTCCCATCCTTTCCATTCCCACAAGGCTTTTTTACGTGTGAATGGAGCTCCAGTGCAGTGGTGAACTGAGCTGAGAGCAAATTAGAAGTGCAGAACCTAGATTCTATTTAGGAAGCATTTTTACCACCTCCTCCTTGATGAAGCTGTCACACAAAACCTACAACATCCCATTATATACAGTGTACCCCCAACACAGCCCTACACCAGAGCCCTACCACAGCAGGAAGAAATGCATAGTGCTCTTGGAAGACTGCTGGCAATCCAGCACTTGTAAAAAGCGTTTAAGTAAGTTATGCATGAAACCAAAGATAGATTGCTGAGCTATGAAAATACTCTTTTAAGACATTCTAAGGCTCTATAAAAGTACCTGAAATTAAGCTGTACTGTGATAGGACTTTTTCAGGGAGGAGATTATCTCACATCTCCTAATCAAATCCTGTCTTGCTTATTGAGAGGATCCCAAAACAGCAGGTCTGGTGTGCGCAAAACACAATCACAGTTTCAGTGTGTGTGCAGCTGAGATTGGTGGCACCCCAGTAGGTTACAGCCCAGACCTCAGAGCTGATTTTAGGGTTCTACTGCCTTTTTTCATCCCTGTACTGATGTCTGGGAAAGCCCATTTCAGAGGTTCAAATGTCCCATCAAGTCCTAGGTCATCTTGCTCTGCAGATTTGGCCTCTCACTATTCACAGCTTCTTTGAGTGGTTCAAAAAGGTATGTAGGCTTATATTTTAACAGAGCAATTTGTGGTATAAAAACTGTTTGGAGCGGCTGGAGGGACTGTGTGACTCATTCATGTGGAGCGTGGAGAAGAAAAAATGTATAAAACAGAGTCCCACTGAGAAACAGAAGCTATGGTGGTACTTGCATAGTCTTTTAATATTGTCTGTTGATAGAACACAGAGTGGTTTCTGATTAGTAAACTTTTAAACCGTTAACACAGCATAGTTTTTGAATGATATTTTTGGAAAATGTATGTATAGTCAAAAAGGAAAAATAAACATTTAGCTTTCTGTGCCAAAATCATCATAAACGGATGTAAAAACAGCTCATTTTGATTTTGGTCCCTCTCATCATTTTCTGATGTCCGATGCAAGTTGAAGGCTCCTAAAAATAATATTTTGTTGTTACAATCTCTAGTAAGAGTCTTACTGAAGGCATCCTAATAAAGCCTTCATTTGTCTAGTCAAATTTGTAAGAACAATCTGCTCTGAGAACTAATTCATCCCTGTAGGAGGTGGATATTATAGTTAGTCAGTG
>VXAV01009736.1:409013-420168 GCA_013399715.1 Alectura lathami
ACAATGAACAGGTAACATACATCTAGGTGCATACACCATATAATCTGACAAAATTTTTTTGTTTGTCGAATGTGTCTGCATGCTGCTTTACTGTATTTGCATCAAAAACCTTTTGGGGTGCTGTAGATTCCATTATTTTAGATTTTACCTGCACATACAACCATTTCTGAATCTTTCACAGCCATTTCTAAGTCTGTCTCAGTGGGAGGAAATTTCTTCTTAAATAAGAATACATTTTGGCTGTTTTGCTGAATTAACTGTGAAATGGATTAAGCTAAACCAAAACATGTCTTACTAGCCTTGGAATAAGAGAACACACATGTCATCATCTGGGAATAGCTAATGTGCTCTGAGTTTCTGTCCTCCATTGTACCAAATTAACTGTGGAACAGCCTCCACTAGTTTCACACTCAATTTCTGAAATTGATGACCTGTTTGGAAGTGGGTGTAAAACGACCACATCAGACCACTGTCAGGACTGTAGAGTTGTTTTGCACATTGCAATTCATTTGTAGGATTGCACCCATGAAGTCTGAGTCTTTAAGTTTTGTTCCAGTCAGTGAATAAAGGGCTGGGGTTCCATAGTCAGTAATCCAGCAATTCCCATTTGTGAGAGGTAAAATCTTCAGTGTGTAGCTGTAAATCAATACTGAAAGTCTCTCAGCCTACTTAGGACGTTAATGAAGAATCATTTTCAGAAAACTGACTGATGCCATTCTCTATTCTTCCCACTTTATAAATATTTATGGGTAATGCTGGGAAATAAGGCCGGTGAAATTCATATTCTCAACATTCTTATAAAAAAAAATTTGAGATTTAGGGTTAAATTCATCCTTCATGTTCTTTGATGTATGGAGTAGGCTGAAATGTGTAATAGTGATGCTGTAATAGCATAAGATGATCTGTTCGGCTAAGAAATGTTAATTGTAAGTGGATCTTTCTTTCATATTTTTTTTTTAAATCACCTGAATGTTCTCCTTCAACCCACATAATCCATACTTTAGGGTCATGCCAGGAAAGATTCATCTTCTGGTGTCGGTTGACCCCTTACTCATACAAGTCAGTACTTTTAGCACCAAGAAAGACTGGCTTCTCATCTGAAGCCCAAGAATCAAAAGCCTGTAGTGACGCAACGCGCTATTGTACAAACATGTCAGCTTGTGAACCTAGCAGTTTTCCTGTTCTATTGGAAACTTGTCCAAATACTCCCATAAGCTGACATTGTAATAGCGAAATGCCCGATATTTAGAAATGGTAATATATTATCTGGCAAGATTTATTTTTGTTTTCTTACTGTAGTAATTTTCCTTTGATTTCAGTACACTTACTCCAGATTTACACAATTTACACTGACTTGAATAGGCATCATCTCTGATGTCAGCCCCATGCAGCAAGGCCATGGCTATGTCTACACCACAGAGCATAGTGTTGGCAGCTCTCAAAACGTCGCTGCTGTTGTATGTATGGTACATGCATGTCCCTTGCTGAAAGACAGGGTCATGCTGGGAAGCAGTCACATTGGGCCGAGTACAGAGGCTGCAGCCTGAGTGTAGAGATGTGCCCAAGCTGTAGGAAGCCCCAAACTGCACCAAAACTCTGTGAGACTTTCCAGCAATATGATTTGCAGCATAAGCTGCAGACAGACAAGAGAACACAATAAGGAGCATTCATGTCATTTCTCAAAATTTTATAGTACATAGAAAATGTTTTTTTCCTTTAGGCAGTCTGAGTTTCATGTCACTCTAAGTGATTAGAATTGATTCATATCTGCTAAGATCTCCCAAATATATTCCAAAGAAGCAGATTGTGGTTGCTATATTTAGAGATTCAAAACATGAACAGAATCCTTCACCTGTCCTATGCACCCCACAAATGTGTGGATGCATCTCTTTTGTGTGCATTACGAATACAGAATATAGTCAGAGTTACATGCATTTAGGAAAGAATCCCACATCTTTTTAGGTTTCCCAACAGCATGACTGTATGTGTCTGTCCTTTAGATTCTTGTCACACACTGCATCCCAGAGTAAGGCCTTGCAAAGCTGAGCAGCATGGCTCTGCTGCATCACTCAGGCATTACACTGGCAGTGCCTTCACACTTTAGCAGTTTCTGCCATGTCTCTTTAAAGGAAAGAAAGGGCACTGGAAACAAAGATTGATCTGAGACATTGGTCAGACACATAAACGTCAACAAAGTAACTACAAGGGTTTTTTACTGCCAAATATTATTCATAAAAGATAGAAAATATTCATTCATAAGGGACAGATCAAGGTAACTGCAATATAAGAATTATATGATGTTGAATTTTCAACTGTGAGGTACAAAGTTATAAAAATATGTTTTTATTAACAAAGATTTTGCACACAAATTACTATTCAGTTCAACTGTACACATGTGCACACTCTGACAGGCAGAGAAAAGATTCAAACTCTCAGCTCAAAAACATTTTAACAGTTTACACAACATTGCTATAAAGAGCCATGCTCATTGCAATCTTTCTGTTTTTGTTTTTGTTTTTGTTTTTGTTCTTGTTTTTTGCCATAGGCTTCTAGCCAATGTGAAGTGTTAGCTAGCATTCACTTTCAGTGAATGTCTATGGTACGTGGAGAGCGTTTGATACATCAGCCTGTCTTATGAGGCTACCAGTAGTCCATTTATCTTGTTGTAAGGCTGTTAGAAGACTGTCTGCAAGAAAGAAAAGTTTCCTGCTGTCTTCTTTCACTCCTGTGAATGAGCACACGTATTTCTGATCTGTATTACGTTTATTTAGGGGCCCATGAACCTCGTTCTTTCTCAGCTGTTAAAATGCTCCCTCCCTTTCTCCCCAGTGCTGAGGAGAAACCCAACATGCGGTCACTCTGGTCAGTCATATAATGAAGAGGCTGAGCCTGGTTTCTGGATAAAATGAGAACTAGCAGCTTGAAATCAGTGAAAGATATTTAACACATAGAGAGCATTAGCAGGGTTGTTACTGAACACTGTCCACTTTTTAACATTCATTTTTCAAACAGGATTTTGACTAACTGGAGATGGTTCCTAAGAGTTATAAACATGATCTGGAGAAGCCTTCTTAATATGAGTGTGCCAGGTCTTCTTGGTTCTGTCAAAAAGAGGCTAAGATTGCATTATGGTGGCGTAGCAGCATGTCATGGAGAAAAAGATTCCCAAAAGGAGACTTTCCTCTTTAATTTCATCCCTAATGGCTTAAGAAGCTCCAACAAGTGAGAGGTGACTGGAAATCCAAACTTCCAGTGCCAAACTCTTGCAAATTGCAGGGAAACTTTGTGGTTTCCCTTTCCTTTAGACTTCATTACTGCATGTTCTGGCAGTTGTGGACTTGATGTAAAGTTGTTGAGTGAATTTCTTTGGGCTGTGATGTCCAATGAGAAAATCCTTGTGGCTCTCTTCTGACTTCAGATCTGTAAATCTTTGGACTGTATTAATCATTGCAAAAGATCGTAAGGCAAGCTACAAGTTATCCCACCCGAGCTGCAAACTCCAGTCATCATTTTCTGGACCTCAGCTTGAGAGACTGCAGTTATCACCTACATCTAACATATGTAAACACATCCCACAATGTCTTCAGTGCAGACACTTTAGAGCTGGCCGCATGTCACGTGCTTTGTCCCTTAGACAAAATGCTGATTCTTATGTCTTTTATTGTGGGTGATTTGGGATTAAAGACACACAGAAAACGACAGGTTAGGTCTGGAATCAATTTTCATTTACAGCTGAGAAGCAGTTATTGATGCTGTGCTCAGAGTTCAATAAAAGATCTAAAGATGTAGACCTTGTGTTGCTTTTTCAATATAAGCAGCATAATCAGTCTCAAATGTTTTTACAAAGAAAATTGTATTGACAGTTTTATTAAAATTGCTGTCTTTAAAGTTTTAAGTTATCCACAATATGACCTACTTGAATGGTTTTTAATATTCACACTGACCAACCCAATGGATTTTTATGTCACATATTTATAATATCAGGTACACATCTGTTTAATGTATTATTTGAGAGGTATTGTTACATTTAAGCATTGCCTGGGTTTTAAACTCTTCTATTGGCACTGAGAGGAACATTGCATCCGTACTGCGTTCAGGGGTCCTGTTGCACAATATTTTTAGATCAGCTTGGACAAGTAGAGTCAAGGCAAATGACAGACCTTAGTAAAAACATTAGGTGAACAAGATATTTCAGAGTTGATACTGTTAATGCTCTTCTCTAAGGAGAATCGGTGCTTTTAGATGGCTTTATTACACTGTTAAAAACTAAATCAGAAATTTGAATAGTGAAGGTTCTCAGTTAGTGATTTGGTTTGGCTAAAAAAGCTTGGACAAAACACAGATTCGTATTTTTGTTCTTTAGAGCGCCTCTGTGTAACTGAAACTATCTTTGAGGTCAAAGGCATCCAAATGGGTTGTGCCTGAATACAGTATTCTAAGTAGCTGTAGTGCACCCAGTTTTCTGTAACCAGCTCCTCTTTGTTCTCCTGTCTAAGGAATAGTCCTGTTAACCTTTGAAATGTTTACTTAATTTAAAGCACATTGCTAGCAATCTGTGTGTTTTTTAACCAAACTTTGATACTAGGTACAGGCCTGCTGCATTATTTTCAGTATTTTGTGTACACGGTATTTGTGGCAGAACAAATCAATGAGATATTTTTCTCTTCTATTTTTTTTTCCTTCTTCACTTAATGATTGCCACCTTATGTGAACTCCTCTGATAACCAAACACATAGGCATTATTGTACTAATACAAACACAAGACATGCATCTAATCCATGGCCCTGATTATCTTCTGTATTTTACTCAAACTTTTTTTTTTTTTTTTTTTTTTTTGCTATTTTGTTATTGGGTATTTACCTACAAAATGTTTGACTGTGTAGCTCAATCTAAAAAGGTGATCAGCTGTAGCCTGAGCTTTGAATTGTTATAATGCATACTGCACTTTTAAAGCTCTTATTCAAGTTAAATTTATAATAAATCTATGAAATGCAAAGATGCACTATGCTTTCATCTTGTAACACTTTTGAAGTGATATGGTTACCACTTTCATTGTAACAATAGATATCCTTTTCTCTTATCATTTATCCCATTTTTTCAGTTGGATCCTGAACAAGCTGTTTACGTCCCCAAGGTTTCTCTACATTTCCATTTACTTTGTTATCAGCAGAAAGGCTGAAGAACAGCTCTTCAGTAATGACATCAATACTGCACACACACTGAGAGAGGTCATCTTGTCAAAGCTATAGAAAAATCAGATAGATTAGGATGAAACTAGGTGCAAAATAACTTTGATAGAGTCTTTAATGTAAACAGTTTATCTGTCATTGGGTTCCATTGAAATCCCAGAGTGATGCAGCATCAGCTGTAGCCACAGCAGAGCGTGTTTTGATAAAGAGCCCACTTTCCAGTGTTTAAGATCTACTGTCATGTTTTGTAATTGTAAGGAAATGTTTTCATTGAGCCATTAATGAAAACAGAAGCTATTAGGATAATGCAGTCATTCTCCAACCTTGTCAGTCCATAACCATGAAAAATCCTTTCATATAGATATGCCTCGTCTTGCTACCTCAGTCCATTTTAATTGATACACAAATTATTTTATTCTGCAAACACTAGTTGAAACAGCCATATATCATCAGCTGTGTAAAATGAATACTCCAGCTTCCTTTAGACAAATCTTTGGAAATAAGAGATTTGATGGCTGAGATGCCAAAAGATAATGATTCACACAGTAATGGCATAGGTTCCTATCACAGTATTTGTTCATCAGCAAAAGCCTTCAGTAACCACTGTGAGATCTGGGGTGAACTTGCTGCAGTTATGAGCGAACAACATGGCACACCATTAAAATACATGGTGTTATCAAAGGCTTTTACCTTGCTCAGATTCACAGATTCTCATGTAATTGTTTCTGCACATGTTGTTGTTGTGGAGGTCATCCATCAGTGAGGAGGGGGGATTAATACAGCCCTCAGGACAAATGCTTACTGTAGTCTGCACAATTCTGTAGATCGACAGCAAGTTTGTCCTTGCAGATTGCAGGCATGGTCTTACCTGGGCTCTGAGACAGCAGCTGCATGGACCAGCACTGGAGGAATTGGAGGAGCCCCATCCCTCCCACTGAATTTCCTTTTCTGTGGTTGCCTGGTGTGCACTGTCATCTCATTGTCTCAGAAATTCTTTACCACAGTAGAGAAAATAATACAGGAAAATAAAATACTGGAAGGTATAATACTGGAAGCCCTAGCAAAGGGCTGAAATGCCTTAGTTGGAAAGACGGATAAATACAGCTTCAAGTCCTCTCCTCACATTCCCACAAATAAGCAGGCCCCTCAGTGCTCTCTTTAGCAGGTGCTTCTCTTGGGTTTAGTTTTTCATGCCACCAGCCTGAAGCAGCCAGGCTCTATCAGCCGTACCACAAGACATCATTCACCTCAAGGAGAAGCTTTAAACACAGACCTGGTGCCTCTATCACTAGTTAAATAGGGGTGGAAAGGCCATTTGTTCCTGAGCACAGCCATAAGGCCCAGATGCTGGAGATATGCCAGCTTTTTTGGGAATGGGGGGAGGAGGGAGATGCAGCTTTCAGTGCTCAGGATGGATAATGTACTCTGTGTGTGTGTGCATGCCTGTGCACATGTGTTTTTATAAAGAAGTCTTTATGGTAAGCATGGAGAAAAATACATTTCTCTATGTCCTTTGGAATACATGTGCTGCTTATGCAAAAACCTTGTATTGTTTTGGCAGCAAGCAAAGGCAGCAGCAGGTGAGATAATTGATTGACACCAGTGTTGCTGTTGTTAAAAGAAAAACCAGACTTGACCATACTCTCCTATAAAAATAAATCTGAGGTCTGTGGTGTCTGTGGGCCATCTCAATGCTCAGCACTCACTAATCCAACCACACAGGAAACATTTATCTTCCTTTTCTCCTTAAAATGAGAGTGTGATTTTTATCATACATGCCTTGTGAAGCATTTTGGTAAAGAAATTGTCTGGCTTTCTTGCACTGGCCATCTGCAGCATTGCTCTTATGTAAAAGCCCAGGCAACTGTGTGTGAGCTTCAAAATCTAAATTCTTGAGAGTTTTTCACACTGGTATAGTGCTAGTGTTGGCTTGGAGGCTAGGGGACTGCAAATATCTCAACAGAGGGACTCATAGGTGGCCAGAACAAGCGCAGAAGTAGGTGATGAAAAGGGCATGATAAATCCAGTAATTAGCTTCTGTCAGCCAGAATAAGGGGAGAAGAAGTGAAAGTTGATCTCCCCTGGAGGAATTCCAGAAGGAGAACAGTAATGAGAACTAAACACCCTAATTTTTCTTGCGATAAATGCATCTGCCACTGCAAGGTTTGTTGGGGTTGGAGGTGCTTCATTTTGTACCAGCAGGATGAATCATCTAAGAACAGACCTCCTACTCATTTGTAGGGACAGGTTCGGAGCACAGTGTGACAGTGCAGTTGATTTGGGCAGGATTCTTTTCCAGAGAGCATGCCTGCTTTACAAAGCTACCAATTTTGTGGCAATACTATTATGTATAATTTTCAGAGCTGTGCAACTTAGCAATTGGCTAAGTCATCCAAGCAACATAGTAAACCTGACCAAAGGCAGCAAAATGTTATTTCATGTGTGTTTACTTCTGTGGCCTGTTTGTAATAGATTTAATATTCAGGATAAATTTAATGTTCAGTATAAATTAAAATCCTTAAAGTCTTTAGTCCTGCATAGGAAAAAAAAATGGGCAGCATGAACAATAGCAACAACAATTCCACCTTTCCAGCACTGCCACTGCTGGTACTCTGTGACTGCCGTTTTACTTCTCAAGTCTAGGAAATTATTCATTGATTTAGAGTAGGGAAGAGTGTTGTGGTTTAACCCAGCAAGGATAGATTGGAATCTCGGGGGAATGAGAAAAAGAATTTCACCACTATGGAGAATCTAAAGGCATAAACTGCAAATGAGCAGGGATAGGAGGGGTAGCTTCAGGGATATTTGCCTAACCTCTCCATTTCGATGCAGAAAGTAATAACCCCTGTGGAAGATGCAACGGTAGCAATTAGACATTAGACATTAAAAGTACACCTTGTTATAAGACCTCAAAACACCAGCACTGTTGAGATAAGTCTCAGGAACAGAGATACAAGTAATTATACTGCTTCTATTAGAACTGGACAACTGAGGAAAACACAGATTGTGGAGACTGTCTTGCAGCTGCACAATGAAGTACCAGGAAATTACTTTAATCTAGCATTTTTCTCCTTCTTTCTTTGGGAAATTTTAGAGAAGACTTTTTTTGCTTCTCTTGTAAATGTTTCTTGAACTTTTCTCTATTTCTTTTGCCTCCTTAAGATTTTTTATCATGTGATTAACATCTTGAAATATGGATATGGAGTAAGCCCAACAAATAATGAATTTTTTGTTTATTAGCCATCTGGAGTGTTGAACCAAACACACAGTTTAGAAAAAGTCATCAGTAAATAAGAAGACAACAAATACTGAATTTTATTCCTAGCTAAATGTTTGATATTTCCACAATAGGATTATCGTCTGTTAAGCTTGGACTATTTGTAATGAATTCATAGCAAATTATTTGCTAAGAAATTTTGCTTCAAACCAGAATTTCAATTCAGAATTTTTTTTTTTCTGAACGATGAACTATTCATTATAGTGTTCCCAGCTTTATTCAGATAGAACAATTCTTATGAAAAATCAGGCCTAGTTCTAGTCACAGAATGCTACAACGACCAAATTGGTATTATCAGAACATTTAAATGTACTGGACCTCAAGAGATGTTCTGGGAGTTGATATGCATTTGTGAAGGAACTTGAAAACATCTTAGAATATGGTCCTACAAAAGCTAGATTTATAGGATTTGTAGTGTCATATTTCAGTTTCTCCTTTGTTGGACGAAGGAGTCAAACTTAGTACAATTAGCAGCTTCCTTTCAAAAACATTTTTGAAAGAATCCACCATATATCAGAATAACTGGGGAGAGGAGATATTGTTTCAAGCTTCTACTGTCAAGGTACATTGGTACTAAAGCCCAGGCTTTTGTTAATATGGAATAGTCTGCCAAGAATGGGAGGTGAACACATTTTTCATTTTACTCTTAGTTTGATTTCCACCATTGGCCTGATGTAAACATAGAGATTTGGGGAAAAAATGCTGACAGAAGCCCAAATATGTCTGTGGTATTGCTCAGTTAAAAGCAGTTCACTTATGTCAGGGAGGACGTTGACTCCTAACCCACACATAGACTGTTTAAGACTTGGTCATTTAAACTCTTTTTCATTTTACCCACCCTCCACTGCACCAACTAAAATTAAATTTCCAGCTGATAAAATTTTAATCTAAATATTCTTGAGAACCTCTCTGTAAAGCTAGAAAGATTACTATATTGCTGAAAGCAATGATGAGAAGTTCTCTGTGGTGTAGACACAAAAGTCCAATGAACGGTTCTGATTTGTAGATGTCATATGCATGCTGGCTTGATATTTCAAAAAATGGATTTCAGCTGAACCGTCCCACATGTTTGGCTTCTGAAGGAAAAATACTCCTTTTTCTAAAAATACGATGAGGAAAGTATCTTCTCCTTTGGCTTTGGTCCTAGATACAGTCCTGAGTAGGACTGACCTGGAACACCACACACAGAATTTCAAATACAAGGTTGCTACCTTCATGTCAGAAGCAATTAGCAAGAAGGAAATACAGTCTCCTCCATTGACACTAGTGGACAGGTAGAAGAGAGCATAACCAATGAAGTAAATAGAAAGAAAAAAAAAAAAAAAAAAGAGGAACATGCCACACTTTTATGCATGTATCATCACATATTGATCCTTCAGCCCTCATGTTTGGGCTTTCTGATTCCCAGCATAATTCTGGATGGTTAGTTTGCTGCATGTGACGTTCTCTCCCACCACAGGAAGTCATAGTTAGGACTAAGCATGTCATTACAGAGTCAGAGCACAAGCCAGTGCAGTCAATAATTAGTGTTTTCTGGTTCATTACTTAGGATCATAGGTGAAGCACTCTGTATAAATCAAAGAGCAGAGTATAACTTCCAAGACAAATGATAATCTACAGAGAGTCTGCTATAAATCAACAAATTTGAAAAGTTTCTTTGTTTTTATTGGATTGTTGAACTGAGTCTACAAGGTATCTTTTCTTTCCCACAGGATAAGAGAACAGCATGGTGGATTATAAATTTAATTGTATTGAGTTCCTTAGGTATTCGTCCCAGCATGCAGAGCCGATTAGAAACTAGGAGATGAACCCAAGTTAGATTTGCAGAAGCTCTGGAAAAAAAGTTAAGGCGTGGAGACCTTCCTCCTTCTGCCAACATGTTCAGTATCTTGAAGTGCCATCTGTCTCAGGCTAAGAGACTCTTCAAGGCTCAGCAATCACCTTCTTAGGTGGCTGATCAGTGTTTCTGAATCAAGATTCTTTAAAAATACTGACTTATTGTCAAACCCTACTTCCTCAAAATCAAATGCTTTACTCTAAAAATCCTGGATTTTCAGTTGTGTAATAGAAAATGTTAATTTTCTTTGGACAGCAGACACCTCCCCTTTAAAAGCTTACTGAAAATCTAGTTTGCCTTTTGCAGTTGCCAATTATTTTACATTGATATTTTTGAGCTGGCCTCTTGTGAGTTTATTCTCCTCAGGTCTTTGTGATGTAGGAAAGTTGTACTGTACATTTTCTGTTTCTTTCTTTCCAAAAGTCAGTCTGGTGACTGATATGGAGAAAAGCATCATTTTTCACATTCTGCAGTTCTTTTGCACAACCTAGATGCAGCCAGTGCTTATCTCTGTGTTAGTATTTTTGGGGAATAGCTAACTATCTGCTAATGAAATAAGTTTGTGCGTATGTCCACACTACAGATCAAATAAAGCACAGTGCAGGTGGTTCTTGAACAGCAAGTGCCAATATCAGGAGTAAAGCAACCTATGAAGTAGAAGTAAAAGTATGAAGTCTTTTCCTAAAGGAAAACATCTCTGGGCAAATATCCTCTGATGAATGATCCTCTGCATCTTACTGCTTTTCATGTATTCTTCAACTTGTTTTTTTCTTTTTCACCACCAGTGTCAGGTGTTGAAATAATGTCTTAGGGAGCAGAGGTACAATTATGGAAAGGCCATAATTGTAAAAA
>VXAV01009736.1:420194-431743 GCA_013399715.1 Alectura lathami
AAAATCAGAAAGAAATTACAAATTAGAGTGAAATAATTGTCTTGTTAATTCTGGTTTCCATTTTCTAATAATCCTAAATTATTTTAATGCGCATTTTCAAGCTCAAAATTAGCAAAGGTCCCATGATGTAATTCTCCCAACACCTATTCAATGTTACATTATACTGGTCCAATTTCATTCCAATCTTTTGCAGCAGCATTACCTACTCAGGGCACATGTATCTCATGATTTAGAGACATCCTACCTGCTCTATTTCCAGGTAGTACTTTTAATTAATGAAATTTAGGAATTACTATGGATTTAAAACCAGTTTCTTATTTGTAAAGGCCTAGGAATATAATATAAAAAAAAATAACTTTTATAACGTATTTCTCTTTGAAATATCTTAAATTAATAATCAAAAGCTTGCATCAAGTCTAAAACAAATCAAACTCAGTCATGAAGATGAGAAACGGGAATTATTAACTGCGTAGCAAGGCTGATGGAGTCTCAATGAGATCATTTTGTTCAAAGATTAAAGGCGATGAACGCTGAAATAGTTGAGGAGGATGGCTATGAACACATCTGACTACAGCTGCTAAATTCAGTAATGATCAAAAGTTAATTATCAAAGCAGAGAGAACTACTCAACACAGACAATTTGAGTCAATAGCTAAGCAGCCCAGCAAAAAAAAAAAAAAAAGAAATTTGGGAGAAGTATTTTCCTATAATGAAGTTATATAAAAGAATGTACATTTCAAAGAAAGCTGCCTAAAACAAGATTGCATTCTTCCTGATCAGAGAAAAATAATTAGCTCTAATTGACAGACCTGCTGCACGCCAAATATTTTCAAACAATATGTTTCTGCATCAAAGCTTGAGGAGTAGAGTTACTCAATGTCACTTTGATTTTACCTTTCTTTATCTCCTGCCACTGGGCATGCTCATGATATCACAACAAATACACTTTGAAAAATGAATGAGCAACACCTACGTGATAAATAAAAGCAGAAGGACAGATCCTGCATTTCTTCTACAGACAGAATCCCTGCTGTATTCTCTGCTCTGTTTAACATCACCATGTTTCCATTCAGAGGCAAACTGAATCACTTACAATGGGAAATGACCAGTTGCTTTATCATCCAACATTAAACTAGGCTAGTATGTAGACTAACCTGGGAACTTGCAACATTTTTGTAAAACTCTGTATGAATGAGCATATGTGTGAAGAACACTCTGCCCACATTGTGTGCCTTTTCTTAAGAGCTAAGAAAGCCTTCTCCCGGTAACACAGGGGAAAAAAAGGGAAAATTCTCCATGTAAAATCTGAGATGAGATATGAGTTGGAATGTTGATGGTCCTGGAAAATAAAATACCTCTGTAATTCCGTGTTCCTGAAGCTACCATGTTTCAGAGTAAACATCAACACAGCTAAGTAGTCGAAAATCAAATGCCCAGTTTAGATTCTGCTCTTTAATATTCCATGACTTTGACATTGCCAGTTCTGACTCTCTGAAATATCTTCATCTTCTTTAATCTTTCATGCAAACAGTTTAGCTCACACCATCACGCGCATGCACTCCTGAATATCTTCTGCTGTACTCTGTATTAGAATTGACTGCTTTATTATTTACTTCTGATCCTTGACATTCTTTACTCTTCTGTTTTCTTTGCCTTATCTGTATTTTGATATCCATTTTTGTGTAGTGACTTTTGAATAATTTAGAGGAAATAAACCTGTCTGAGATTTAGATGCAAGTTTCACTTGCCTGACCTCAGAATTGTTACAGTCCAGATATTTGGTGTACAACAGCATCAAATGAAATATCACTATACAGTCAAAAAAATCTTCTGCCGTAGTGAAAGGTTGTTTATTAAATTTAAAAATAATTCTATTTCCTTG
This sequence comes from Alectura lathami, assembly GCA_013399715.1. NCBI lineage: Eukaryota > Metazoa > Chordata > Aves > Galliformes > Megapodiidae > Alectura > Alectura lathami. The sequence continues at coordinate 422,077 of VXAV01009736.1, forward strand.
CAGGGCTGAAACTTGACATTTAATGGGAGGCTTGGGGAACTGAAATGTAGTTTTTGGTGGTATTTTTATCCATTTTAAATGAAGCATTTGCATGATGTTACATGTAGTTTATTGCTTAGAAAGATTTCTTAATAACATGCTTTTGACTTTGCATACGCATGTGACAGCTAAAACAGGGGAGAGTTGGGAGGGTTTCATTGAAAGGAGGCACAACTCACATTATTTCATTAATGAAGTAGGGGCTCCATTACATTGTAGGCTTGTTTGAGAGGCCATGATTAGGTTTGGGTGTGTAATACATTCTTGTGCTATCTTAACTTCAGCTTTTCCTGAGGTTTAAGTGTTATTTAACAGCCATACTGTACAATTAATGTAATTGTTTCTTATCATGCATTCACTGATTTGTTCTTTAGATGGAAACTATAATCCAAATGAAAAAAAAATGCATCTTTCTTCACACACTGGGAGCCAGCTCAGAGTATTGCTGTTGCCCCAATTCAGCTGTCACAAGCTTTAGTTCCTTCTCCTAAATTTAACCTTATTACTAAGGATTTCCATGAATTTAAACACAGATTTTATTTTTGCAATGATTGGAAGCAAAAGAGGCAAAACAGCAGGTATTCTGAAAAACTAGTCCTATTGTAGAGCCCAANTCCTATTGTAGAGCCCAAAGAAGAACTCATTCTGATAAAATTTGGAACCCAATTGTGCAGGTCCCAAAGGTTTCAAAAGTTAGTCAGTTTTCATAAAGGATTTAATTCCTCAAGGGCTTATGTGAGCATTTTTCAGGACCACTAATATTAGCAGTTCCTATGTGGGAACCATTTTATTCCCATCCCTAAGCATACCAGAGGTTAAAGTTCCTCACCAAAATCCTTCTGTCCAATTTTGGTAGGCTTTACAAAAATATCTCCAAAGGTAATTAAGCACTGAAACTTTCCTTTGTATAATAGGTTTCTGGATCAGTTGTCTTAATTCTGCCTTTCAGCGCTACCCGTGCTTATAATCTCACTAACCATCTGATGGCTTTCCACATTTAAATCTATTATACTCTGGTTCTGTGAATGCTGGAAGGAATTCTCTAAAATGATATGAAACATTAGTTTATCTGAAGGTTATATTTCAAGCCCTTCTGCATTAAAACATTATTTACCTGCTCTGAAAAACTCAGAGGAGGTGTGAGGTTGTTTCAGATTACATAATTATGCTACAAAAACATTAAAAAGAAAAAAAAAAAAAAAAAAGCCCTCCACTAAAATCTCAAGCAGCTTAACCAGTGTGATAGACTGGCGCAGCTCTGCCATCAGTGCCCCCAGCTGTGTTGCTTAGCAACATTTTAATTCAAGAAGAATCGAAGGAGATGAAATCCCCATGGAGAGGGAAACAGAAATAAGAGGGCCGTTGACAGATGATCTGAGTTGTTTCTTCTAATATACTGTGAAGATCACTGGCTCTTTTCATGAATGATAAATGGACTGTACACAGATCAATGGGTTCAGCAATAAACTGGAACCAGGCTCCATGTCTGAGGTGGTGCAGGCCGAGAGGCCCAAAGATTTACTCATTTAGATGATTTGGAGTGTGTTTTCTCAAAGGTTTCACAAGAGGAAATTGATCTGAACATTTGGTCATCCCTTGCCCTTTTCTGTTGTTGGCAAATAAAAACTGTTTTGGAAACAGAGTCTGCTCTTCTCTCTTCTTTTTTTTTTTTTCCCCCTTTGTTGTACCTGTTCTGGATATGGGCTGATAGGCTGTGACAAAGGAGACCAGACTCAGAGTGGGAAATGAAGTAATGAATGGTTCCTAAACACTCATAGCACTCATTAAAAATAAACAAGCCACACTGATGCCACAAACTGGGGCAGGAGTATTTAAAACGTGTAGCACTATCTCCCTGAAAGGGTCCAGCTACTGCAGAAGCGTTCATCTGCCCCAGTCGTGGCCGGCTGCTTCAGCAAGTGTTTCTGAAGAGCATCCAGGAGCATCCAGGAGTTGATGCTTGGTTGCGGCTTGTGCTGAGGCCTATTGTTTAATTGTTTGTTTCCCCCACCCCTCTTCTGTTTACAGGCTGCTGAAAAGACAAAATTGAGAAACATTCCTGTAAAGTAAGTTATTTTATATCCATTTGAAAATGTGACTTTAATGATCTTCTTGTGTACAGTCACTAAAAAGACTAGTACAGTAAGACGAGTGATAAAAGAGATAATAGAATTCAAGTTGCCCCTAATAATAGCTATAAAAAGGCCACTATTGTTGAGGAAAGCTTTCGATTTCTCAAGTGTCTCTAATGATTTTACCCCCCAAGTTTCATCCAGTTTCTATAACTTAATGTGTTGTCTATGAATAGCTGCCAAATAATATCACAATCATACTCAATACATAGTGCTCCTAGCCTTGGGGAGGTTTGTACATGCTAAAAAGATTATGATTTTTAATTGCAATCCTTGAGAAGGTCTGACAGGGGGGAAATAACTAGGAATGTGCCAAATGATTTCTAGACACATGGGAATATTTTGCACCTATGTATCAAGGCTTTGCCATCCTGTTGATTAAGAGCTCTCTCACTCAGTATGCGTGTCTTTCTCACACCACACATGCACGTATGTTTCTGCTCTTTACAGCTGGGCTCTGTGAAGGATGAGCAAGCTACCAGGGAGCAATTTCCAGGGCATTTTATGGGAAGTTCTTAAATCTTAGGGCACTAGCAGCAGCACTCAACCATATATCATTAAATTAAGAAAGTTGCTTTATAGATGTCCTAGCTCTTTGAGAAAAGGCGTTTTCAGTTAAAGCTACCAACGTCAGTGATTCTCTTTAAATAATGAATTCTCCAGTCTTAATGGGCTTGTCTGTACCAATAAAACACATATTTTTAGCTTCAGTAGGTGATCACTGCAGTTTAACTAAATTCCAGTAGCTGTATATTCCTGTTACAGACAGAGAAATGTTTTCATAGTAGTTTGCTGATCATGCTGGCTTTTGGACTAGAGTGGTATTGTATTTGTAAGAACATGCACTGTCAGGACTCACAAATCATTGTATTTTAGCACATGTAACAAAAGAATGCAGTTCTGTCTCTCACTTGGTTTCCATCACGTATAGTCATTTACACCTTGTAAACTGAACGCAAGATGTGTATGAACACTCCTTGGAGTGATTAGGCAAGATGCAAGGTAGTCATAAATCGCTCTCTTTATGTTTCATTTAATCTGATAAAAATTAGAAATTGGATCCAGCAGGGACCTGATAGAACATGAAACTCCTAATAAGACAAGGGACCTTTCTTGCCTGTACGACTAGTTCAAATTCAGTGCAAGCTGAATTAGAGGCATTGTTACCTGGTGGTTATTTAATAGAAAGTATGAAATGAGCTGTGATTTCAGTTCATCTTCTAGAGGATCCAGGAGTTGCAAGGTGATGAGAGTCCTGGGGAGCAACTCCAAAATAATCATCTTTCATTCATTCGCTTTTTTAATATTTTGGGTCAAATTCTCAGGAATGGCTCAGCTAAATTGAGTTTTCCCATGTGTGACAGAGATATTGAGCTTTGCAGTCATTAAACAGCATGTATGTGACACTGATGCCCAATTACTCCACCAAAAAGATTTGGGAGTGGGGAAGTGGGGGATTTAGGTTAAATAATTCTTTTATGAGACTTGAATAAGCATGACATTTTGGAATGGAAGAAGGCCAGATGGACAGTCTCGCTCCTTCCACCTACATGTGCATGTTTCACCCTGTCATTTTCCCCCAACTGGTTGTTTAACTTCTCTCTGACTGTGTTCATGGTTGCAGCTTCAATTAGTACCCTAGGGAATCCATTACACATATTAATTACACTCTGTATAATGAACAGCTGATAAATCTGCTTCATATTTTTCAGTGAGATGTAATTATTTAAGTTACCTGTATGCAATTATGATTTTATGCTAAAATATTACCTCTCAGGGCAAAAATAAGAATAATATCTATAAGATAGCAGTTGTAGACATGGATTGCATTTATATAAGCATCACAGCCACACTCAGTATACCTCAAGCATGTCTAGCTTTTAGTGCTGTTGCTTTTGTAGCTCTTAAATGTCAAAGAGAATTTTTCTTGAATTTTAATGTTCTTCAGCTATGCAAAATAAAGTCGGTTGCTTCCATTGTCATAAGGGCTGAAAGCTGTACAGATTCTTTCTACCATATGTGACTTATCACATACATTTTTAAAAAACACATTTCTGTTATTAAGACATATGTGATAGTACACTTCTGCAAATGTGAATTGCTTTTGGCTAAAAGCCACGCACTAATAAGTTGAGTTGAATCTAACTGCATTTGGCATCTGTTACAATATATATATATAAAAATATATAAAATATTCGCAGTTGTCATTTGCATAAAAAATTTCCTTGTTTATATGTTGTACTGATATAGTTCTTGTGTCTCAAAACTGGAATCAGAAATCACTGCCTTTTCAAGACTGTGGTTTGCATAGAAGCCTTGGACCAGGCCTAACAGTCCTGTTGTTTAATGTGCTAGTTAAGGAGCATGACAAAGATTTTTGTAGAAACAGTCTATTTACTTTTGGTTGCTCAGTTTGTTAAAATCACAGAACGATAGAATATCCCACATTGAAAGGGGCTCACAAGGACCATCGGGTCCAGCTCCTGGCCCCACACAGCACCACCCAAACCCAAGCCCTGTGTCTGAGAGCGGTGTCCAGATGCTCCTTGAGCTCGGGGCAGCTCGGGGCTGTGCCCGCTGCCCTGGGGAGCCTGTTCCATGCCCACCACCCTCTGGTGCAGAACCTTTTCCTAACACCCAGTGTGACCCTCCCCTGACGCAGCTCCATGCCGTTCCCTCAGGTCCTGTCGCTGTCCCCGGACAGCAGAGATCATCGCCTGCCCTCCGCTCCCCTGTGAGGGAGCTGTAGGCTGCCATGAGGCCTCCCCTCAGCCTCCTCTGCTCTGGGCCGAACAAACCTAGGGACCTCAGCTGCTCCTCAGCTGTCTTGCCCTCTAATTAATGGTTTCATGTTCAGAAGGACGTTTACTGTTACTATTTGTTCGGTTGAGTTCTTCCATCACTTAACACTTCTGGAGGGAAAAAAAAAAAAAAAAAAAAAAAAAAAAATNACAGTTCTGTAAGGCAGCTAAGCAGCTGCTTTCTTACTGTCCAAGTGTTTATAGGTGCTTAGGCTAATTGATATAAACTTCCTGAAGGCCAAGGTAATGAAGGTGGCATTTGACTCTTTCAGAGGGCATGGTCTCAATTCCATGTTGCTTGTAGCACTGCAAGAAAACACAACTTGTGCACAGGGACTCTGGTAACATCATCTAACATACTGTTACCAAAGGTAGTGCACAGAAAATAGCTAAGAAGTCTCTGTTCCTGCTGAACTGATTTTTTTTTTTCTTTCAGTTACTTCTCCAAAAACGTAAGACCTTCTTCTGTCTGTATATGGCATCAAAGTGGCCCAGTAACTCCAGATTCCATTCACTTTAACTTATTTTATCCTCCCCTGCCCCTGTCATAAAAAGAGCACTTGCTGTTTATCACGGGTTTTATCCATATTTATATAGTCAGGCAATAGCAGAGAGGGGATTTTTTGCATACTTTCTCACTTACTTCCTGGTCCTTATCATGGTGTTCCCATCCCTGAGTCTGAAAGAGGTAACATGACTTAGCTGAGTTTACCCTGTGGACAATTTCTGATTTCTAAAGAGCTGTTACATGAGAAATGGTTTTCAATTACGACACATCCAGAGGAAATAATCTATTATATACCCTGTGATTTGGATTCTCATTAAAATTAAATAGCAGCTTTGTTCTGAAACCCAGCTGATGATCACAGTTCCCAGGCTTTTTTCCAGACTTGGGTAAGCAATGGGAGCCTACATTAGCATAGAGCCTAAAGGCATCATGTTTGTGTTGAGTTGGACCACATCACTTGCCTTGGCTGAGTGGGTCAAGCGGCAGGATCCTGTCAGGTCTGGGCACGGGCAGGTTTAGGCCTTGCTTTCAAGTACAAATACACTTTCCTTGGCAGCCTGTACATTAACATAGACTGAAGGTTCTCTATCTCTGCCAGTGGCAGAAGGTGGGGAAAGAACAGTAATTACAGAGACATCCTCCAAAGCAGAATATCCTCCCATTGTCCTGCACCCAACTGTTCACACTTCCGTAACCATGCACCCTGTGTTTCGGAGCTACCAATGGACTTATCCTGTATGGATTCTTGGGAATCCATGCAAGTAGTTATGTAATGCAAAAGAACAAAGGATTACTGGCTGTTTCCCATTCATGATATGACGTATCTCTGTTGTTTAGACCAAGGAGTCTTCCTATTCATAAGCCACTATTAATAATGCTGTTTTCCCTCTGAGAATGAGTCCACCAGTGAGCTAATAGCAACCCAAGGCAAATCTTTTTGCAGTTGGGAAAGGAAGCCTGTGTGCCAGCCAGCCAGGCAGTGGCAGTGGTGACAAAGATAACTGGTTTCTTTTTATTGTTTTCCATATTGGAGACATGAGTTTTTGGTATGGTGATGCCCTTCTGACTAAGGGTTGGATTTAGCCTGCCTCAAATGCCTCAGACTGCAGTCCAGTCTGAAAATGGCCAGAGGGACTCCTTGGAAAAATGCAGGCAATTAAAAGAATGATTTGGCTAAAAACTGATTTTGTCCAGCACTGCAGAACTGAACAGTTTTTTAAGAGATAAAATAATGTTTTTTAAATTGAAAATGAATATTTTTAAGAGCAGAACATGTACTCCATGAACTGCTGTAGAACTATGAGAATATTCAGATTGACTTCTTGCTTCAGGGAAGAACACATCGGCTTCCTTTAGTGTCCTTTATCCTCACTTCTACTCTAGAGCCTTAAAATCTTGATCAGAAATCATTGGCGTTTTTCCCCAAACACCTGCATACGTTTAAATTTGCTGTAGACTTAATTACTTCCAGATACGTGTTTTGGGATTATAGCTTGTGTTAAAATCCCCCACCTTTTTATATTTTCAAAATATATTTTTTTTTCCATCACTAGCAAGACCAGCCACAAGTTTGTTAACCAGAAAGACTTCTGGTATTTATTGTTTTTTCCTGCCATAAAACTCATCTTCTCCTCAGAAGGGCATCCGACTTGACTTGGTATGGTTTTCTGTCCCAACCGTCATTGGAATTGCAAGCCATTAACATTTGATATCTTGACATTTCAATTGACCTCTCATTTGCAAAGCGCAGTGGTATTTTTCATGGCCTTTTCATCCTTGATTATACATGGAATAGGAGTGACTGTTTCTACTGACTGCACTTTAAAAATATCTTTGTTTTACCAGCTGGAATGGCACCTTGTTTTTCCCTCCCTGAGTAGACCTTATTCTGCATGGAAGGTCTGAGGTCTACGCGAGCCATGCAGAGCCAGAGGACTTTCTTATTGACTCAATAAGCAGGAGGGCAAGCAGGTCAGACTCTGAGGGTCAGTTAATGTATACTGTAATAGCAATAACCATAAACAGATCTTTTGCTCCCGTTGGCAAAAGTGCAGGCTGCTGGGCTAGGTCTGAAGGTTTGTTTTTTTTTTACCAGTCAGGTCAGGCACTTGTAAACAACAGAGGCACAAAAGTGGCGGTGTGCCATTGGTGCTCANGTGTGTCATGTCTATGTTGAAAAACCCCCTTGCATATATGGATAATAGTATGAGAGAATATCCATATATACACATATGTATGTTTATGTGTATGTACATGCATATCTATGTAGGCATATTTATGTAGGTATACATATATACATGTATATGAATAGATGAATCTAAAAGACGTTTGCTAAGGAACTTAAAATCAAACCACTTTTATAGAAACAAAAAGCCCAAGTCTTCTGTAAATCTCATTTTCGGTAAAACTCCCAGACAATTTACACACCATCACCTGTTAGTCTCTGCTTCTAAACCTTCCTTCCTGTTGTTTCTCCTCAGACTATTTTTGTCTAACTACTAAATCAGCCAGCACCAATTCAATTAGTTCTAAAAATCCATTACAACACAGGGCCTAAACTGCCTGCCCACATTCATTTCTCAAAGAAATCCATTCATATTTATGTTTTAATACTTTAAGTCTAGCATGTGAAAGCACTCAAATCCCCAGTAGAAATCCAGGAAAAAGCCTACTTACAGGCAATTATAGACAATATTCTTTAGTCCCTGATCCTCCTAGTCTGTCCACTTAGGCATCTACACAGTCGCAGAGTTTGGTCTATGGGATCAGCTCATTGCACTAGCAATGCAGTCCCTCAAAAAATTAACCAAACCCAAAATGCCACTGATTCTGCTAGTTGGACCATGTGGTTGCATCTGTACAGACAAGCAGTGCTCACGGAAGTGTTGGCACTTAGAATATCACTATGAAAACCAATATACATAGGTTTGTAGTGAGTTTTATTTAGGTAGCTACATTTTCTCAGCAGAATGTGAACTCTAGAAATGTTGCAAAGGATTATTTTATTCTTACAAGTTAAAGGTTAGTGTTGGAAATGGATTATAAAACTGCCGCTTTTAAACTGTTTGCAAAGAAACGCACATATTAAATCCTTTTTGATGATATCACACTAATCCCTAAATACTGATTTTTATGTAAATTTTGACTCTTGCAAAGCTCTGACAATTCAGCTATCCCCGTGTGGTTTTATCAGAGCTCAGTTGCTCCTTTAGATCTTTTTTCCTTTTTGCAGTACCTTTTGCTTTATTCCAAAGTCATCACAGCAGCTGGAAGATGTAGTACTTTAGACATAAAATAATAGCTCTATTTAATATTTTACCTTTATTTTCTGAATATGTTCCTCTGACACATCTTGTTAGATACATTTTTATCAGTCCATAGGATAACCACAGTAGGGCTATTTTTATTTCGAAGGAAATGATGCATGATAAATACTGGCAGGGCCCAAAATGGTAAATCAGTCCTGTTCCAACCACAGAATTTATTAAAAGTGTGTAGTCTGTGGTAATAAGTTATAATTTACTTGACTAGCAGTTTGTTTGAACTTAAAATTGTACAAATGAGTCACAATGGTTAAGTCCTCAAATATAAAATAGTTTGTGTTTATTAAGGTTTTTGGCTATCACCACAACAGGTACCCGGAGAGAACACATATTTTTCAAATGAGCACAATGCATTTTTATAGTGAAATGCTTCTGACTTGATTGTATAATTTATAGTAGGTGGTTAAATTACCACACAGCCTGTGTAGTGCACAATGTTTGCTTACAAGACAATGAGATGAACAGACTCTGAGAGCTCATTCAACTAATCTCTTACAAATCTGAGCAAGCACCATCAACACCAAGCACTGCTTGGTACCAGCCACAAGCACCCCTCAGCTCCCAAGCCAGGCGTGTTGCTCAGGAGCCATGACACAGCTTTAGACTGCTAGATAAAACTTGTCTTTGGCATATTTTTATTCACAGAAATGTGCATATTCCAGTTGACCAAAGCTAGTCATACATTTGTGTAAAATTTGCCAGAACTCTTGCAGCTGGGTAAAAATAAGTATTTTCTTTTTAACCGGGTCACTTTTGCTATTTTTCAAAACATTTTTACACTTCTGTTGTGATACAGCTTGTCAGGATTAAATTTAGGTCAACATTCAAAGGTTGGGAAAAAAAAAAAAAAAAAAAAAAAATTTG
>VXAV01009736.1:448982-459583 GCA_013399715.1 Alectura lathami
AAAAAAAAGCCAAATTGTTCAACAGAACCCCTCTTTCTCTTGCCCTGGCAGCAGCTACTCACATGTTCTTGTATCTCCTCAGCTCTCTTCCCAAGACTTCCCAGTTCTTCTGTCCTATCAGCCTTTGTCTTGCTGCCCCTTTCATCTGTTACTTCCTTCAGCTTTCATTGTCTCTCTTGTCTTATACTTCCGTTTAAAGCCACACTTGCAGATAGTCCCCTTTTGTGTTTAATGACTCCCACATCTGGCATTCTGGATCTTGCCTAGTTCGGGACTATGGCAACACGTTACAGGTTTGAGACACAGTGCAGAAGCCTGTGAAGGTATCCCCTACACAAAGCAAGTGCTCACACTTATCTCCTTTTAATGGGCGGTCTGTTCCCTCTCATGCTGTGGCCACCTTTTTTGGGAAGAAAGAAATGGCTGTGGCAAGTTATCTGGACCATCCCGCTTAAATATTTGTGATGAGCAGCTTCCCCACATGCAAGCAGCAGCTATTAGGCTGAGGAAGGGACACAGAAAATGTCCTTGTCCTGATTCACTCTTATGGCTGTACAGAAGTGCAAGTGTGTGTTGGGATGATTGTACAAAATGTGCATATGTACAACTTGAACACAGTACCACAGTACACAGAGCTGGTACTTAGCTTCTTACAGGAATTTAGTTTACTGTTAGATTACAAGTTGCGGAATATAAATAAGCCTTATTTACAGTCACCACTAAAAAAGCCTAAACCCCAGATAATCGACACCCATGTTTTAAAATGTGACATACTCCCAGTGCAAAACAGTACCTGCATACAAACTGTAGCTTTGCGGTTTCTCTTGGAGCTCAGCTCTGCTAGGCTTGGAACTTGAAAGCATGGGCACAATTTTGGTCTCCAGGTTCCTCAACAAAAACTCCTCTTGTTTCTCATCCTTGCATATGTTTTTGCTGTTGAACTTCATTGAACATTTAATCTGGTTCCTGAAGTGTTTTTGGACTCGTGAATGGTCTCAGCTTTCTTTTCCTCCTTCTTCTCCTTACCAGGTGTGTGGCTCCTTGGTCCCACATCTGGAAGGCAATATCCACTTTTGTTCAGATTCTTTCTGCTTCCCTAGCAGAAACAGGAGTCTGCCATTCAGTGTTGAAGTCAGACACTGTGAACAGGAGATTTTCCTCATCTCTCACTGCCAGCTCAACCCTCTTTAGAAGTCTGTATGCCTATCTTATGTAACTATGGTCCTCTCCAGTGTTACTAGCCAGTTTCTAATGTGGGAACCAAGCAGCCCATTGAGACCCTAAGCCTTTTTGCAAGTCTGTTTTTTCCTGAAGTTAGGAAAGTGATTACCTTTCTGTAGTTGTTGGTTTTTTGGTATGGAAGTATTTCACCTTCCTAAGTCATAATTTGGCTTTCAGATGGCACTAAGGTCTGCTGTTGTAACTGCACACAACTCTTGACAGAGATTAATTCAAAGAATAAGTCATCTAACTTTGGTTGCTGCAAGGTTTGAAAAATCATAGTGCAGGTGTTGATTTATATCTGAATCCTTTACCTGCTTAAGGAGTTCTTGTGCCCAATGAATTCTGCAAGTGTTGTCTGATAGCATCTCCCATCAGCTCGATGTTTTCCCAGAAGTACTTGAACTATGGCAGTTTTAGTTGCACTGCAGTCAGTGTCAGGAAAAAAATAATAATAATAATAATAATAACATCTTTCAGTTTAGCACTGAGACTGCAAGAACTTCACCTCCATGTTTCTGTCCTTTGGGCTCCTGGCTGCTGTTCTCCACATACACACTCCATCCCCAGATGTTTTGATAGCATCTCTGCTGATAACTACTAGCAATACATCAGCAAATACAAGTGTAAAGTAAATAATCACTGTCAGCAGAAATATATAGTGGAGACAGCATGTTTTGAAATACACAGAGGTAAGAGTCTGTGATCCCTGGAAGAGCCAGGACCCACGTGCATATTGCCGTATGGTTGCACACACCTATGGCATCCAGTAAGAAGACTTGTCAGCAGTTTTTTGTTTGCAAGGAGCATGCATCTCTTCCTGTTTTACATGGAAAACATCTGAAGACAATGGGTGAGACATTTGCAAGACAAATATATGGACACTCCCCAAAGAAAGAACACATACTGGTGCTAGCAAAATAATAAATTATATTTTATACCTACCACAGGAAGCTGGTTGAAAAAAGAAGTATGAGCAGTTCCTTCTTTTCTCATCAGGCATTCCCTGCCTGAATCTCATCAAGCCTAAAAGAACTCCTCTAAGGCTTCTTGTCCCCAGCATATTAGATAATTGTTATATCCTTGTTTTCTTTTATTCATATTTCCACCATTGATAGCAGCCTGAGGGAAGAGGGGTGGGGAAATATGTTGCTCCTGCAAAATCATTGTAGGAAGAATAGCCAGAACATAAATGATATTGTTTTGGCTTCAAAAGGGTAAGCAGGTGTCTTAGGAGTCCCAGAAGAGCGATGTGCAAGCTTGTACAAACAACCTCCGAATCATGCCTGTTTGTTATTCACACAAACAGAGCTGAAACCGTTTGAATTCTACAGTTCCCAGAATTCAGATGGCGCACAATGGCCCATAATGAACAGCACCTGTGCTTACCTCAATTACCACACAGAGCTGAACAACAGCAAGAAGGGCTTTCAAGAATATTTTTTCAATAATAGATTTAGTTATGTCTTTCATAATTGGATTCAGAAGCTCAAAATTTCATTTTGCAACTTGTTCATGAAATTTGTATGAAAAAGTCTGGCGTTTATTCAAAAGAAATACTCTATGAACAAGAAACTGCAAAACAGCCAACTGCTGGTAACTAAGCAGCCAAATTATAGTCCAGGCACTTGGCAAATACACCGTCTTTTTTATTATTTCAGTAATTGAATTTCTGTTAAAGCGTGGAGCATAATTTAACATCAGGAATTTATTTATAATACAATAGTGTTTCAGTAATAAATGCATTATTATTGTCACTTTTAATGGAGTCTTATGTATTCCCTCAGAGACTATGTGGCAGACTCTGAGACAACCACTGCATCAGTGTTGTTTGTAGACAATTGAATTAATTGGAGACAGGGTCATTAACTCGACCTGAATACCTCTGATTGCTTCTGTAAATAAGGTTAGAGAGCAAATGGCTAATCTTTGTTGTCATTAGAGATTCTTTTTACATTTTCACACTGCCTTGTATATTAAGATCATTTTGCTAAGCAGCTTTTCAGGCTGTCGTCGTGTTTACAGTATTGTCTTGCATGGCACACAACCGTAATTGTATCAGACTTACATTTCATTTCCCATATCTATATAAAACATGATACTAGAGAGAGACCTATTCTGAATTGCAGCACATAAAAACCATTGGACCAACAAATTAATAAACCAAAATGAATAAACTGTAACATTAAAAAATAATCAAATCACAAAACAAAAGTTGATTTTGTTTGCTTTTGTTTGAAAATTCCAACCTGCAAGGCTTGCCAGGGATAATACAGTGAGTCCATTACTCACTTGGGAACATGACCCACAAGGCCAGCTCTGTGTATACCAGCCTGTGAGTTAACTGTTATCTGGACTTTTGGCATGGATTTTCTTGGAAAATGAGCAGCAGGCTGTCATTTATGCACAGATAGAACACAGATATTTTTCAAGGGGAGAACCAAAAAAAGAATTGTGAGCACAGTGTTCCATTTCTCTACAAACATAATAAAGAATGTAGCCTGAGAGGTCTAGGAAGGCATGTGTCAGGAACAAGAGGCACCCTAAACTTGAGAATGAGGTCAGGTTCACACTGAACTCAGGGATACCAGCTTGTCATCACTCCCATACTCCAACACATACTAAAAAAAAAAAAAAAAAAAAAAAAAAAAAAAACCAAACATTGCTTTCTCAGAAACAGTCTTGTAAGTAGAAGAAAACAGCTGGCAGTGTCTTATAATATGCCTGGTATTTGCATGTATTTCTTACATTCTAAATTTGTGTTCAAGATGGGCTTGAACCCAAACCCCAGATACACAGTGTGAGTTATCCAAACTCTGGAGCCAAGTGTGGGATCCTGAGTCCATCTGTAACTTAGACGATAAGCGATGTTTTATGAATTCAGATTCAGAGATAACAGCCTCTCCACTTCAAAACTAGCAAGCACAGCTTTCAGCTTAAAAACTCAGCCCGTGTCAAACTCACATTGACAGTCTGTTGGTGCAGGAATCCAGCCTGACTTGAGCATGGTGGGAGGAACATGCTGCCACACCATGTTTTCTCTCAGCAGCCTCTGCATAACTCACCTATAAGAACATTTTGGGGATTTGTTTTGTTTAGAAAGCAAAGGAGGAAACAAAGGATTAGGATAGTAAATTGTTCCAGAGTTTTGAAGGCATCATGGACTTACAGTCTCTCTCTCCTAGCCATGTAGGTTTTGCTCTGCAGAAAGAGAAAGAGATCAGCCAAGCAGTGTTACTGCTGAGCAAGATCGAGCTCAGCACTGAAATTCAGTGTGAGCCTTTCAGCCTGGGCCACGTTTGTTTGAGCATTTGCAGGAGATGCAAATACTAGTGGAGCTCATCCTGGAAACTACTGCAGAAGCAATCAGTCCTGCTCAGCCTCTTTGACCATTTTTTCTCCCTTCTTCTGAGAAGGTTGACATTTGAGCTCTGTACTTTGCTAATTCACTTTTGTGATACTCCAAATACTGCAGGCAAAGTTAGGGAGGGGTTGTTTTTCTGTTTTCTGATGTTTAATTCTAATGCAGAAAATAAATAAGCCAATACTTCTCTACTTCCCTGCCAGCAGAGTGACACCTCGCTCCTCATTTTTGTCGTTAACAAGCAAGAGAGCTTCAGGTCTCATATAACAGACAATTAGCCACCATGCTACATCAGGCATTAGGCGACTGACTCTGCCGGGGCAGATGTGTGAAGAACACATTTGCACCTTGCTAAAGGAATGATTATCTAGTTGAAACCAATAAAAAGTTCAAGAGAAATTGAACTTTGCTTATTTACCTCTGTACCAGTGAGGGTCTTGGGTTTTCCTGACATTTGCTTGTCAGCAGACCTTCATCAAGTTGCTGATACAATAACCTGCCATCAGTCTGAGGAAAAATAGATGGGGATGCTGAAAAATCAATTTCTTCTAACTCAGGAACATGTGTCCAGAATGAAAGCATCTTAGTTGGAAAGTTTTCAAGAAGAAATAATTTAACTAATCCTAAGGATCTAGATCATTTTGTCCATATTGAAAAAATAGACAGAATACGATGATCATCCACAGCCCATTCCAGGTCAGACAGTAACTGGCTCTGCCAGGCATCCCTGGTTCTCTCAGCCTGGATTAAGAAAGCAGGTAGTGTTACAAAAGGGATAAAATACTGAAGCAGCACTTCTGGAAGGCAGCGTTTCTGCCGTTTCTTTTGGTGGTCCAAGTTAGTCTTTCCCATTTAAATCAGAACTGTCTCCAAGTTGTCCTCATCAGGCACACTGACACTGCAGTCCGTCTCCTTGCAGTGTGCTGATGACTCTCGCAGAGCTTGGTTTTGAAGGTGCTAAGCACCACCAGCTCCTCCTAGAAGAAATGGCAACTGTTTGCCCACCAAATCCCAGCAGCAGGATCTTGCCTTTATTTTGGCGTTGATGAAAAATGCTGAAAGGCAAGATTTTCAGCCAGATAAGGTTAAAGAATTAAAGATTCTCTGTTCTCTTTTGCTGTCATTCAGAATAACAAGCATAGAAAATTCTGTTTAAAATAGCTGAGCCTTTTGACTTAAAGCGTTTTCATGTAGAAGATTTAAGATGTCAGGTTTAAACATGACACTGATAGTATTAGGCAAAGTATGAGAGCAGATACTTGTAGTAACTGTCATTTTTTCTGACTGTTTATTAATGGTCTTTTGTGATTTATAGTGAATGTTGTGAAGAATCTTCAGGTCCATTTATCACTCAGAGAAGCACCTTTTCTTCTTAATGCTTACGTATGTCATAATTAGGATTGGCTGCTGCTTAAAGATTTAACTCCATTCTACCATAAGATCCTTCAAGATGATGTTTAATCCTGAATAGATTAAATGTTTTATGTTTTGTTTTTATCAATAAAGCAGTGAATTATGTAACTGGCAAAACTCATCAGAATTAAAAGGAGCTCGTATTAGGCTGAAAAATAAAGTTCATATTTTCACTCCAAAAGGAGGTTTTTGCCCCATTTTAAAATAAATTGTAAGGAAGACACCTATGTATCAACATCCAGCTCTACTGTCATTTTACTATAAAATTTTCTGCTTGTTCAAAAAACAAGTTGTATGCTGAAGTGCATCTTTATATCCTTGAAATGCTCTGACGGAGTACTGTAAATGCATCATGTACATTTAGGAATACTTATTTCAGAGTAATTACCCTTTATTAACGATGATGATTCCTTTTTAGTATTATGGGAGTAGCAGTGAAACCATCTCCTTGTGTTTTTTGTTAGTGTCTGTGTAGTTCCATGGTCCCTGTTGTCCTACAACTTAACTCTGATGAAATATGCTTGGAATCTCACAATACTATTTGTATTAAAAACAGGGAAGGATCACAAAATTTTGTTGTTTTGCCCAAGAAATCCCAGAGACATGCAGGAATTGAAAGTTTTTTGAAGTCTCAAACCAGTGCTATAACCACAGAGTTATCTTTACAACAGCCATCTCAGCAGTGATGGATTGTGCATGCCTTACTCATTTGAGTACAAGCCTAAAGTCAGCCTATGTCCCTAGCACCAATCCCGTTGTTTCATGCTTTGTTTCATGTTTCATGTACAGTAAATAAGGCATGCAGATTGCTACCAGTTTGTGAGCAGCTGAAGCTCATTTGGTTACATATTACCCACTTTGTTCTGATTGGACTCAGTTTTTATTTCTGCCCCTTTTTAATATTTCTTGGTTTATTCCTTATGTTCCTGACAACAGCCATCTTGAGCCTTTTCTAAATAGAGGCGTCTTTAGCTGACAGCAGCAGGCTGTTCCCCTTCTCTGCCTTGTAGGAGCTTATGTCCCCAGTTCATCCTCTTTGCTGTGGTCTAGAGGTAGTTGCACTGATGACCTGCTCCCTGGGGATTCACCTGGAGAGTAAATTCCCAGGTGGTTTCCTGTGCTGACCTTGTGCCACTTGCACATAGCGCACAGGTGTGAATGACTGTGTGTGCTGTAAAGCTGTGGAAAATCAAGATATGCCTTTTGGCACCATTTCAAGCTCAGAGGTGTTGTCTTACATGTGGAAAGGAAAAAAAAAATCCTTCTTTCTCATGTTTTCTAACTGCTTGGTTGCTCAGTATTGCAAAATGAGCTTTCCTCAGATAGCAGATGCAACTGGAGATGCTGGGGATTTGAGGGCTTCATGTGTATCTGTCTGCACTGGTGTGCTTTGGTCCCATAGCTCCCAGTTCTGTTCCCACTGGGCTGAATTCTGTCTTCAGCTAGAACTGAACTGGAACTGAGTGATGTGGTTAATTTACAATGTTATTTTTCCAGGTTTCTGCTGTACATGAATGAGAAAAAAGACAACACTTTGCTTTAAGAGGTTCAGTTTGGACTGTTTTTTTTATCATGACCACACTTGGACTTTCTGCTGAAATAAGTAAAGCAAAAGTGCAGTTAAGTGACTCACGTAAATAATGTTAATTTCACATTATAAATCAGTAGAGGAGTGTATATGTATCCCTTAACTTTCAGAGAAGGTTCACAAAGTCTGCTGAAAGATGTAGTATTTCACATTTCCTTTGTGGAAAATAAATAAGTTTCTCAGTATCAATACTCATATCTAGCTTGAATCACTGGGCAATATCGATATAACAAAATGATTCCATTTACATCAAATGAGGCCGTTTGGAGTCTCACAGTAAAAGGTAGTATTCTTGTTCTTCTGCATGCCAAACAAACAGTAGCACATCAGGGCGTAGTACAAATAATACTCTGCCACTTGAATCCATTCACTGAAATATTGTACGTCAAAAAGTCTACATACATTTCACTCTGTGAATAGTATCATGCTCACAAGATTGTTTCCAAACTCTGAGGTGAGCAGGGAGATGCGTGCACAAATCATGGATACAATATTGCTTTTAATATGCAAAATCCCTTTCCCTTCCTTGTCAAGTGTGTATAAGAACGCTGTGAAATTGGAAGGAGAGCGATTACCATACCAATAGTAGAAAGTTTTTTTATGTGCACCATCAGGAATGTGCCATTAAAATTCTTCCTCTTCTGCTGTTTGTTTTAGTATAATTTCACAGACAGCTTGATATTTTACACCTGTTCTTCATCGCAGGTGTGATAAAGAGTAAGACCTTACTGTAACCCGGGAAGAAAACCAGGAAAAGGGTCAGAAGAAGACAGTAGAAACAGTACCATGGTTAGAGTCACATTGCAGATATATATACACAGTTCCACCTAGGATTTGTGGCTAATGTAATTCTTTATTGGAAGGCTTTGACCTTGTTACGGATTCTTGGCAGCTTTTCCCCACTCTATTCATTACTAATGCAAGCTGTCAATCACTTTAGTTCTGCTTTGACATAGATTGTGGCTCATAGGAGTTAGTTCTGTCATTCTTTTTATTTCTTTCATCTTTACTATCCTTTTTTATGGTCTTTAAAGCTGGAAGTATAAAAGGGGTTATGTGTGTATGAAAAAAGTCTGTTTCAGTAGCTCTATCAACCTTGTTATAAACAGTCTTTGATTAAAACAGTTACTTTTGAACATAGTAAAATGAGAAGATGGCTGTTTGCATACAACATCTTGTATATTACCCTGCCCCTAAAAATAAATCAGAACTCCTGTTTGCATTAGTGTTCAGGATTGATACAGTCAGATCAGCTGCTGCGTACTGTAGAGGTTTTTGCTCTCCATGTGTTTTGACATGAGAGTCGTCAGAAGTGATGTCTTACTATGTGTGCTAATGTTAGCTGAAGTAACAATTTCCACACCTTATTTCATTTCATTGACCTGGGTGGTGATTAATATTTAAAAAGGACTTGATACAGGTTTTCAGTTCCTGTGTCAACCTGATCTTTGAAAATTTAGATTTCAATCCTACCAGCCTAGTGATAAATAATTTAATGCTAACCAATGGAAAGGCAGAGAACAAACCATTCAGAGCAATCCTTTTCTTTAAAAAGCAATCTAATGGCAGTCATATATAAGTTTGAAGATACAGATATGAACAATTTATGATTAAAAAATGGCAGCTCACTCTCAAATTAGAAGAGAATATTACTTCCTGATAATAGTGTAAGAATAGAAAAGAAATAAAGCATTGTTATTGAACAGTTATGGTATTAAATTCTGACACTAAATATTAATCTATGAGGTGCTGCTCTATTATTATCTGTTAGAATAATGAAGCAGACTTTCTGAACATTTACACAGAATTCAGCCAGCCTAGAAATGCCCCTCAGGCTCACCTTGTTTTTCTGTAGGAGCAGAGTGATTTGGATAGCTTCTGAAAAGGTGAACCTGGTTTGTTTCTCCATGTCTTCTCTCAGAACACAACATAGGGAGTGGGAGAGCAACAGTATCTCCCCATGACTGAGTGCTACAATCTGCTCTGCTAGATTGTGTAGTGTGGTTGTAGGGCACAGAAGTTTTGCTCAGAGCTGGCTGCCCACTTTCCAGTGCCCTGTGCAATCAGAGTATTTGTTCTGAAGAATATATGCATTTAAAATAGACAAGTCAGATTAAGGATAGGCAATATAGTGTCTCTTCTACTCAGCAGGAACTGATGCACAGAAATATTTATTTCTCAAACACACTAAAATTCATCCAAATCCGAATCCAGTGCCTTAGAAGAAAGATCAGCAATTTTGTCCAGTCTGTAGTCACTTTTCCAGTATAGACCTCCCCCTTTCCAGATTTCATTAATTGCATTTTCCCTAAAATAGGCCAGTGCACTAAAGCAACCTTTGCAGAGTGCTGCTTTTTGGTAGAAATACATTACCAGCATTGATATACTGTTGACTTACTGGTCAGTTTCCATCTACGTTTTCCCACTGCCCAGCAGTGGTCTGCTTTCTCAAAGTTTACATTTGGATTGCTGGGTAAAGCAATGGAACAAGTGGCCAATTCATCCTTGCCCTAAAAAGGAAGGGTTGAAATGAATAAAGCTATTGTTGCATGGCACCGTCAATTTGCCAAATTCTCTTCACAGCAATTAGCATGACTACATCTAATTGGTGAAAACTTCAGGGAAACATCTAAGGATTTGCTAGGAATTTTTGCTCCTTAATGAGTTTTACTGAAGTGTCCTAAAATTGCTCAACTTTTTTTTTTTTTTTTTTTTTTTCTTTTTACATGTATGCTTACAGGATAGAGTATTTGTTATTTTTCTTATTAGAGGTTAATGAGCTTTAGTATTTCAGATTATTTTTATTGTAACTACCAAGTCTATTCTCAAAAGCCATTTATTACATCATTACAGTAAATGATGCATAGGAAAATAAAGTAATAATAGTTTAGATGACAACAACAACAAAAAAAGTGTAAGTTGCATGTTGGGTCTTTACTTCTCTTGGCAGCATAATATTCCAGACATATACTAATGCCACATTTGCTTTCATCGATTCTGGAAAAACATCTCCTG
>VXAV01009736.1:459656-486030 GCA_013399715.1 Alectura lathami
TCAGACAAGCTGAAGGGACACATTTGAATTTAGGCAGATCTCCCATACCAGGCAATGAAAGACTGTTGGTGTGTTTGATAGCTTGATGCAATTCCCTGCCATGAACCATCAGCAGCTGGCTCCAATGCCTGTTCCTAACAGGTGCTACACACCTGCAAGTCTCAGCTGCTCTGCGTATGGTTCAAGTTCAATCTCGACAAGTGCTGGAAACCACTGCCAGGTACTAGTGATGCTGGTGTTTGTCCTCTCCTTCAAGATGTTTCTCATCTCATACTTTGTGCCCAAACTGTGCACACTCATGCTTCCAAGCAGCAAGGGACAGGGCAAGTGCCATGTGCTGCAAAAACAGAAGAAGAGAAATAGGTGGAAGTGCTGCAGATGAGCATCCAAATTGCTTCCAGATGTGCAAGTCTGTTCTGTCTGCTTCATTACTTGATAGCAGGGAGGCAACCAAAAGTGCTTACCAGCCTGCAGGCAACTAGACACATTATCAGGATGACCTCTGCAAAGCATGGAGATCTGGTTCTCCTCCCACTTACAGTGGGTGTCACTCTAGCAGCTCCCATCTCTGTGGTATAGGAGAAGTAACTTTGGAAAGGGGTAAGCAGATACTGATCCAGCTGGTCTGCGGAGTCAGGAGTCTCACTGGTGTGTCACATGAGTGTTTTTTCTCCCAAATATATGTTCATGGCGCTTGGTGAGGGCAGAGCATGTCTGACTGCCTGCGGGGTTCAGCTCAAGAGCTGAGCACAGGTCTGGGAGAACATGGAGCACGAAATGCAAAGGGGAACAAAACTGATGTTTCCATTAACTGCAGAGGGGCCTTGCACAGAGTTTGTGAGGCGTGCACTGAGTACGAGGTTGATTGTAATACCTCTCATGTTTGCTTTGTGTGTTTGGATTGCAAGCTCTTTGGCCCAAGGACTGTGCCTCATCGTGTATTTACACAGATCCCAGCACAGCAGGTCACTGGCCTCAGTAGGGGTCTCAATCTCAAGTGATAATAATGAACTGGCTTTCTTCTAAGTGTTATTTACCCAAATAATACTGTGTTCCATTGTGCAGCATTGTTTTTATTCATTTTTTTTCAGTTCAAATGAAATAAAAACATTGTCCGCTCAAACACTGAGGAACAATGTGAGTGCTCATCTCCTGCTGGGAAATAAAAATTCAAGAGTTTCAAATACCAGTACTTCCTGCCTCCTTTAGTCACTCTGAGGACCTGTGTCTGATGATAACATGCTTTAAATCCATTTTAAACCTTGTCCAAGCTGGCATTCCTTGTCTGGATCTTAGCAACACAACAAAGCTTGCTTTGAAAGTCTTTTACAGAGGCAGCCTTGAGTTCATGTAGTTGGTACTTATGTGAAGAAGCCCGGTTTATTTCTGTAACAGCTGCCTGAACGTACATTTGCAGAATCTATCCAAGAATATCTTAAAGCATATGATGTAGTAACTTTAAAGCTGAAGAATCTTTGGGAAGAGTGCAAACCAACTTGTTCAGAACTGAAAGATTAAAACAAACAAACAAAACAAACAGAAGACAGCCTAGAATCTCTCCACTAAACTCATTTTCTTCTTGGAGACAATTTTTTTTTTTTCATGCACTGGTATGTGAAAGGTCTGTATATTTTCTTCTGTTCTGCTGAACAGCGTTATTAGAAGCTGATTGTGCATGTAGCTGTATGCAAGATCTCTCTATCTTTAGTATTGTGAGATGCTAGGAAAGGCATTTGGGGTCGTATCTGGCTGCTTTGCAATGCATACAAACAGGGTTACTCACAACTCAAACTACTTGATGAAAAGTGAATGGTTCTACTTTAGAAATTTAGATCAACAATGATGTCTTCAGCATGAAGCCGCCCAATGTAGCCAAGGCATAATTTTATTATCCCAGATGAAAGATAAATATTACCTCATTGTGTTTTGTATGAAAAACATTATTTTGAGTCTGTCTGGTTCCTGCAAGCTTGCTGAGCTATGTTATTCAGTAATCTTTGGCATATGATAACTTCTTCTGAGGCTCATGTGCAGAATAGAAAATAAGGCCAGGTTGGAGGTGCCATCTACTCTTATGGTTTTAGTCTTACCCTTTGAGATCTTTGTCAGACAGCTGCAGTCTGCTACAGTACAACTCAGTTGTTTTGTGTATGAACATCCCAGCTTACAATATCAGTGCTCTTCCAGAGTACTAAAAGATGTAGGTTGTAATTAAAGGCTGGAAAGGTCTGGGCCTTAGATGCTGGGTTTTAGCTGCCTTTTCTTCTTTGATCCGTTATAAGAGGTGTTATTCTTTCAATCAGTGATCTTAATTACAGGAAATTTGCAAGCACTGACAACAGAGCAAATTTTTTAGGTATATCTGCACAAATAGGTGTGAGCAGACCCACATACCTGCCTCTGTATGAGGGGTGTTGCCTGGTAAAAACCACTCCCAGACAAGGAGCTTTGTCACCGCCAGAGGCTGGTGCAGGTTTATACACCCTGCTGCAAAAGTGCATTAAATCCCTGTAGGTGGCTGGAGTGAAATTCTGTTCTGATAATATTAAGTAACATTTTGTTTTAAGGTTGGTGTTGCATTTTGGTATTTTAAAATAGAAGTGATCTGTATTCCCATCAGTTCAGGAATCCTTGATTTTTTTTTTTTTTTTCCTATTGTTTTATTACTTCTAGCAAACAATTGTAACAAAATAGGAAAACTCAGCTTTCATGTACTTTCAGTATTTTCCCAGTAGAAAATTTAAGACCAAAATTACAAGATACTGAATTGAAAGTCAAATTCCGCCACAAACACACTCAATTTTACTCCACTGTTCTGTTTACTGTAAGTGAATAAGTGAAAAACTTATTTCCATACATTTTCTTATGCTTCATTTAAAAGAAAAAAGAGCAAGTGCTCAAATAATTTCTAACAATTGAAGTTGAATACAAAGTTTAAGATTTAATTTTTTTAAATTTATTAATGTTTAATTATACATAGCGCTCTTGGAAATGCCCAGTGGAAATGTGTTTAAAAGCATCTGTTCTTTAGATTTATGTGTTACTTCCAGTAGAAATTTGGTAACTAGCTCTTCTAGGGCCGGTTGAATGAAGAGCCCCTAGAAAGAACAGGGTGGGGGGAGGTATATGCACTTAACGAGCAACAAAGTTAGTGATCTGTAGCAATTACCCAAGTGAGTAATTTTGTTTCATTAATGCACCCTAAAGTAGCAAGCTGGTTTTGGCAATGGGCACTGCAGGGCCCTTGCAATGCTCAAAGAGACAGTCATGTTACCAACTGCATCATAAGGGATAGGTTTACCAGCAAGGAGGGAGAAAGCAGCTTTGCATAAGAAGGAAATTAAAGACCATATATTATCGTCATGGAAGCCAATGGCAATACTTCTGAAGACTCTAGTGGAGCAGGATGAAACAGTTCTTTCTGGCTTTTCCAACTTCCATTTCTTGGTTACTGTGTTATTTAAGCGCACATCTTGATGCACATAGCAGCTCAACTTGAAAGGTGAAGGACTGCATGTGCTTGGCTTATATGAATCCTTCTCAGAGAAAAGCAGAAAACCAGATAGAAATGAAGGGAAAGCAGTATTATAACTTCTGGGCTTCTCTGGATCACTCAATATGGGACACACACACAGCATATGATATATTAAGGTGAGGTATTGAATATCCATAAAAGTACTAGCAAATGGTGTCAATTTTCAAACACTTTGCTTTGTCAGCTTCACAAATTTAAAATCAATCATCAAAAAGTCTCTGTATAGATCAGCTGAAGAGACATAAAACCTTATCATTATCTTCCTGAAATAAATAAATAAGATAAATAAAGATGAGTTTATAAAGACTCAGACTGGAAGAATTCTCTAGCACTAAAAACTGGGGTCATCCAACCTCTGAGTTTAGAAATTAATGCTGAGGAAAAACAATAAGACACAGCACACTGCTAATAAATACATTTTGGAAGACAGTTGAGCACACAGAAAAATAGATTTCACAGAGAGACTTACTTTCAACATGAACACCATTGGCTCACTGCATTATCATAACAAAATCATCTTATGAGAGAAAAAAAACCTATAAATAAAAAATTCTTGGCAGCCCCTAGAGAGTTGTCAAAAATATGTAGTTTTGTATACCACAGTGTAAAAGTATTCATTAAAATTAATTTTTAAAATGCCCTGTCTAATATTGGTTGCCTGATGTCCTTCATTTGATCATAAATTATAAATGAACCAGAAAAAAAAAAAAATGTAGGATGCATGATTTCATTAATAAATTATTTAAGTTGATTGTTAGTTTTTGCAATTATTGGGCCAATAAGCTCAAGCTTATGATACTAGTGTTTCTCGCTTGGGTGATGATGATGATAGTGGTATTACACGGTTATCAGTGTGTCCCATGAAGCATAAACCCAGCTGGCTCCTCAGTCCTGACGTGGTGACATGGCTGCTGAAGCTTCCATGGGGTCTGTGCTGAGTGAGTGGCAGCTGATGCTGAGGACGGTCGGTGTGAGCAGGGTTGGCTGGGCAGTTCCCTGAGCCCAACACTTCACCATCTGAACGACCAGCATGCTAACCCGAGGGGATCTTCTCCCCACAGTGGCCTGCCAGTGCCAGCAGCACATGCAGCCGGCCTAGCTCATTCCAGCGGTGGCTCCGGGAGCTCCAGTGAATCCGAGAGCAGCTCTGAGTCCGACTCCGACAGCGAGAGCAGCTCCAGTGACAGCGAATGCAACGAGGAGTCACGCAGTGCCACGCCAGAGGTACGGCCACACTCACTGCTTCTCCCTGGCAGGGGCTGGGAGGGAAGAAAACGTTGCAGCTCTGTGTGGTTTGGTGCTGTTGACTTTTTTTCTCCCTTTACAGTTTTACTTGTATGACCGACATACTTGTTCTAGCTTTTGGAAGAATGCTTCTGGCCCACATTTGAGTTGCTTTAAAGAAATATTTAGATTTTTTTATGCCAGTAGCTAGAGAAGATTTTATTGACACACTATTCAGCTGGGACTAAGGAAAGGCAACCTGACAAAACTATATCTTCAGGGACCAGCTAAACTTTTTACTTGTATTAAATTTCTCCAGGGCCACATTGTAAACCAGATAAGGAAGTCTAATTAACCATAAATACTCCATAAATACTCCCATAAAACTAGCAGTCACCACCAGTTGACTGAAATAAAAAGGTGTGTTTAAGGCCTTTCTCACTTAAAGGGAAAAGCATTGCTTCTGTCTGAGACTTGTTCCTTGTTGTTCTTCAAACTGCAGCCTGAACCCCCCTCAACAAACAAATGGCAGCTGGATAAGTGGCTAAATAAAGTGAACCCTCACAACAAGACCATCATCAACAATCAAAATGAGCCTCACAGCGAGACCAGCTCCCAGCCCCAGAGCAGCCAGCAGGCCGAAGGGCAAAACAAAGGGAAGCTCAACAGCAGCCTGCCCCCAAACGATTCCAAAGACCGGGCAATCCTTAGTCCCATCCGAGAGAAAGCCAAACCGCGGGTTGCCCAGAAAACCCCAGAGGCAAAAAGCTCCAAGCAAAAGTCACCAGCTCATAATGAGCCAACTTCACAAAGGACTACTGGGAAAAAGCAACCCAAAAAGGTAGAAAGGACTTCCAGTGTAGAAGAGTATAACTGGCCCAAACCAAATAATACCAGCAACACTCCCAAAGAAAAAGACACACAGGAACCCCCCGAGCAGCCAAAGGTTCGAACTAAAGCAGCAGTTGGGAAGACCGCTCCAAGGAAAGAACCACGAACAAGCACAGGTCTCACTTCAGAGAAGAAAAAGTACAGAGGCCCCAGTAAAATTGTCCCCAAGTCCCGGGAATTCATTGAAACTGATTCATCTACTTCTGACTCAAATACAGACCAGGAGGAGAGCCTGCAGGCTAAGATATTGCCAGCTTGCAGTGGGCCAGCCAACGGCATCAAAGTGAAGGACTCTGGCGGTAACATCCTCAGCGTAAGTAGCTTAACTAGCAATGGCAGCAACACATCCATCGACCAGACCAGCAATGACTTGGAGGAGCAGCTCTTTTCTCCTATCCCAATCGTACAAAATGAACTTCTGTCCCCACTGAGAGAATATGAGGAACTCAAATCTCTTTGGGTGAAAATAGACCTTAGTTTACTCTCTAGGATACCTGGGCAAGAGCCTTTTGAGACCACATCTGTGAAAACTGAACCAAGAGAGGCAAATGTGAAACACAGACGACCGTCTCGAGAGTCCCCTACCCCAGCAGCTGAAAAACCATCCACAAAATCCAAGAGGAAACACAAGGTAAGACATTTCCATCATTCAGAGGGAAATCCTGTATTTCTGCGTATCTTTGAGGTCTGGACTGCAGTCATTGACTCTTCACTGACCTGCAGCAGGGCTGTGAGAATGCATCATACCACTACGGCTTTATCCTTTTTACAAAGGACAAACCAGTACAGTACAAGTTAACATCAGAAACTAGTAAAAAAAATAAAAATAAAAATAAAAACAACCCTCCAGTTGTCAAAATCAATGAATAACGGTATTCTTTTAATTTAGATTTATCATACAAGCGTTTTTGCTGTATTTGCTCACTTGCCCATTAATTTGCAGTTTTTTGTAATCTGCAGAAGGACTCCTGATGACAAGTGCATGTTACTAAGGGTTCAGCCATAGTCAGAAAATATGACTTCTGTTTGGAAGGCAAGGTTTTATTGTCTGCAGAATTAAGGCTTTCTCACCATTGGCTTAAACAGGCATAACTTCATTAAAGTCAATGGAATGGTGGAATGGTGCCTGCTTACACTCCTGGTGAATTTACTCTTTATATTGTTTTGTTATACAAATGAATGCGATTCACAGAAATATCATTTGCTTAACTAGCTGCTCTGGGTATGCACCTACCTGGAAAAACAAATATGTTGTGACTTACGGCATTATGTTTTATCATGTGTTTTATGTTATTGATGCCCAAGGGGATCCTATCTTGTGTGAGATTACAGTGCTCTTCAAACTAAATGTGTTTTCAGAAAAGGAACTGGGGGTTTATATCATAAATGAATTTTTGTAGTTGTTTTTTTTCCAGCCTAAATAGTTGTACTCTGGTCTCTCTATGAGAAGTCACCATAGCATATTTTTTATACCTCAAATTTTATAAATCATTATGAATGTGACTTCAGCTCTCTGTTCTAGGGGACTTCTGAATGGTATTGAAGTACTGAGTTGAAGCAGTCCAGTGGTATGAGAGAGTTAATCCATGACAAAGACAGACAATGCCAGGCAGACACAGGGTCTGCACCCCTGCCTACATGAGTCAGTGCACTGGCTCCTTCCCTGATGAATTAAGTGGAAATAATCACATGAGTAAACTCAGCAGGTTTTTATTCAATTTATATTCTAGCTGTACACTAAAGGCAGAGAGGTAAGAAGGAAGGAGAAAAGAAGAAAGAGGGAGGGGATGTATAAACGTCAATGTTTATATCTATGTACAATAGGGTGTATATTAATTATATAGGAAAAAAGAATTCTTGCTAGGTCACAATGGATTGTTAGTATGATGGTTAAAACAAAAGTATGGTACTGGCGATTAAGCTTAGGGCTCCCAGGGAAAAAAAAAAACTGGAGTGTCAGAATTTCATTAGCTGGAAATGTGACTTACAAGGGAACATTATGAGGTATCTCACTCTGGGTCTGCACAAACATAAGCTACGCTCTGGAACTGCCTGTTCAGCTGCTGAATGATTGTTCAGTGCTGCCTATGAGGAAACAAACAAATTATGATGACTTTAGAGTATATCAACAGATAAAACAGGGTAGGAAGAGTTAGATGTGGATTTCAAAATCATGCTATTAAAAGATTTATTTTAGCCATCTACTAGTGGGCTTGAAGGATGCTGTGAAGGCTCCAGTGATAGAGCAGTAATCAGCTTTGCTTGTATCATCCCAATTCAGGCACAGAAGTCATGCATCAGGGAATCTTTCAAAGCAAATTTTAAACCAGCTATCGCTGTTAATGACTACCACCTTAGAGCCCAATCCTGGAGTCTTTCAGTCCTGTGAGGAATACTTACTCAGGGAAGTTTTCCCTTGGACTTCCATTAAATAAATGAGTAAAAGCTATATACTTGAGTAAGATTTGGTGCTATCAAGCCATTTCATCTGAATTATTAATTAAATTCCAGTGCATTACAGAAGATAACTATAACACATGAGGTGTTTTGCTTCCTAATTTTCTGGCTATGTCACTTATATAACTTCATGTCATGTTTGGAGCGCAGTCAGCCCTGATTTCAGGTGACTTTCACTTCTCTTAGACCAGTGTTTTAGCTGCTGCTACTGTAAAGGAAATATACTGATATTCCTGAGCTCTTCTTAATGGCAAGTGAAACTGTGCATGGGTGCTTCATCTTTCAAGTTCTGCTTTTTTTGTTAAAGCAGTCAGAAAACCTGGATGCCTTTGTTGAAACCAAGAAGCAGCGCCTGGAGGACCCTTCAGCTTCATGCCTGCTCCCGCCTTGTATCTCTCCAATACCGAATCACAGGTTAACCAGCGCTAAAGAGTAAGTTCTTTTTTGCCCATAGCATTCATGAGGGATTTCACAGTAGTGTTCTACAAATGTCTTTAGCATAGAGCCAAATGAGAAAGCATAAGTGACCTAGTGATGCTATTCTCATCTGTTAGAAGGAAGATCCACATGGTTTTGGATGAGATTAATTCAGCCTTCAGATGGGCTACAGGAAATTAGAGTTCTATCACAGCCTGGAATTACTCTTCTTCCACCATATTGCATTCTTTAAAGGTTTTTTCTCGCCCCCATCATCCTTTACCACAGTAGATCCACAGTGGGCTCTATTTGGAAATTATTTTCTTAACTGTTTTCTTAAAAGACAATTCTTATTTTTCTTGAATGAAATAATAACTTTGCCTTTCATTTCAGAGGCCCTTTTTCTTTAACCATGTATATAGCACTAAAAGGAGTGAGGCCCTAAATGATTCAGGAACATGCATTGTGTTTCAGCAGACATAATCAAATAGTTTGCACCTTTCAGTGTCTTTGAGAGATGGCTATAATATTTCAGCAAACAGGCACCATGTAAATAATTATGCTGATTATTTATGGAATGTTAATCTTGTGATTATAATAACCAAAGAACCCAATTCCCTTCTGTCATCAATTTTGTACTTTTATGCTTTTGAGATGAGGCACTGCTTTCTGCTTCACAGTAGGACAAGGGAAGAATCAAACACACAATGTGCTTCTGAAAACAATTTGATTGGCTTAGTGTCTAAATTTAGATAAAAATCAAAAATCATTTGTGAGATAGTACACAGATTTTAAAGTCCTTAAAGAAGCTTGAGAGTTATTTTATTTACTGGTATATTGTATTATGTTGTTATTATTTACCGGAATAATTACAGATGAACTTCAGTCCTTGAACTAACCCTTCACTGTACCACTGAGAATATCAGAGCTGGATTCTGGAAAAGGCAGATGATTTGAAAGTTACAGTGTGATCTGTAATATGTTGCACATTTCGTAAACATCATGATGGGTGTTGCCTGATTGTCACTGCTAGAAATACAATGAGTAGAGATGTATTGCAGAGAAAATGAGGATTATCCATCCCCAACACCTCTACAATCCATTAAAAAAAAAATTTCTATTCTTGTCTCCAGCAAGCCCAAAGGATCCACCCCTAACCTGATGTTTCTTAATTTGAGCTTGTTTTCCAGGTCGTTAATTTGATTCCTCAGAGCTTTCAAGCCTTTAGTATTCTCTGTTAAAATGTAATTGTGTCCAACAGTAGTTATTCTATATGCTAACCTTTTCCTCTCATCTGCCTCAGGTTTTGAAACAAAATCTTCTGACTTCTTTTCAATTGCAGAGACCTGGATCACACTACATTTGTTATTAGTGTGTTCTGAGTTTATTTAAAACAAATGCAATATTATTTGATAATTCAGGCCTTCAACTCCCACTGATATGCTTCTGAATATAGATCAACATCTTTCCCAAAAGATTAGGGAGCTGACTGAGCTGTGTGATAACAAATTTCTGGAGAGCCCCAGGTTGTTTTTAAGCAGTCAGGAGTGGTTATGTTTTCCACAGGGTTAAGTAGAATTTTAAGGGGAGGCAGAAGATAGGGAAGCTAAAACCATGCACTGTTCAAAGGCATGGGGGAAATAACACTTCAGTGGTGAAAGGTTGAAAGACAGGCTTTGCCGTTTAAACCTTCCTTACTCCCAAAGGTCCCACATTTTCATTCAGAGCTCTCAACAAAAGGGTTTTGAGAAATAAGGATGGTTCAGCCAGAGCAAACAATGGTGTTCACCCATTAAGGTCTGATGTCTCACGGTGGATATTCTCTCCTGGGAAGAACTGTAGGTCTCTCCTGTTGGCACATGGTCCCTATGCCAACCAGAAAATACCTCAAGGCAAACTTCAGAGACCTCATTGGGCTCTTTTGTAGATGCAGGAATGTTTTGACAGAAAGACTGTGATCTCTGGCCTAAAATTTGGAGGCATTCAGGAAGGGATAGGTGGAAGATAGGCACACCTGTGCTTTTGTAGCTCCCACTAGCTGCCTATGGTTTAAGCATTTGAATACCTTCCCCTCATAATCTGTTCATGAATGTGTGGGCTCAGTAAAGCAAGCAAGGATGCACAATTACTTTTTAAAGGGTTACATGTCTAATATGGACAATTATGTGCCTGTTTTCCACAAGTTCCTATGACTGCGTGTACAATTTGAGTGTAGAAATTTTGAGTGGTCAGTTATAAACTTTAAAGCCATTTGCACAACCAAATAGCCATTTTGTTTTATGCAGTCATTGTACTAGCAACTGGTTCTCTCTCTTGCTCCTTACCTCACACAGTATGGGGCTCATGGCTTTTCATAAATCTGATGTGACATTTAAAACATAATTATTCAAGCAATCATCACTGTATTTTCCTTATTTCTAATATTTCATAGCATATGAAGGAATAAATGATACTATTTTGTGCCCAAGCAATTCATAGTAATAACCTGAAACACTGCTGTGAGGTCAGTTTTTTGTCAGATCACTTGCCGACTTCTCAGCAGAGGATTGCTTGTGTATTTACTTGCTTGCCAGAGCAATTTTAATTCAGGCATTAATTCTATGTGCTGCTGAATACTGTTTGTATCTGAATACCTGATTGGTAGATCCAATTTAGACAGAGCGGTATTTGACAACATTTGGCAGTTTGTAACAACACAGAGAGTTATGTGCTGATGCAAACTGTGAGTCTGAATTTCAGACTAGACTCATACCAGGAAAACACGCCCGCCGTCTAGCAGGCATGCTAGGCGTATGTCTGAAGTAAACATTTCAGGCTGTTTTTCAAGATTTTCTGTTCACTTTAGTTTGACCTTTAGTTAAAGATGCACCTGTACTTGGCAACATATATTAGCTGATCTCTTGGGTAGTGACAACCGCGTTTGTTGCAGTTCATTCATGGCAGAGGCAGCCTTCTACATCTATGACAATGACTTCAGCTTCATTCAATTGTTGCCATATGGTCCAAGCTAATGCGGGAATGACCTTTCCCGACTAACCCCCTGCAGACAATCAGATACACCATCAATGTGTAGCATTGCATTGTGGACAGGGAGAGTAGAGGCAAAGGAAAGCCAAGTGACTGGTACAGACAATGGCTTTGTCTCGCTAATAGGCCAGAGATACCACTGCATATCACGAGGAGCAGATAAAGAAAGGGTAAAGAAAACAGCTTGAAATGTTTGAGTAGATGGAAATTTTCTCTCCTTCACACACTGACCCCTTGTTGCCTTCTTACTTGCTTTCTGCCCTAAAAGAAACCAGGCTGGGAAAAAAAAAAAAAAGCAGATGGGCAGTCTTCTGGTTCGTAGATAATTGGACTTCTCAGACACACAGATTAAACTCTGCAGCCACAAGACCATCAGTTCTGCTTGTGTTTTTTTCATTGCACTTTCATTGTTTCTCCCTAGATTTTAAATATAGTTTAACTAACAATTGTGTCAACCAATTAAACCATTGAGTCTTGGTAATTATTGCAATAAATTCATTCAAAAGTAGTGATTACTGCAATCAAAGACCAGTTTCTTAGCCCATTAACAGCCCAAAGCAAAGTGACAATCTGGCTAACTGCTGGTAACAACCTATTTCAGGAAGGTTAGTGTTAACATAAATGCTTTGGTATAAATCTGAGTGAGGTAACATAATAATCAGTGTAATTCCGGTGAAAATTTACAGGATTAAGTAAACAACTTGGAGGGGGGAAGAAAGAAAGAAAAGAATTATAACCCTATTAAGAAAATATATCCTCAGATGCATTTTCAGTTGTGGTTATGTCTTCTAACCTGCAGAATGACTTCTGTATCTTGGCTTGCTGCATCTTGTGCTTGAGCCCAAAGATGAAGTGAACGGGCAAAGTTTTAAGCAGTGCCCAAAAGGGAGGTCAGGTGTCTGAATGTGATCCCTCTTCTGGAATATTGTGTAAATGTCACACGTTGTTTAGAGCCTTCTTCATTTTTTCTTGTACTGTTCTCTTAATCCCTACATCTCCATGTAGCAACTGCGGAACATTCTTTCAATTGCTGTGTATTTGCTTAGATTTCCCCAGGCATGATCCCATGCAAGTGCCAGAGTCTTGCTTTAGGCCTGGAAATAGACAAAGATGTACTGAGAAACCTCACTAGTGGTTGCTAGAGTGGACTTAGCCAATGGCTCAACTTCAGTTTTTCCTCAGACACTTTTAGAGGTAGATTTGCCAGGGTCAGCCGCTGTTCCCTTCGCAGAGCCGTACCTCAGTGAAAGAAGAGCTCCACACCCCTCTTTGCACAGGGGCATAGGGAACCACGTAGCTCTGTGCTCCCATCCCTGTGTTTGTTAAAGAACCCGCTGAACAGTATGCTCAGGGTAGCCCTGCATAAGACACTGGTTTGGGAGGCAGAGGGTTTGGATTCTACTCTGGGGTATTTCATTAGCTGTATCTGCTTTGCCTCTGTTCAATCCAATAACACACGTATCCTTTCCTGGGGCAGTGTTTGTTTTGCTTTAGAAAATTTTCCTCTGGAAAAAGTTCAGAGAATTACTGTATTGTAGCTGTGGTAACTTGTCTGGGTTCCAAAATGCCCTTTGGTGGTAAGAAAGCTAGCAGATGGGGCTCGTGTGAGTGGTTTTTGGAGGACATTTGCAGGATCACATGTGCATAAAATCAGTCTTCTCAAAGAGTTGCCCGTCTCCTCCAACATGGTTGCTTTCCTTTGATCTTCAGGCCCGTGTGTTTTGCAAGCAGGACAGCATCCATACCTGCCCTACTGTAAGGCAATATGAATTCTGTGCTGGTTTTATTTCTTTGGTGTGAAGATCTTTAATATTAGAGAATATCAAATAAGATATTTTTAACTCTGCTTCAGTTGAATTAAAATAGTTTTGAGTAGAAGAGCTATAAGATTTGAAACATAGGGGGTTTGTATTATGTCCTTTTGTTATGAAAACAGATAGGCTGAAATATTTTTGTATCAGCAAAGACCCAAAGTAGGGGAATGATCAAAGCAGGTGTAAGTATTGGTGCTGTTGGTGAAAATGCAAAAGAGAGTAGACTGGCATGAGAGAGTGCAGTAATGCTGCATGTCAAATGAGGACTAGGGAAACTTTGGCTAATTCTTCTCTTTCACTGGTTGCTTTAATGCAAAGATCTATAATTCCTGACACTGACTGAAAGTGACTAGGAATGAAACATAAATTCTTGTTGGCTTAATTTGTTATTGAAATTTTAGTCAATAATCATGAAAAGTAAATGATTGTGTAGTGCACTATTAGGTGTCTAACAAAAGATTAAAATTCAGGTTATCTTCATTGACTGAGTTAGAACAGTACCTAAAATAAGTATCTATGAGTAGATTAATATGTTAAACAGTTGGTAGGATGCAGTGTTTTTTGTTGCTTTTTTTTTTCCTTGATGGATTTACAGGGAGAAAGGTCTAGCATATTTTTTTGTTTGTTTTTACTGTGTATCACAGCTGCCATTTCTAGCCAGCTAACAATTTCTGTACATAAAACAGACAATAGATTATCATATTACTTGAGCTTTCATGTCAAAACCACATTCATTTTCTGAATCATGTTCAATTCATCAACCAATATTTGCTCAAGGGCTTTTGCCAGCTACATTGTATCATTTTAATATAGTGCTGAACATTGGTTTTATTCTAGAGGTCAAATAATAATTATCTTGTTATTGTTATGGTTATCATTTTGTAGTTGTTATAAATTGTTTTTTTGTTCACATGGTATCTGCTATTGTGTGTTTTTGCAGAGGTTGCTTATGTGGGCCCTAATCCACCTCTTAAAAAGAGCTTAATGTTGAACACATAAATAGCTCTACTTCGTGTCAAATGAACTAACCCTGTGCATAAAACTTTTCGGTACTTTGCTGAGTCAGAACCCCTGTGACCTCTCAAATGAAGACTGACTCAGATTAGCATTTAAAGTGGGTGCAATTTGTACTAATGCGCTGCAGGTTGTCCTCCAAAGTAGGAGGTTTCTGCAGCCCTTGAAAAGGCAGGGATAGCTCTTCTGTTTTCGCTGCCTGTCTCCTTTTGACTTTGCTCCTAGGACATGGGGGATCGCAGTGTGTATTTGAGGGTAGAGCTGGCTTTTCATTAAATCTAGATCTAATAAAATCTTTATGCTATGGAGGAGTAACCACAGTTCTTGAAATGCAACTGGTTCTTATCTGTGTCCCAGGAGCAACAGTAGCTCGGTGAAGAAGATGGCAAAGAAAAGAGAAGAGAAGCTGTTCCCTCCTCCGTTATCCCCCCTCCTGGATGAGCCTGTGCACCGGCGGCACAGCACTGACAACAGCTCCTTCAGTCAGGACACCAACATCACAAACACCTCTCAGACCAGCAGCTCTTCCTCCTCTGTTTCTAAACACAGAAAGAATGAAAACAAATCCTCTTCTAACCCCAAAGGAATCTGTGTAAGTAACAGACCTCAGTTGCTGGAAGTGAACAAGATAAAATAAAATTAACTTAGCTTTGTTCTGTTTTCTTGTTTCTTTGGTTGTCCCCCCCACAGTATCTATTTTTAAATCTTTATATAGCCCCACTCTAGAGCAGCAAGGAGTGGATCTTTGCAGAGCTGTGTGTGAGTGACTCTTGCAAGTTCCATTTTCAGGTTAGCATTAAACATCTACTTTGTGTTGTGTATCACAGCTCTGAGTTCTCCCAACTCTGTAGATACAACACACATTTTGCAAATAAAACATCAAGAATTGTGGTATCTTTCACATGAATAATTACAGCAAATTCTACAAAGTCTCAGGCAAAACTAAGTATTATAGTTATACTGAATATTATGGCCTAAACTAAACAAACAATAGAAATCTAACAAAAATATACCTGTCCATAGCACACTAAAAACAGAAATGTCTTCTCACAGGGTTGCAGGCTCCTAAGTTCTAGAAGTAAGGTGTTTGCACCTTTCTACATAAATTTTATACTGAGCTTCTAGGTATCATGTAAATTGTAATTTCTTCCCCTAAAAAAAAATCATTCTGTTAGGACCATCTCCTCACTAAACATTTTCACACAGACAATACTTTCTTGCCTTTCACCAAATTCAGATGATTTTTTACTAAAAATACATAAAAAAGAGAGAAAGCTAGAAACTGCATAGCAAAACGACTAAAAAAAAAAAAAAAAAAAAAAAAAAAGTAGAATTTCAGTTTTGGTCATCTTCTTCTTTTAAAGAAAAGAGAGAAACCTTAGTCTTCTGACCTGTAATCGTCCCCCCAAGAATTTCAAACATTTCTGTTAGCATTAAACTGTATCTTAGAATGACCGTCAGAATTAAAAGACAAGAGAATTCTTCCACAGAATAGGACGTGTGTAGCCTCATTTTTCACAGTTCGCCGCTTTGTGAGAGGTTGTTGCCATGCACTGTAATAGCAAAACTCAGAAGCTGCATTGGAACATTGGTGACAAATCGCTTCACCTTATTCATTCAGCCCTGTTGCTTTCTGATATCATTGTGTCACTTCAAGCTGCGAGAGTAATACACACGCCTTCAACTGAAATCAATGCCAAAATGAACTGCGTATGTCAGCAAATAAACTAT
The DNA here is from genome assembly GCA_013399715.1 of Alectura lathami. Lineage (NCBI taxonomy): Eukaryota > Metazoa > Chordata > Aves > Galliformes > Megapodiidae > Alectura > Alectura lathami. The sequence goes on from VXAV01009736.1 coordinate 475,767, forward strand.
GCTATGTAAACAGCAAGGCCCCTGCCTCTCACTCACAGCACCTCCAGTCAGATTTATCCCTGGTTTATCTATTATCCTGTTCCCCAAAATATTTGTCTTATAAAATCTGCTAGAATTCTCTCATTAGTTCGTCTATAATTTAATGTATCTGGTTCTGGACCTAGCTTGAAAGTTGCAGCTGCCTGATTTAAATGCTTTTGTTATGCTTCTGTTTTCAATAAATGCAAAGTCACAACTCCCAACTTCTGCTTTCCATTCTTTCTGTTCTGTGTAACAAGGATGAGGAAACTGTTCCTTGCAGAATTTTCATCTACCTTACAGTTATCTACTAATTCTGTAGAAAAAAGGCTCACGCTAATGTAACCACCTTGAATGAAGTTGAGTTTACATCCAGCCCTTCAGCCCACCTTGGCTTTAATGAGTGTCTCATCAGTAGCACAGTGTTATCCAGGCTGATTTTCACCTTGGAATGTAGGGAAGTGCGCTCAGGTGAGAGGTCAGTGGTGAAGTAATAATGCCTAATTAAACTAATAGGCTCATGTTATAAAGGATGGAAGGTGGTTTCCTGAGGTTTCCTGGATGTAGTTGGGTATATATGGGTGCAACTTTATGGGTTAGCTTCTTTGTGTGTCTCTGTGTTTTGAATCACGAAGAATTAATAGCAGTCCCTTTTTCTAGGAGGAAGAATCCCACAATGTACCAACAGCCAACACTCTTCTTGATACCAGCCATCTAGAAACAGACATCTGGTCTACAATGCCAACTCTTTCCAATGGGAATTCGGAGCCCAGAAGACCTAAAATCACATTTGATGATGTGTGAGTACTATTGGATCTCTTTGTGCTAGTTGTACGTCAGGTACCTGGGACATTTGTACAAGTAGAGCTCCCAGTGGAAGAGAGTATCTCTGACTATAATGCTGCCGTTGGGCACGTGTGTGGATGGTGCTGCACAATGGCACATACAGTTTTAATCTTTACAAATGAACTGTTGTCACTGATTAATGAAGTCTCTGTTGATAAATGTTTTCAGATCATGAATGTTGGCTCACAGTAATTCTAATCTTTTTTATTATTATTATTAATTGGTTTAAAATATTTTTCCTATTCCTCTGTTCAGCACACGCTAATGGCTCCTTTGGGTGGCCAGCTTCCACAGCTGGCGTTCTGGTCACCCATCAAACCCATCAAATCTTTGCATACAGCAGCTTCAGATTAATATCAGGTTAAGATTGAAAGAGATAAGTGGGTGTATGTGTCTAAATTTTTCTTGGAAGCAGTCATAGCACTTTTCTCAAACAATGTTTGTCCTACTGTATGAAAACAAAGGCTTGAAATAATTGATTTTGTCTCTTTAGGCTTCACAACGCAGATTATTACATGCAAGAGGCTAAGAAGCTAAAGCATAAAGCAGATGCATTGGTAAGTTTTCAAGGCTTTTTTGTCCCTTTCCACTGTGGAGCTAGGTATTACAAAAATGTGCGTTCTGAATATCATCTAAAGCCTCAGAAACCAAAGGAACCCTGCTATGGACTAAAATATGCTTCAGACAGTACTCTCTAAAAATACTGCCCACAAGCCAAAGCCTGAGCACCATTCCTAGCAATTAATGCATCATCCCCCAAAACAAACTTCTTACAATAGCTGGTATCTCTTCAGAGTAGAAGTGACAGGCATGCTGTGGGAAGGATGTAAGATAATATAAAAGATTGTGTTTTTCAAAATTGTCTTAATACTTGCTTTGAGCCCAAAACAACAGTGTTGAAATACCCCATAACAGAAAGCTAAAAAAGGCAAATTGCCTCCACTGCATTATCATGTGGCAAAACTATTTGATATTTCAAATCCAATTGTTTAAAATTTACAGGAATTGATTTTTAAATAGTGCATTTATTTTTATTGCATGCTATTAGGCTGGTTAATAAAGACTGAACACACTAGTTTTTTTTTTTTTTTACAAAAAGTATTGTAATGAGGTAGTTCAATGCTGGGAAAGTTTTTTCTCTCATTTTGCCCCAGATGAAATTCCAGTAAAACTGACCTAATTTTGCAAAGTGTTTTGGTTTTGATAAAACTGCCTAATCTGACAGATTACACTTCTGTCATAGTTTGCATTGCTAGTGCTCAAGTGCCTTTAATAGTCACTTGTTTTATAGTAAGGTCTTTGCTCCTCTATGCTATGTAGAATGCAGAACAGCAGCTCGTTTGTACAGGATAGGTAGAACTTGCCTCATCTATTTATTTAAACTAAGGCATCTAAAATGGAGTGTGGCCATTCATTTCACCCCTCCAGGTCCTTTTCAGTTGTAATTTGGGTGATTATTCCCCTCTCACTTTATTATTTGGGGGTTTTGTGTATGCATATAATGTCATTCCACATCAGAGATTTTTGTACCTGAAAATAAGTGCTTATCAAAAAATAAAACAATCGCATGCTACACTTTAAAAATTAAAAAAAAAAAAAGAAAAACAACCAAAACCTGCAGTTGATAAGCTGAAGGAGTAAAGGAGAGTTGACATGCCAAGATACCTGCTTCAGCTCTCCTGGCTCCCTTTTGACTCGAGGCACAGTGTTATCACGTGTATTTTCTGTGGGACTTGGGTGCAGGTTTTGGCAGCCTGCCACAATTGTCACCAAGGCAGCAGCTGTCCCTCCCAACGTGCCCATTTACAGGAGGTGGCCCGCGCCGACTGCTGCTGCCCTGCTCAGAGCCCTGGTGCCTGCAGCAGGGAAAGGCTGGCAGAAGCAGACTGCCACCACCTCCCACAGCTGGTTGACCTTTAGAGAAAGCACACATGGCTCTGGCACAGGACTGCCTGCTCCACGCTGGCAAATATTTACAGGCTCAGGCTCCTGATGATCTCAACATGCTGTGTCAATCCACTTCCCTCCACAGCCTGATTCACTCAGAACGCATTGACCTGTCTTCCATCCTCTTACCTTTGACTATGCCTTGTGGAATTAGTGATGTTTCTCAAGCAGAACTAAGAGGAGCAGGCACAGCACATCCCGCTGCTGCCTGCGGGCAGGCCTTTCCTGTCACATGCAGTTTGACACCCCCAGTGCTCTTATGGGAACGTGAGGCCATCCGCCACGATACAACTTGTTGGCAGACATAAATACCCATGAACAAACTATCTGCTTTTTCTTCCTGCTATTTAGGTCTTGACCTGTCCCTCGCCACCCACCCACCCAGTACAGCCGCACACAAATTATCTCCATGTAGCACATTTGCTGTGCAAACCCGCAGTGCTAGTCGTCCTATGGAAACAATTGCTTCTGGTTACTTGGTGCTGACATGACAAAGAGTGCACAGAATTGAAAGATGTGTTGCAGTGGCTGGAAAGATAATGCATGTGACCTCAGAATATGTCAGCAAGTGTAAATGAGATGTGTGGCAATGCTGCTTCTGAGCTTGTATGGAAAGGAGATTGCTGGTGAAGGACAGGGCGTTTTGCATCTTACAGGAGTGACCCCATGAAAACCTATCCTTGTCTGGCACAGCAGTAAGGAATCAACTGATTTGGACATGCTGTTGCAGTGGCTGCTCACTGTATCATATGGAGGAGACCTTGGAGACCTTGCTCTGTTCCCAGCTGTGCTGTGATGAGCTGGAATAATTGCACCTACTCCACTGGAGTCAGGGTGGAGCAAAGGGCAGGATGAAATCCCATTGCTAGCTCAAACTGTGTGTCCATACTACATCTGCTCACAACCAATTTCCTCTTTTCATACTACACAAAGTTTTCTTTGGAAGGCCTGAAGCAAGGAATTTGGAGTATATACTGAGGATTAGCTAGTGTGGTACAGGGAAGACATATAGAAATAGTTCCCCTTTTGTAATCATTCAGGTAATACCTATCAGTTGTACAAAGGCTTTGTACACAGTCAGTGTGCAAGAGCAGAACTTGAAATTAAAACCTTCCAGGAATGCAGAGGGAACTAATTGTAAGGAGAGCTTAGGAGTAGCCACAACACCAAATAAATTGTTACATTGAACCAATATTAAATGTTCTGCTTAATATATTGGTAGGATAAGCTTCCATGTTGTGAATGGAAAACAAATGCAGATGCATCAAAATATTTTTGTAAAGGCTTTCAAAGAAAATTTTAAATGACTGAAAGTATATTGGATCTCTTATATCAAATACCACATTAGTAGAATTCTTACATCTAGCTATCAAAAATTGAAAATGTTAAATACTATTATAAAATACTTACTATAAAAATGTCATATATAATATTCATTACACATAAAAAAGAAATCAGTATGTCTAAGTCAGTTTAATCACAACCATTAAGAGGGCTAAAACCTTTTGCAATAAAATCCTAGTAAAATAAAATATTTAGCAGTGCTGTATTTTCTCCTTTTTTTCTTCCCGTCTTTCAATCAGCACAGAAGTGATGAGACTTTTTTGTCAACAGTCACCACAAACTGTGACAACTGACAAATGGCTTGGAGTTGTTACTTAACCCTTGCGTAGTGTCACACAAACTTAGTTCATATACTGAAGAGCAATGTGGATTTGCTCAAACGTTCTGAGTCACCCTTACCGCCTGTATAAATCCATGGATGTCAACTGACTTTCATCTGTGTAGTGCCTGACTATATATTATCTTAAAAGATGTGGTGTGAACATAGCTTTAATTTCTGTATGCATTCACCCTTAACTAGATTTGCTTTCATCGTAATGCTAGTGTTGCTTTGCGTTATGATCTGTCTGCCTAGAAATTAAAGCTGAAGGATTTTCTTGATTGTGTCATTCCCATTTTAGCTGGAGAAGTTCGGCAAAGCAGTGAATTATGCTGATGCTGCCCTGTCCTTCATCGAGTGCGGGAATGCTATGGAGCGAGATCCATTAGAAGCTAAATCTCCATACACCATGTACTCAGAGACTGTGGAACTCATCAGGTTAATGTCCTTTCTGTGATCATTTTCATAATCTCATTTCAGTCATAATTAGAACCTGCTATGTTTTAAAAAATATCATTTCAACATATTAATGATTTGTCCAAGGCATCTTCATCTCAGAAGTCATCATAATTAGTTCTTGCCATTTTATTAATGTCATGGAAAATTTATAATTGATGGACACTGCTTTTATAAATTATCCCCTTTAGAGGTTATAATGTGAGTGTTATAATTTGCAATATTCATAAAATTAAAATTGAAATGTAGTGGGTGGAAGTAAAGTATAGTAATTTCACTGTTTGGCAATGACACTTGTCTTTTAAAAGGTGTAGTTTTATAATTCAAAACACTAAAGTGAGTCTATCAGGATTTCTATTACAAACCCTGTTTTAGAGTTTTATAACAGTTGTTAAAAAAAAAAAAAAAAAAAAAAAAAAAAAAAGAAAGNACTTAAAGTCATAGCCAAAGATGAAAGATGATGTTTGCATATATTTTGTGAAAAAGTATACTTTTTAATGATAAAAGAATGTGATCCAGCTGAATTAGTTTTAATACAGTTTTGTAGACTTGTAGGATAGAATACAGATGAGAGAGCTTTTACTTACTAATGAAGTACCTGAATCAGTATCTGAAAATCTGCTACTGTTACCTGTATCTGGTTCATAATGTGAGCTCCATAGCAATGATGGTCTCCTGAGTAACTAAGGTTTTGTTTGCTTTGTTTGTGCAAATTATCAAAGTGAAATCAAGTAGGGCTGAATTTACCTGTAAGTAGAACAACAGGATTTTTCTTCTTCACTGTGATGCACCTTTGCTTTCCCCAGTGTAAGCTGAGAGTATCACCATTACTGTTGGCATGCACAAGAGGAAGAAGATAAATCAGACTTCTAAATATTTGCTTTTTAATAGGACAAAAGTGGTTTTTTTTTTTGGTTTGTTTGTTTTTTTCGACATATAGGATTTTAATATGCCAGATATACAAAAATCTGCTTCACTGTGCTGGAACTCCTCGTGCACTCTAACAGTGGATAGCTCAATTCCTGGTGTGCTGAACTACACAACTGCAGTTGTATGGCAGGGTAAACTCATTTTAAAGTGAGTGCTTCTTCATAGGAGAACACATTTATTTTCGTTTTTTAAGGAAACCACAAGGCACAGTTGAAAATCTTGTTCCTCAATCCAGCAGTCTGCTTGTCCAGAAGTGGATGGCCTGAAAATCTTTGTTAATTCAGGAGCTGTAATACGTGTGGCAGCTCTAGGAGTAGCTCAAGATGGGTGATACCTGCAGCTCCCCTCTACCTACAGTGCTGCTGCGGGATGGGGTCAGCTGAGTCTGCAGCTGTGTCTTGGAGCAGCTGGCCCTCAGCAGCACATGTGGCCCCAGTGCCTTGCTCTTCCCCTCTTCAGGGGTTCCTGCTAGCTGCTGTATCAGTACAGTCCTGCTGCAGGCTGCGTGATAGACAGACCTTGGAATGGAAGCAGCGACCACACTGCTTCTGGCTTGCGCTGTGGAGGAATTTGGAGGACTTTGTTAGCGCAGACCTCCCATTTCTAAGCAGCTCCAGTCAGGTGAGATTAATTCCATCATCTACCATCAGAGGCAGAGCTTGATTTACAATTTATTGTATGCAGCATCTTGTAGGCAGGTAGTGAGAGACTGATTTGACCATTTAATTGCCACCAGTGGGCAGGAATGGAAAAAACCTGACTGCCCAGCTGAGCAGCAGGCTGGGACAGGTTCAGTAAGCTCTGTGGACAAATACACAATTCTTGCGGGTTACAGTGGGTGCTGAACTTACCAACAAACTATGCAGCAGTGCATACACACTTTCATAACATGGATCCTAATGTTAACATAATTTTTACTGTGGGCTATGAAACAGAAGGAGATTTTTCTCACTTTCACTCATCCCTCTGTTGGAGGCCCATTTTTTTCCCTTTTGCATTTGCTGTTTCTGACCTGAGTATCTGCGTCAGACATCTATTTGTCAAAGCAAGTGGAGCATCAAAGAGATGGGGAATATCAGAAATGTGACTTTCAAAGGTGTTTAGGTTAATGGTAATGCTAAAATCCCTGATGTATGTCTCTTTGGGGGTTTCAGTATTACGTCTTTGTGTTTGATCGGACTCGTTCAGTACATCTGGAACAACAAATACCAAAGAGCAGTGGGATAGGACACAGAGGGAGCACATCAGGTGTTGCGCTACAGCTGCAGGCTGATGGTGAGGGTGGTGGGAGGAAGGCAGTATGAGAGCAGCGCAGCCTTCCTGCACTCCATTACCTCCTTGTAAATGAGAACTCATCAAGACTGCCTGGATACCTTAAAACTTTCTTACGCAACGCTGAACCCTATTACTTATTCTAACACAAGTACCTGTGAAATTGCATTAGGGCTCAGAACAATGAGTTTATGTGATGAATTGATTTTCAAGAGACTAAATGCCTGGCATGGTGTGTGCTCAGTTAAAGAAAAAAAAAAAAAAAAGAGAGGGAGGAGGCAGATATACTCGATCTTTGATCATCCAAATGCTGGACAGCAGCAGTTAAATAGAGAGAGGAGACAGAGTACACAAGACTCATAAATTAATGGACCTAAGAACTTTAAAAAGCTGTGAACATGACCTTTCCTGTATTTAACACCATTTTCTATATAAAATATGTAGAAAAAAATATAGAAAAATATAATATGTATATTAAAAGCTTTGAAAAAGCACTTATAAGAAGGATTTTGAAGGTATTATTCAAGCCCAAAGTATTGTATGTAAAACCATGTTACATTCTACTTTACTCTTCAGTGTATATAAGACCAAGATCTTATGCTTCTGTCCAATGCTTACCACAGTTGTTTGCAGCACTCAGCCCAGATGCCCAGCTATACCATCATTAATATGCCCAACAGCTGTTCACCTCGTTGGCCCTCATTGGTGATTTACTTCTGCCCTCCACATTTTAGGTGGTGCTTTTTGTTGAATTTTGCATCGTCTCACTATATGGAACAGCATGATCATTTGCTGTTGTGGTTGGAGAAGTATGTCTATGTGCAGCTGTTATTTTTTAGTGTGTCACTAGTATTCCTAGAAACTTCTTAACACCTGTTTCTTCTCTCCTTACCTTTCTGACAAGGTATGCAATGAGACTCAAGAATTTCACAGGCTCTTCTGCCACGGAAGGGGACAAGAAACTAGCAGTTTTATGGTAAGTTCCGCTGCAACAATGAGAAGCAGCTAAAATCTTAAGGAGGACTTTAAAAGTACTGAATTACTTAAGCAGCTTACAGGAGATCATTATTCTTGTTTTCCATTAAACTATTAAAGGATAACTAATGGATTTCTTCAGCAGCTGACTAAACATTTATTCTTCTAATTTATACTCTTATCAAGATCGGATTTTAATGCTTTTGACCTTTTTTTTTTTCTCCATTTTCTGTTTCAAAATCTAACCTTACAACAGAAACTGAAAAATATAGGCCAGCTTTTTTTTTTCTTTTTTTTTTCAGTTTATAGGTTTCATTAAGCAATGGAATTAACATAATCCTTTCCTAATTACCACAGCTACCGATGCTTATCACTCCTCTACTTGAGAATGTTTAAACTAAAGAAGGACCATGCTATGAAGTACTCCAGATCTCTGATGGAATATTTTAAGGTAATCTTTACTCTGTTTAATTTATTGATATGAAATGAAATTCATACCAGCACTGAGAGCTCTCACAAGTATAACTGCATGACTTAAAAGTCCCACATTTAACCTCTCCCCTGGGAAATGCGGGCAGGATGTCTGCAAGGCAGTGGGGACAGAAGTGATTTTAGGGATTTTTGGATTAGTCACTTGATTCAAAAGACCATACACAGTAACTCCACTAAAACAACATTATTCTCAACTCCATGTAATGTTTATGCAAGGTTTTGTAAAGGAAACTGATTCTTTCAAGATTTCAATGTGTGAGTGATTATGAACTGACCCCCAATGAACCATAACAAAGCAGTTATTTAGGCCTAGTTAAATTTAGATTTTAAATTCAGCTAGATATGCAGAAGCTTATCGCAGACTCTCAGATTTTTATTGGAGTCTTCTTTAGCTGAGTTCAGCTATCTCCTGCATGTCTGCTTGCTGCCTTACAACTTGGACTATTTAGGAGCTGCCTTTAGCATTCTCCTTTTATTTCTGAGGAACTTCAGATGGCCTTATCTACATCTTGAAGGTTTTCTTTACCTCAAAAGAGTGGAGATCAAGTGGTTGTTATGACTTAGTGATGTTTTCCTTTACCTTGTCAAATGCCGTTTATCCAGTGTAAGAATAAGTTCTCACTTTCTCTAAATTAAGAGAGAAACAGAATCTTTCTTCAGTTCTCTCAAGGCTTTGATGTATTTATATTTCACTAGTTAATGCTGTTTGAAGCATGCATTAATTCTTGTACTTGGTTGCTACGTATTATTGTGTAATTATGCAATTGGGCTGGTATGACAGCCCATCAGTCTTTTGGTTTTTTTCACCTCTTTGTATTTGAACCAGGCTTTAACATAGTAGTGCTGCAAACCACTAAATCTTCTAACACTGCAGCTTTCATATTTTAATGTAAATCATCATAAAAAGGTCGTTCTGCTGAAAACTCCAGCATGATCGTGGTAGGAACTACCACTCAGCCCTGCCTTCACTGTTCTCTGTGTGTATGCATCTCTGTAACTTCAGTAACATTACTTCTGATCTCCTGCTTAACTGCAAATCACTTGAAGTCATTAGGTGTTCATCTGTTGCCTTGAGTGAGTTTTCGGTCAGGGATTTGTGCAACAAATAAAATTTGAACTAGATATGTTTATAGCCTCAGCGTTTTCATGAAATGCGTTCCTTTTACTTAGGTTGATGTAGCTTGTTTCCTGCAAAAATGATTATTAAACAAATTATTTGATAAACCTTATCAGCAAACTGCAATGATTTCTGGAAAAAAAAAAAAAGGGGGCTGGGTAGTGTACTGGGTGTACAGTATGGGCCACTGTAACGCATTCGCTAGAAATAGCGTTTGAGCATATATGGACTGTATGTTCAGGATCTTTTTGTAGTGAAGGCATGCAAGGGGAAAAGAATGGGAGCTATCAAATACATATTAGTTTTGTATTGCTGCACAGTGTTCACTAGCAAGAATTTTTAACACAAATTAAATGAATTAACTGTTTTAAAAGAATTGTTACTCAAAGTTTTAATTGTGAAAAATAGCCCAGTGTTTACAGCAGAGCTGGAGATAAATATTTTGATAGAATTGTTTTTCATATTTTTTCTCACAACCACTTTGTGCAAATTGAAACCAGTTGTGGACAGAACTGGTTCTGATTAATTTCCAATTAAAAGTTTGAAAT
>VXAV01009736.1:499296-564284 GCA_013399715.1 Alectura lathami
TGGACTTCTAGTTATTTAAATAGCCTCTCCATTAATATACTTTCTCATTTATAGATGGCCTCCTTTGAAAGATAGGGACAGTTCTCTTGATTTCAATGGTGTGCATTTTTTTAAAGAATAAAGGTCAAGATCTTCATTCTTCCTAAACAAAATCTGAGAAATTGGAATCGGGACCTTAATTTCTATGCATTTTTAATCCCACAGACTTTATGATGTTCTTCCATTGTAACAGTTTGCATCCACTAAAGAGTTTTTAGGTACTTTGGAAAAAATGTTTTCATTGTATTTTTGTCAGAATTTAATAATGTCTAAATCCAATGATTAGTCTTCTGAGTGCAGTTTAAAATACTGAAAAAAAAAAAAAAAAAAAAAAAAGTGGCCAGTAAAGAATTCTGATATTACTAGCCTTCTTTGTTTTGAGTTCAGAAGCTCCACTACACACAGTACTGACGTGTGCACACGTGTGTGTACATGTATGTGGATTTGGGTGTGGATTTGCAACAGGAAGTCTGTGCTCATTACTTAATAGCACAGAAAAATGATGCGATAGCCTTAAAGAGGAAACGCTCTAATGAGTGTTGAGTGGCGATAGGATTAGTAATGTGTTCCTCTGTAGTTTGTGCATAGTCCTTTTTGCATCTGTTGTATCCTTGCAAGCAATGAAGGTATGGCAGAAGTCAGTGTCAATTCCTAATGCATTGTCAACATATCATTTTTCAGAAGGTTAACTCATCTGCAATAGGCTAGTGTCTTGAACTTTTAAGAAAGGAAAAATGTTTCAGAATTCACCAAAGAAGATTAATTTGTCCTTTTGAACCCAGTATAGAAGTGCTCTATATGTGGGCAGGCCCACAGACTGAGGTATCCATGCAGAGGACCTTTGCCTCTCACAGCATCTCCCTGACCTCAGCAGAGTGCATTTGGAATGAGGCAAAGGGGAAGAAGATGAGAAGCCAGTCCACTGTCCTTATGACATCTTCCATCTTTACATACAGTGTTGTAAATACACAACAGGTCTTGTTAGCGTTGGGAGGGCTCAATTTCTCTAATATTTATGTACTTCAATGGTATAATCAGACCACTGGTCACAGCAATGCATACATGCACTCTGTAGTGTCAGATAGTAGAGCTATATATTTCACTAGATACAGTGACATATTTTAGATATATCTTTTGATATTTTAGCCTATATATGTGTAGGCTAAAAGCTCAGTTAGGCTCTCCTCCACTGTGCAAACCTCCCTGCTAGTGAATGCAGAATGTTTCTGCCTGAATTACAGAGTAACCTTCATCTCTATTGTGTTCTGACCTGCCGTCAGTGCTCTGGGTAGCTTTACTTTCATTGTTGTTTCAAAGATATTTTGTTTGTTTCTGTTGTCTTCCACAATCAATTCTGATCCTCCCAGATGCCAGCTTCACCCCAATGGTGGTTGCTGCTGAAGTCAGAACAGACTGAGTTCAGATGTTGCGTACTGCCAGCAGGATCCCGTGGCTGTGCGGATAGAAGGGAGAGCAAATTCAAATGCAGATGAGTTTCTGTATAACACTGGTGTCAGATGAGAATCAAACTTGGCTGTGTCTGGAGGTACTGCAACAGAAACTTGACAAGCTATGCTCAGAATCACAGGGTGTGTAGCAACATCTCAGGCAGCTCATGGACACTGCAGTCATAGTAGGTAATAGTAAAGATGTGAAAAGTGGTTTAAAGAAACTGGGGCAAGTTTGTGTGGGCTGGCACTGTGAATTTACCCTGTGTGTGCTTCTGTGGAAAGGGGATTCACTGATGTATGTCCTGCAAAATAACACCTGTGCCACAGCACGATACAAGATCTTAATATGGCACTCTCCCTTCCTACTCCTTAATTTGCTTCAGGGTCCCACCACATGTCAGAGAGAGACAGTGGTTGCCACTGCCCTGAAGTCTCCATAGAATTAAACCATTTTTCCCTTGCAACTTCCCCAAGGACCAAGTCCAGGGACCCAGCCGTCAGCTCAAGCAGAGGTGTGCACACTCAGTGCTCTGGAAAGAGGCCGCAGAAAGGGCCCTGCCCGCGGCAGGCTGCAGAGCAGCATGGTGCCCTGGGCCCCGGAGCTGCTCGGGGTGCTGGACTACAGGTCTGCCCAGTGTGGTCCCCACAGGCCTTGCCCACAGCGCTGGCATGCAGGAGGCACGGCAGGGACTGGTGCTGTGCCCGACAGGACTGCGTGACCCCATCCTCACCACCTGGGTACCACCGGGCTGTGGTTCTGCACTGCTCTTAGGTCTTGGTCCTCTGTGGCTGCAGATGAGACTTGGATCTGAGCGCTTGCTTTTACCTGCTCTGCGTGTAGAAACATCCAACAAGTCGACAGAAGTGGTGCACGCAGTAACGTCATAAAACTACAGCAATATTCACTGTGTGCTGAATTGCAATGTAAACTGTAGTGTCCACAGGATTGCTTGTGCTTAGAGGGCTCTAGCTGAGTCCTGCTGATGCCAGTGGTATAAGCCATGTGAGCAGATGACACAAGTGTTTGAGACTTGTTTTCTTCTTTGATTTTCACTGAGTTCCCCTCTATGCAAGCTCTGTAAATTTTCTGTGCTAGATATGCATTTACCCACAGTTGTGTGGGTATCACCCTGTTGTAATTCCATTGAAACCCATCAGGTAGAGATAGCCCTAATTTCTACTCGGTTATTTCTTCCTCTAGGTTAGAAGGAAAGTGGAATTCCAAAGGGAATTTCATTGTTTTAGTGGATAACATTAACTAAAAGGGGCCAAACTTTGAGCTAAGTAAATGTAAAGGAACTTGGCTCAGTTTGTGGAATTCATTAGACCAAATTCCGTTGTCATGTGGCAATCATACAAATCTTATAGAGCTTGCTGAGCACTTTTTATCGAAGGAGAATCTGGCTAATAAAAATGGTGTAGCATTACCGGAGTTAAGGTTATTGGGCCAGAACATCAATTGCATTAACCTAATTAGTTCAATGGAATTACAGCCATTTGTGCTCTGGCTGAGCTCTCACCCCACTGAAATTAAAGTTCTCTGGACTAGTGCTGGAATAACTGCAAGCAGACTTCCTCTTCAACCAGACCATATGTTGACTAAGCTCTTGCTCAGGGAAAGCACCACTGACTTCTGTGACAAATAATGTGAAATTACGAACTTGACGAAGCTTTGACCCACTGGCAGGAGGCATTTACCCTTGAATTTATAAATTAACTGCATAGTGGATAACAACAAAGATGCTTTATTTATGACAGTGGTAGAGTACAAGTTCTTCAGCTGGTGTAAATTGGTATAGGAGTACTGATTTCAGTGGAGTTAATCTAATATGCATACACTGATGAGCAGACCCTTTAACCCCAGACTAATTTTTGCAAATATGTCTCTATGCAGATAAACTCCCAAAGCTTTTATCATCATGCCTTTTTTACTGATTATGCCAATGAAATGATTAATATACCATAATCCTTGCCTGTAACGAAATACTGTACTTTGCAAAGCTATGCAGTACAGAGTACATCATAAAACTGCTTTAGACCACACAGCCTGGAAAAGCTTATCAGAAACTAAGCTAACGGGGTAGCTTTTTATCTGATGTCGATTACACTTTCGCTCTTCACTTCCACCACTGAGGTTTTTGCATATGGAGTGAATGATAGTTGGATGTTTCTGATGACTGTGGGCCAAAGCTTCAGCTGATGTGCCTCTAAGTAGCTCCATAGATGTCAGTGCTGATTTACACTAGCTGAAAAACTAGTCCTCTCCCTTTCAGGCTGTGCTGTATGCTCTAATGCAGCTTTATAAATACATACTGAAGCTGAGCGTATATTGAACTGTTCAACTGAACATCAGATAATAGCTAAAAGAATTGGAGTGTAATTTCTGTTTGCCATCTAGGCTTGCATATGTTTTGTTTTTAACTAAAACCATGTTGCAATTTCATTACCTCTGAGTTTAAATATTTACTGGCATCAGCACTATCTTGAGTAGAAAAATGGCAAATAAATTCAAATGTGTCACAAATGCTCTCAGTCTAGAGATGGAATCTGTTACTTTCATTCGAAGACATTGCAGCAGGCTAAAGTGTGTTTTCTAAGCCAGATGGGTTTTGTACATTCAAAAGTCATGGCAAATATTTATCTAGGCTCAGTTCTGCCATTCTTCCCCTGAGAATCTGAACCAACATGTTGCTGCACTGAAATCCACAGGAGTAACTGTGTAAATTAGTGCTCAGCCCACAGATTGCAGAATCAGGCACTGAGGACATTCGGTGAATGCAATCAAGAGGTTAATTTTAGCCATGTGTATCATTTGAGGACACTTAAAATTATGTACATTTTATCCAAGCTGACAGTCCTTGTAGTTCCATAAAATATTGTATTATTTATTCCTTTCTGTATTTTTGCCATCTCTGGATCGCATAGCTTCTACTGAATCTTACATGCTGTTTCTTTAAAACCCGCATTCAAAAGGCCTAGGGCATATCAACACAAAGTGTGAAAACAAGTCAAAAGATCTGGTTATATTTTGCTTTAGCTTTGAGCTTGCTGGTTTGTGTTTGATCTTTGACTGTAGTACTCCCAATATTTTTTAAAAGGACCAATTCAATTTGTTTTCCATCTTCTGGAAAAAAAAAAAAAAAAAATCAGGAAAAATAATCCTCGCTAACTGAGTGGATATTTGCTCTTTCTAGTAGTGTTTTTACCTAGCCATCTTCAGAGCAGTGTATAACCACATCCACTTGCCTATCACTATTAGCT
Organism: Alectura lathami; assembly: GCA_013399715.1. Classification (NCBI taxonomy): domain Eukaryota; kingdom Metazoa; phylum Chordata; class Aves; order Galliformes; family Megapodiidae; genus Alectura; species Alectura lathami. The sequence continues at coordinate 504,048 of VXAV01009736.1, forward strand.
GTTGTGGCTAATAATATTTTTTCCCTTTTTTTTTTCTTTTATTTTGTGTGTGTGTGCGTGTGCATGTATAGCTAACCAAAATATCAGAAAAAAAACTTATATAAGCTTTCTTCTGGTTCCTGGAAATAGAGCAACGTGATGACCTTACAGTCTTCCAGCAAAAGTCAGATTTAATTTCTGCATTGCAGTTCAACTTGATTAGCTATTGGAATTAGATTACAGTTCACTAAACGGCCCTTTACCTTGCATTCTTGCTTTTTATTTACTATTGAAATAGCCTTTTTTTTTCTTCATGTGTGCAAATATCATATCAATAATCATTGCAATTCCACAAGGTGTCTTTGTTCTGAACAAGCATGTTATTCTTGTAAAGTTTTAAGTATAAGTTAAGATGTTTTGTACAGACCAAGGTAACTGTTAAAACGTCAAGCAATTACTGAAATGTTGTATAGTTACAAAAGTTTGATTTCTTTTGCTTTATATGTATAAAATTGTATCTTGCCTGTTTTGCTTTGTATTTCCAACGTGTTGCACAATTATGCATTTTGTTTACATTTGTTTCTTCTTCAGAAAAAAAAAATAACAGTAATACTTTATGTACAAACATTTTAAATGTACTTTTGTTGTTTTTAAACACAATGTCTCTGTATAAATAATATTGGTTGAACTGGTACATTTGTGTCTCTCATAGAGGGATTAATTATACTGCCAGTGCATTGAATTATTTAAAAAAAAAAAAAAAGTAAAATAAAATTTTTATGAAAATGTAACCCATTTTATCACTATAAATTATTCTGTCTTCTGCTGTTTTCTCATTCCCCTCCCAGGATACAATAAGTATGGTACAGTAAGTACTGTTTGTGGGAGAGTTTTCTTAGGTTTTAATTTTTAATCAATGTGTTTGTGTCATTATGGAGACCTGGAATGACTTGATTTTAGAAAATAATAATGTAGCGCTGGTACCAGCTGGGAGGTAACGGGATCAATAGTGTGTTTCCCCCACCCCTAAAGGGCCTCAGCTGCAAGACAGAAGCCTAAATCCCATCCCAAACCCATCTCAGAGAGCAAAGGATGTGGGCTTCAAAGGCAGGATTTTTGGTTGCTTGCTGACAAGAAGCCCAAGGCTTCAGCGTGACTGAAGTGGTGCAATTCAGCACGCTGACCCTCTGCGCAGGGGTGCAATTCTCCCCGAGGGCTTCCCGGGATGACAAAACTGGAAACGCCAGGTTTCATATCATCATTTCAGAAATAACTCTAAGAGCCAGTGCCAAGAATACCAGCGCAAAAGAGATGTAAAAAGCTCTCAAGAGATTCTAAGCAGCGTGCGCTGTGGCTGCCCAGTGCAAGGCTGAACACTCAGTTCTGCTGAGCACGGGGCACACGAGGTCAGGCTGCCCACCAGAGTCCATCCCCAGGCACTTAGCTGGGATGCTACCTCCCTCTTCGGCAGCATCGGGGGGTGGATATAAATGCAGAGCACAGGCGGTGCTGCAGAAGGATGTCTTGAGACTAAGCACATCAGTAGGTGTTAGTCAGGATTGGAGGCAATTTACTGTAAGGTTCTGCTTAAAACAGGGCTGGCCGCTGGGATTCTCCAGGCTTCTCTGCACCCTTCTGATCACATGAAGCAGCTTAAAGCTGTCCAGGGTGGCTGGCCTGTGGCTTTCCCACTGTTCCACATTGCACCTGTTTGAATGGTTACTTGTAAGGCACTGCCCAGAGTACCCTTCTTTTAGCAATAGGTCACTTCAGAAGAACATCTGGAATGGGATATTTGGAGCCAATGCTGTGTGGCATGTGCCAATAACAGTATTCAAGGAGACAGAAACCATCCTCTCAGTGCCTCAGAGATATCCATCTTCTGGGTTAGCAGAGGCAGGGCAGGTCCGATGCTAGGTGTGCCCTCAGCATCTTCTGGGTGTGCCCAGAAACCAGCTTGAAGCTGACTTCTGACAGGCAGCCAAGTCCTTCCCTGCATGTGGAGCCTTGTAATCAGCTGTGAAGTGCTCTGTGATCCCGGCTATGAATGATGAATGGCTCCACAGAAAACTGTGCTGTGCTGCATTGTTAGTGCTAGTACACAGCTCAGGGAAAAAAAAAAAAAGAGATAATTATTCATTACCACCACCTGGGAGTCCCACAGCAGCAAAAGCTGCTGGCCTGTTGGCTGGAGAGCAAAGAAATGTCTCCTTAGAGCATGGCAATGAGGGGGCAGTAGAAGGTGCCATTTGGATGCTCAGGTTCACACACAACATCTGCTGCCTTCTCCCCAGCCCAGGAGATGTCCTCTTCCCACTCGGCCATGTGGAGTGAGGCTGCAGAGGAGGATGCTGGTGAGAGCTCTGTGAGTCTCAGGACAAACTGAAGCACTGCAGCTCCTCAACCCGCTGATGGTTTAGCAGCACAGGGGCGCAGTTTCACCCTTAGGAGTGAATCTGGCCCACAACAATAAGGTGTTTGAAACCGCAGGATGGTTTCTTGCCAGCAAGAGTGAAGCAGAGGTTATGGAGACTTATTTATATCCAAAACGCCTGGCTGGAACTTCCCATGGCCCAGAGAGTTCGGGAGCAGGAAGCGCAGCCCAAATCCTGTCACTGAAAGGCTGAGACTCTCTTCAGCCCCATTACATGGTCCAAAAGGGAAGTGATGTGTTGTTAGATCCACATGACAGAGAAGAATTTCACTACCAGCTGCATTTCAAAGTGAGTTTAGATATCCTTTTATCCCTTTGATTGAAAAAGACACATGTGCATGGGGATTTTCAGTATTTTCCCCCCATACTGTGTCCATACAGTTGGAAGGACTTTATTATAGCTAATGTAAATGTGTTCAACACAAAAAGCACATGTGAAGCTAATGCTAAACAGAAGTTTGTGGTCATACAAGTTATGGGAAAGTCCCTATCGGTATCTTTTAGTGATGTAGGTAGACAGGCCTTCTGGAAATGGGACGTGTTCTCCACTCTTCTGGGACCTTGCACACCTGTGAGCGCATGAAGAAAGCAAAACATAAAGGCTGAACTAGTTGGTTAGACCTCAGGAAACAGCTTGCAGAAAGAAAGATACTGCCTGACAGCACTGGTCTTCTTCCTAGGCCAGAAAAATTTGGCAAATTTGAGTAATGGCACTTATGGTCAGACTTCCTTCAAGGTACGCGTCATTCATCTGTGAAACTCACTTTGACGTTGTTCTCAGCTACCTGACAATGTGGCTGCTGGTTTCTGTGGGATCACATACAGATTTGCTGGAGAGTTGACATTTTGAAAGGAAAATTTGAATGAAAAAGCAAAATAAGCAAGCACCCCACCAGTAGTACCATTTGCTTCCCCCTTTTCAGCCAGCCCCAGGCAGGCAGGGCTCAGCCGAGGGCCTTTTGACTGGGGGTTGCTGTGAGAAACGCATGTGGCAGGCCAAGGGGTTGCAGAATGCTGCATCGGCAGAGCTCAGCTGTGCCTCCTGAACGCTCCAGTCCCGATTCTGCCCCATCCCCACTCTGGACAGCCCAGTGCCATGCCAGGTGCTCAGTGCGACCACTCCCACTGCTGAGAGCAAAACCCCCTGTGCCCCGCAGAGTTGCTGCTGGGCTTTGGGCAGCACTGGTAGCCTCGCCCAGCTCTGCAGCCCCAGGAACTCCAGCCTCACGGTGGTGTAGCAGACAGCAAATTCTGCAACGTTTCTTTTCATCTTTTTTTTTTTTTTTTTTTTTTTTTTTCCTGGCAACTCTACATTCACTGCCTATCAAGCAGGAACTAAATAAAAAGGCTGTTATTGTGCTTCGAGCCATCAATTTAAGAGCAATCACCTATGTGTTCGGGATGTGCTGGCAGGGAATTATCTGCAATGAGAAGCTGCTTGCCAATCAGTGTTGCAAAAGCCCACTGACGTTAGCTGCACTGAGAAGTGTATGTGACTCACTCAGTCAAGCTTGGCAGTCAGATCTCCAATGCCATCCACAGTGGGGGAGCAGATAAGCCAGGAGCGGCCTCCTCCATGGGGGTGCCCAGGGGAACCCCAGAGGCCCCTGGCACTGTGGAGCCCCGAGCTTGTGCCATCCTGCGCAGCCCAGCTTGGAAGCTGTGTCCTTGTTGCTGGTGGCATCAGGGATATGCAGATCCCCACAGCTAGGACTGCCACAGGGCTGGGCCATCCAGATGCCCTGCTGCAGGGACGGGGCTGCTCATCTCGTGAAGGGCCACTCGTAACAAGACTCACCAGGTGGAGTTTGGTGGCCCACTGGATACACAAGAGGTGGAGCTAGGTGGTCACGGTGACCTCAAGAACTCTGTATTTATTTACCAGCTCATCTGCGCTCACTTCAGTGTCTTCTGGAGAGAGCCTAATTCTAATTCATTTCACACTGACTTAACATGTCAAACACCAGGGTAAGTGAAATCAGATTCAGGCCTTCAGAGCTATTACACCAGTCTGGAAACAACACAGCTGCACTGATGGGGCTGACACGGGCATAACTATGATTTCACTGTCAAACCTGGCATCCCCTGCAGTGAGAACTGGGCTCGCCAGGCCCACGGAAATGTCACCTCCTGTCTCAAGGAGACATTTCCATCTCAATCACTTCTGAATAAATCAATGGAAATATCACATCTGTTTTAATAATGGAGCACCAAAATTCCCATTCCCTGGCATTAGGACTTCTGATGCTGCCAGCCCATGAGTCACTAATGTCACTTCTGCAGTGCTACCAGCCCCCCAAAGTCGCCTCTGATTCAGGGTAATTTATTACCCTGAAGAACCTGGCTCATCTCGCCCATCTATCTATATCTCAGTGCTACATTGTTTATGTTAGCATAATCATTTCTCATGGAGAATGTCAATAAATGCTGGAGACAAAAGCAACACCACCACCACCACCAACAGAAAGCCCAACTGCTAAATAATTCCTAGAATGAGTTGTCAGAAACCTTTTATTTACTGTTTCCGCGCATTTCATTTATTTCTGGCAGTGGGCCAACCTTTCTGACAGTTAAGATTTATTGATTTAATTGCCTAGGGTAACCATGCAATAAAATCATCTCAAAGATAAATTTTCATGGCACTGTGCAGCACTGAAGTAATTTTTCAAGTGCTATGGCTATATTTCTGCAGGTTACAGGTGCAAAATTTGCTTAAAGCAGAAATGTCTCATTACTGTAACCCCAGTGCATCAGTGTGGTCCCCTCTGTGGAACTTCTTTCTTCTCCTTTTTTCCCTCTCCTGTCTTCCTCTCTGTCTTTGGCACTTTCTCTCCCCATTATCGTGCCCCCCTCCCACTTTTTTTTTTTTTTTTAATTTATTTTAAGGGGGACAGTGCAGGCCTCTCGCAAAAGAAGTGATATTTTCTTAATTGGTTCATATATTCAATGCCCAGGAGAAGCAAAGCTTCAGTTTAATTAGTAGTGGGCTTAGAGGTTATTTACAATGTTATACAGAAGCATTTGTCTCCAGCTGTGTGATGCTTTTTAACACAGAGACCTCGCATGGTAGATGATTGCCATTTGTGACATTATAGTTTATTGAATCTTTAGATCTTTTTATTTACACTGTTAAAGGGCTCATTATAGTTCAGAACAAGGAGTAAATGAAAATATCTGATTAATTCCCAGGTTAATGGCAACATTTCTGAATTTAGAGATAGTATAAACTTCTAACAATGGGAAATGTTTTTTATCTCTTATGATTTATTTTGGGGTGGGCGATGCTGCTCAGTTTGAGCATGGTGTTTAACGAACTATTGCTGTGGTGGCACTGGCAGATTCCCCTGCCACACCGAAGCATGTGGGGCCAAGAACCTTCTACCACACTGTCATCAGCTGTATCCATCTCACTCTGCTCTAAGTGTTGAGCCACCCAGGTCTACCCAGAGGGAAGCTGAACACAGATATCTGGCACTGCAGACCACAGTTTGTCCTGGATCCCTGCAAAAGAACATTAAAAGTGCTGCCAGCTTCAGACACTTTCTTATCACAGTCTTCAACGCACCTTAATGCTAGCAGGGACCTGGACAGAATAAATCTTTCCCCTCTGCGGTGGCACAGCCCACGCAGTGTCAGAGCTGGTGGCCACACTGGTTTCCAGTGAGGTCAGGATAGTGAGTGGCTGGCTCCCAGGTACCTCCTCAGGGTGATGCTGTCACTCAGGGCCCACTCCCACATTGGACCTGTGCTCCTGTGAGAGAGCAGAGCTTCCCCAGCACCTCTGGTGGCATCTGGAACCACTGGCAGGGCTGCCTCCAGATTTGCCCTGCTGAGTCACCTTGAATGACTTACAATGTCATATACTAGCAGACTTTCCCCTACGCTGATCTCATTCTGCAGCTCTCTCTTTCTTTCTTTTTTCACTGGGAAGTATGACTCCAGTATCTGGCACCCCCCCACCAACTCACCTCCATTCTGCAGTGTGGTTCTCTCCATCGCCCAGCCGCTGTTGCCATGCCTGTGAACACCTGCCTAGGGAGGACCCTTTTCTGCAAGGATGCAAGGACTCTACAGCCATCTGGGGTACGACACAGGATGAGACCACAGGTCTGCCCAGCCTGGAGCAGACCCCAGCCCACCATGCTGTGGGACACACTGCTGCCTGCATGGATAGCAAGATGCTGCTGAGTGCGTCAGCTCCCACTGTGCTGAGTACTGGCTTGTGTGCAGAAACTGCCCAGTCAGGCAGTCGCCAAAAAATTAAATATAACCCCTACAAAGTCACAAATTACTTATTAAAGCTGAGTTTAATTTACAAGCGAGAGAACTACAACTTTCATCTGTTAATTTGGGTTCACTCCAAGACAAGCAGCACAAGAGATGTGTGGATGAGTTTGTTCCTGTGAGGGAAAATTTACTTCCTGTTTTTAAAACCAGGTAGTCTGAGATGGGCAGGTTAGGGTGCATGTTATCCTTGTTAACCCATGAATAAATCAGAAGTGTTTTACAAAACAAACTCATTTTAATTCAAATTTTGACTAATAAAATGGGAATTGGCTTGACGACATTTTTTCTGGTGAAAAAGAGAGCTCAGACTTGCCGACCTGCTCTACTGACAGATTGTGGGCCTCACCTTGCAAACACTGACTTTAAAGCCTAGGACCTTTATGCCTGCAGTTTAACCTCTTTGACCTCTGCCCCTCTGACTTCAGCCTTTCATTAGGTGAAATACTGAGGCAGGTTGGATGCATTAAAAAGAGTATTAGTGAGAAGAGAGGCAGTTGAATCAATAATGTCAGTAAAGGTAGACCTATTTATAGAGAAACAATGTCAGCATATGATAAACCTGTGAGTAAATTGGCTGCAAGCCCAGAGCTTTGTACTGGTTTGGAGAGCTTGAAGCGATCTGAGCAACAACAAGAACACTTGGTAATCCCAGGGCTCAGAAATGTCAGCCATGTCCTCTGGGGATCTGAAAAAATCAAAACAATGTCCTGGGGTGGGGAAGGAGGGAGGAAGGGAGAAAAGAAGGAAGGAAGGGAGCAGGTATGTTTTCATGTACTGTCAAAGGGAAATTTCAAGCCTTGTTAAAAGTGGGTTGCAATGGTGAAAGCTGAGGTCCATATCTGCTCTGAAATAGGGAGTTGAGCTGTCTGTGAGCCGTGCAGACCTCCCACCCTGCAGACGCACATAAGCCTCCAGCCACTTAAAATCAGTTGGCACCTCCAAATTCAAGACCAAAACCTGTCCAGGTATTCAGAAAAAATGTCTCGTGTACTAACTAAATACATGAGTCCCTCCATTGATCATCGAGAGAAGAAATTTGGTGATTTCAGAGAGTCTGATTTACCCTAACCAATCTGATACTTGCATTTGGTTATTTTTAAGGTAAGAGAACACTCAAAGGAAACTGAATGGAGTCTTGAGCCTAAACTAGCAAATAACTAACAGCTGAGTAGATATCCTATTTCTATTCACCAACTCTATAGAAAGTCAAGGGTTAGCTTTATTAGCGAAAATGTGATGTTGTAGACATCCACCCTAGGCGAACTGGGGCCTGCCATGAAGAGTCATGTTCTGAACTGTATTCCTGGTAATTACAGTTATTTGGAAAGAAAAATAAGAGAATAGCATTTGTTTCATGATTATTTGAGCAGGTCTTCTATTTCCAAAGCAAAATGATTAATTTTTCTCCCCCAGTTGCCCCTTACTCTGCATCTCCAAATATCCAAGTTTAGGGCAACTCCTCCCGTCCTTCCCAGAGTACCCAGGCAACTTCATTTTATGATATTAGCATGAGTTACAAAGTATCCTTTGTTTTGTTGTTGTTTCCTTAGGTTCTGAGATGGCTGCAACGAGCTAGGATGCACCAGATGATGTGGGTGGCAATGTTTCTGCACAACTAACTCTTTTGTTAATTTTTTGCTTTCAGAATTCTCTGCTGCTGTTGGCAGGATTGCAAGCCAGGAATGTGAGAATACATGAAACACCATAGCCTCGTGTTTGTGTACAGAGTTCAGAGGATCCTTCAAACAGATAAATACCCATTCGGAAATGCAGCCATTGAGATCAAGCCTCTGCCTTGAGTCGTGGAAAAGATGCATAGAGCCAGACGTGTAACATAAATCTGTGGGCACTGGGCTCTGCACCTTGCAACAACCAAACAAAAGGCAGGGGCGGGCTTGCATCAGAGTATACAAATCCCTTGAGACCAACCAAAAACCTACAGTATTGGGTCTTACTATGGGATATCAGTCATCCTCATTTGAAGTGAGCAGTGGGGTACAACAACAGGGAAAGCATAATGTGCCCTGGGGGTAGGGGTGGTGGTGTCTGAGAGCCACGTCCTGCACCATGCCAGGGCTGCTGGTTCTGTTCCAGTAGCCCCAGCATTAGCCATCCTGATCACAGAGCGTGTGTTAGACGTCCTGAACAGAAGGTAAATAAAAAGGGAAAGGGCTATCAATCATGTAAAGACCCCTACCGATACATACTGTGTTCACATACACAGAGTAAATACCTTTAAAATGCTTGCTTTAAAAGAATCAGAACTACAAGCTGTTTCAAAACCCCTGCACTTTATTAACATTGAGAATGTGTCCTTTGATATAAACTCTTCCAGAAATGATTCAGATGAATTAGCACAGGAAAATCTTGCTGAGTTGGAAAGCACTGAATCGGAAGTGGTGCAGCCAGTGAATAATGAAAGTAAACCATCATTCTGGAGTGTGACTAATGGTGTCACGGCCTGTCTAGAAGAACAAATAACCAAAAAACATACCACTTGGCCCCAAAACTGGGCTGTACATTTTTTGAAATCATTTCACTGCTGTATGAAAACTATTAACAAAACAGGAAACCTTGCCAACTTTTAGACTACAAGTCCAATGGGGGACAATTTCACTTGTCCAAAGAAGAGATAGATGATTCACTTTGTAAAAGAGCAGGACTTATCACTCTTAGTGGCAGTATTAATAGATCCATCCAAAATCACACATGGAACAGATCTATCGACAGTACCAAAGATCCTTAGCTGAAAAATGTGCAGAGAAACTTGAATCTGCAATGTAGGATGCTGCAGTGAAGTGGTTACATTTTGTGGCATTTAAAATGCTTTTATCAAAGGATGACTTGACAAGACACTGAGATAGCTAAATGCTTACGACTGAACGTCAGTCAAAAACTTACATGTATTATTCAAGGTGCAGACTGAGCCTTAGCTTGGGAAAGCGAAAAATACTAAACTAAGTCATATGGAGAGTGTGTTTGGGAGTAGATAGGAGGTATCTTCAGCAATCTAAATACATTCATTCTGCTGCTTGGGCTAGATGCATGGGGTGTGGCTCCACCAGCTGCATGGGGAATGAATTTGACCCATAGTGTCTCATTGAGGAGTCCAGGGGTAAATAAGTGCACAGGCGTGCTGTAGACCTAACAGGACCCTGTGAGGACTGTAGATGTTTTCAGCTCAGTGCTGGTAACCCAGCAGCTAACAGCTGCCATTCTAAGCATGCAGTAAAAGAAATAGCTGCCACCAAGAAAATGCCTTTTCTTTCCAACAGGCAAGCACAGCTGAGCTGTAACTTGCCTTTAGTACAGTGACCCACCTTGTGAATGCTCCCACACCGACGCAGGTACTCTCCACCTGTAGGAAGGTCACCCCTGCACATATACCTTAAAGCTCTAACACAAACGAAGAGCACCATAACTCACCCATCCAGTGTCACAGCACGTCCTAGTCCTGAGCTTCTCTAGGATGGCCAGGGAAACGGCAGTCCACATTTGCAATGGTCCCCCAAGACCTAGTGAAGGGACTTGGCTTGACCACAGCAATGGTAGTCAAGAGCATGCATGTCCCACTCAGGAGCGGGACCTGCAACTGAAACCACCACTGACTTTTTTCCATCGTCAGACCTGTGCAAACGGCATGCACCTGTAAAACACCACTACAAGAGTCAAGCTTCAGCTTAAACTGCAGTTTGTCCCCTTTATAACAAATGAACAAACCAGAAGAAACAATTCATGTACATTTATACTTTTATGCATATACTGATACATATGCTTTCTAATGGGGTCAGTGTCCTACAGGTTGCAGGATAAGAAGTCAGGCAGATACACACTGTACAGCTCAAGACTGGCCTTTACAAAATTCCCAGTCATTCCACTGGCATTGTTTTCTGCAGACCTCTCAGAACATCGGACAAACACTCTGTAAGTTATTAATTTTACTATTGAAGTGATCAAAGTAGCGGTGAAATGATGTGCAAAATAGTCAGGCAAGGAACTGGTAGCAGCACAGAGTTCAGACTGGGGAATACCGTGCCACTGGTCACACAAAGAGGAGGAGCACGAACTTCCCTTCCCTCTCTGTGGCATAGCTGAGATAAGGAACATCACCTGAGAAAAGGTCGGGGTTGAATTATTGCACTGTTAAAAGAAGGAGTGAAAGAAAGATAAACAAAACTTCATGCTTTGTCTCCATCTCCTTGCAACTATCTAATTGCCTTCTATGCCCAAAGGGTTTGCAAAGTGAGAGAGCAGAATGAAAGAGAAGTGCCTTTAACATGTTAAATATACATATTAAGGGGGGAAAAGCACATTTTCCTATAGGTACATGTATCAATTAAACCTTTCATTGAGGAGACCTCTCTTGCGCTCCCAATATCAGCACTGGCTGTATTACACAACCCTATTTACTCCTTTAGTTAATATGAATGAGCAGTTACCACAGCAATTATTACATTTTATGATGTACATAAAGTTTCTGATACAGTTAAGAGATAGGGTCAGTGTTCAAGCTTAGCTCAGCATTTAGCAAGCTTCCATTCCTAGATGTTTTGATTGCTTAGGAAAGCTATAACCTCTACACCATAATGAAGGACTGGAAAGTTGTGGGGTAATTTGTAGAAGAGTGTGTATGAGAATATATGCACTATTATAAAGCTCAATAAATAATCACGTGAAATCACTGGCATTTAGGACCCTCTAGAGAGGAGCTTTCCCAGCCAGCTCCTGATCCCTCATACCCTGAGTAATTTCAGATTAAATCCATGACTTTGTGGAAGTGTACGTGACATCAGAGACCCACTGTGCTTTTCCAAAATGCACGTTAATTGGCTCCAGACAGCAGCAAGGGGGTCGTACATGGCTACAACTGTAGGCCTTCAGGTCCTGCATCCCCAGTGCGGCTCAGAAGGAAAGTGGTGCAGAGCGCAAATGGCCAGAGTTGTGGGAATGATGTAAGATGTCTTCTACTTGCATTTTACTGAGAGAGCCCATAAAATTCAAAATCCAGCTGTGCACATTGGTTCAGCCTGCCTATTAAACAAGGCGGCATTTTCTCATGCCTATGATTAATATGGTTTTAGGCACATCTGTGTACTCACTTAACCCCCTTCCCTCCACTCTCTCCATCTCAAGCCACTTCATGGACATGAAAAGTGGGAATTTGTCTCTTGTACGTGAGGGTATAAAAGGCTTCTTGACTTCCACCGAAGGACAATAAGTGGCGGTTCACTTTGATTCCCTCTTGATGCTAATTTTACCTTGGTTTTACACAAGGAAAACACAGACACCCAGCACTGGGTAATCAACCGCTTTCTTTTCTTTACCTCCAAGGCACAGGAAATACACGTGAAAGCATTTCAAGCCCACGTTTCAGTAAACATTCTCCAGAATTTGTAGCTATTTATCAAATATGAATGCACATTTCAGGATGAGGATCTCGTTTCCCCCTGGTGTTTTTGTTCCAAAAATAATTGGAAGTGACAATACAGAGAAAGACAATGTTTCAACTTCACGTTTAAAATAAATATAAGGCTGTCATCAGAGCCAAGCTGTCTTATGAAGATTCCTCTCACAGGAGTCAACAGGCAGCTCTACTGATAGAGAATCGTGTTCCATTATTGATTAGCTTTTAAGTTCTTGTTACATATTAGATTAGGATCGCTGTATGCATAGGCAATGAATAGCTCAATTACAGTCCAAAAAGCTCATCTCAGAGTGGTTTAGAATTTTGATATAGAAAGAATTTTAAGGAAATTAGAGGGTTTATTAAGACAGGCTTTAAGGCAAACATTTACATTTTCATTGCATAGCTTCTCATGGTGTGGAGGGCAAAATCTCCCACCTTTATTACACACAAGGCTGGTCTTAACTCCCTCCCAATTACGTCTTTAAAAGTTTGCGATTTAGGGGTTGTTGTGGTTTAACCTGGCAGGCAGCTCAGCACCACCCAGCCACTTGCTCACAAGCCCCAGAGGGATGAGGGAGAGAATCAGAAAGTCAAAAATGTGAGAACTCATAGGTGGTGGTAAGGACAGTTTAATCAGAGAAATAAAATAAGTAAATAAGTAGATAAGTAAATGAAAGCCAAGCGGTGTTCAACACAGTCGTTCACCACCAGCTGAAGGCTGCGAGCCAGCCCTCAAGCAACGGCAGCCCTCCTAACCAACTCCCCCAGTATTATTGTTGAGCATGCCACCATATGGCATGAAATGTCCTTTGACCAGCCTGGGTCAGCTGTCCTGGTTCTGTGCCCTCCCAGTTCCCTGTGCGTCCCCAGCTCCTTGCTGGCAGGGCAGCACAAGGACCTGAAACATCCTTGGCTCTGTGTAAGCACCGCTCTGCAACAACTAGAACATCAGTGTGCTATCACCCTATTTTCATCAAAAATCCAAAACATAGCACCATACCAGCCACTATGTAGAAAATTAACTTTATCCCAACCAAAACCAGGACAAGGGTTTGCTGTGTTTTGGTTTCTACATAGAAAGTGTCAGACCAAGCAGCCCCAGAACAACACTTCTATGCTCCCGCATTTCCTAGGTGAGCACACATCACTGAAGCATGTAGCAGGCTCTGCTCTCAGTGCTGCTGGGTCTCCAGGGCTTGTTTTGGAGGCAGCAACGGCATTCAGGCATTCAGAATCTACTTACATATATACATACCAATTTGCACACATAACCAGAAGCAAACCCTGTGCTATTTATAGCATCAGCTGACAAGATCTAAACTCACGCCCAAACCAATGCCAATGATTTGAATTGTGGTCACTGGAAATGTATTGGAGTTTACATTGGGTGCGAAAGCTTTGTAGCGATGCATGGGACCATGAGGTCCCCTGCTGAGACCTTATGGCCATACAGCAGGGGGACAAACACTAGTCACGGGGCTTCATGGGGAGCCCAGGCTTCTTCCACTCTTCCAATTGAGAATCCTTAATCGAGATCCTGAGACAAAGCTCAAGGTTTGAGTCTGGGCTACTTCAGCTCCAGCCTGGCTGGAACAGGATGAGAAGTGATTTCCTGGCCTATGCATGAAAATTGAGAAGAATCTTTATTCTTAAATCGAGGTAAAAAGTCAACATTCAAAAAAATCAGACCAGAAAACCGCAAAGGGAGGAAATTGAACTAACTCTGTTAAACAATTTTTAAAACAAAATGAAAGCTGTTTTTTTTAAAAAAAAAAAAAAAGTCCAAAGCATAATATTTATTTGCACAGCAAAATATAATTTTGAACTTGGATGAGGGCACGGAGAAGCTCAGACTCAAGCCTCACCTCTCAGTGTTCAGTCATCGCAATACTCGCAATATTGCATTTCACAATTTTCATTCCATATATATCTGAATATTTCTGTATAGGAAATAACTGCTCTTTTTCTACAGAGGATTTCTAGCCTTCAGCAAGGTGGAACAGTTTTAAAAATTGATCAGTCTTTCCCTCAAATTTGCCTAATCAATCATTCCTCTTTGTAGGTTAATCTCCCATATGAGGCTAGTGTTGACCACATCTCCAGCAAAGCATGGAAAAGGTCACCAGAAATAGATTTCCAAGGCCTTAGAGGGACTCTGTGGGCAAATGGTTACCACCACCCACCGCTGTAAAAGTGTGATTAAAGGTAAATGGGAGAACCAGGTGGGAGACACTAGGATCCTTGCCAATGCAAAACTGCAGTGAAAATATTTAGCAAGTACTGCAGGCCCATTGACTCACTCATTTTGGAAAGTAATAAATGAAATATTTTCTAGAGAAAAGTCCTGCTCACAGAGTTTTACAGCACTGACAGACTCATAGGATTCCTATTATTCTACTACATAAGAAGCCCGAGTTTCCTTATTTTTGCATGGTTTCAAGCAATGCAAGCATCCAGATGGCTTTCATTCAAGAAATCATTTGTGCATTATTAGAGAATTATGTCCACGCATATATATATATGCATGCAAACAAAGGCACACTAGCTGCTCAGGTTAGATTTCTCTCTCTCTCTCCCCTCCTGAACTGTATGTTAAAATATCCCATGTGCAGTTACAATCCATTTCCAAATAGTGACCAATTCTGCACAGTGCTGAGGACAGTAGTTTAATCCAGGGTATTATTTTTTGAATGGAGACTGTCCACACATGTTTAAAATTAAACAGGCTCCAGAGAACTTGCCTTATGCCTCACAGAGGAATATTTGCTGGCTGTGAAATCCAAGACACAGTCTTAGTAGATGTTTGCTCCACTTTGTGCACATCTGCAACCCAATAGAGAAATCCATAGCTTCATGCAGGAGAAGTATAGCTGAATTTAGGAATAAAGTAGGCTGGCTCAAGCCCATGCAGCTGTTTCTTGTACCTGAGAATGCTCCTGCCTTGAGTGCACAGTTCATGATGCAGGAGTAGTGGACATGTCAGGAGACATCAAAATAAATTGCATGGACTAAATAAGAGAGGAAGAGCAGGATTAAGCACTTGTCAAATTATGCAAGTTCAAAATGACCCTTGGCCAAGGCATTGTGGGAAGAAATGCCTTCAGAAGCACACAGGGTTTGCATACTGCAGTGAATAGAAATTTCACCATTTACTTCATAAAAATAGGCCCATCAAGCACAGCAGAAGATCCTACCTGAGGTGCTAGTTGGAAAAATCAGACGGAGCTGGTAAAACCAGGCTTTTGGTGCCTTTCTTTTCCCAGGATGATGAAAAGTAGACAGTGAGTCTACCTGAGCTCATGGAGCTCAGTCCAAGGATGTCTGGACATATGGAAACACAAATCAGCATTTTCAAACCTATCACCTGTGTCCATTGAACAATTCTAGACATGAATTTGCAGAGAACAACAGGGTTTGTTAGCTAACCTGAAAACCACGCTAGGCAGTGCCCTGTGCTGAGAGTCATCCAAAGACCACAGGCCTCTGTGTGCTCCAGGAGCTGCTCCATCACTCCGTTAGTGCCTTTGGGGTCTGGGGTCCAAATACACCTCTATTTAGCCTACAGTGAGGGTGATTTCTGTTAGCAAACAGACATTTTACAAGCAAAAAGATCGAGCTGATAAATGCGTAATGGATGCGCTGAACTCTCATTAGAGCACTGTTCCTTTGACAGTCTCGTGGTCCATCATCTACATTAAATAACTTCCTTTAGTTAAACACACACACAATATTTACCTCAGTAGGCAGTTACTGAGGAGACAGTACTAACTTTTTTTCTAATTGTGCAGTTTGCAGCCCATAAGCTAGACCAGAGTGTTCTCTTTAAATATAAAAATTAAAAATAAAAATTACTGTTGCTATTGCTATTACCATTGCCACCTTATAATTAGAAACGTTTCTTTGTTTTTGTTTTTGTTTTTTTTTTTTACCTCAATAAAACAAGAGCAATTATGTAGCTTCATCCATTTCTCTAAGGGGCTATGGAGAAATACTGCATTCAAGCGAAAAAAATGATAATTTTATAAAAATATATAAAACAAAATACTCAAGGCATTTTTGAGAGGCATTCTCACATATTGCTGAAATTACACACAATGTGTGAAAATTTGCATAACAAATATGACAAGATGGTTACTTAAGGGACTGAAACAGAAGGAATAAAATATATATTAGATAACTCAGCTCTCATTAATTATTATTCTGAATGAGAAATAATGCCAGGAGCAAGAGGGGTGCCAGAAGAAGCGATGGGGAAATACATTATCATGTATTTAAAAACCTTTAAAAGGTGTAATAATAATTAGGAAATTATTGCACTACTGATCTTTTTTAGTAGCTGAGCAACCACCTGTTCACACTTTTATTAATCGCTTGCTTGCTTCTTCCTTAAAGAAGGCCTGTGAAGATCATTAAAGGAAAAGCTACCTGAGCAGAAAGGCAGAGACAGAACTCAGGTTATGCAGGGGGGGGGGAGGGGGGGAGGAACCTGTAAAAATTCATAATTTTAATTAAGAATCACATGTGAAAAGCCAGCAATAGCTTAAGACTGGTTTATAGCAAAATAAAATTTGACTTCAAACAACAGAAATGGAAGACAGTGAATGTTATTGTTATTGATTTTTTTAATTTGCTCCAAATGCCCTGCCTTATCCAGTTTTGTCTTCTCAGGGCTTCCCAAAACATTGTGTCTGCAGAAATAAATGCAGCTGAGGCTGCTCTGTGGGGTCTGCTCAGCACCAGGTGCCACACATGGTCCAGTGCCCTGCCCAGCACGGCATCACGGCCTCCGGCCGATCTTCAGGAGCATCCCCTGAGCCAAGTCATTGCTACATGGGGAAACTGCAGACTTCCTGTTTGGGGAGATTATGCCAGTTAATGTATTCTTGTTGTCAGACACACATTCGTCTCCCAAAATATGCCGTTACATGCTCTTGAACTCAACTCCTTCCTGCTTGGTCCCAGTGGAGATGGCAGCACAGAGATGTCCTTCTTCTGGATGGATCCCTTCTCCGCTGCTACTGGAGGGTGCACGCCACAGCAGCAGCGCTGTAGGTGTTTGTGCACACCATGCTCCAACATTCTGGCAAGCAATTTTGCAAGGATTTCTTATCATTACCTCCATTAGGCTTTGAAACATTTGTGCTTTATCAGTCCTGAGACAGAGAAACCCATTTTTTCTATCAATCTCTTTCCTTACAGCCTGCTTGGATTCAGCACAGAATTTGTGATTTGCTCTTCACTGCTGTCAAATCTTGTTCTTGGGTTTCCTTGAAGATTTCGTCTTGGCCTTCTCTGGAATCACCATGTCTCACAGACAGAAGCATTGCTTAAATGCAAAAGTCCGTGTCCATTTACCCCATTAGTCTCCCATAAGCTTTTTTTCTCTATTCCCTCTCCCGAACTTCTCTCCCAGCTTTCCCACTCTGAGGTTGTTTCTCAACTGTCTGGCCTTGTGAAACATTTTGGAGGGCTGATCCTCTCCATGTGTTCTCCATCCAGAAGGTTCTGAACTCACACACAAGTCCAGACTGACACAGTATGGTCATCTGCATCATGCTTTGTCCCATAGCCTAGTCTGCTCTCCTGCAGGAGATGGATTAAATGAGCTCAATATGGACAGAAATAGGTGAGAGAAAAATATCTGCTATATGGTGGCACTCCTACCTTGGCAAATATCTGCTCCAATCCCTCATCCTCCTGGAAACAACTTCATTTCCTGACATCTCTTCCTATGATTAAGCCCAACCCTGCCAGCTGGGGTAGGCAAGCTGGAGGATGAAGTATATGTGGAAGGAGACAAAACAATTTGTACAAGGTCCTCTGCTTGTAAAAGACGGGGAGGTGCCGGTTTGCTATGCCACTGTGTGGTCTGACGGTGAGACCTGTGTCTTTGCTTTGCACTTGGCAGTTGCACTGACATGAATCAGCAGCAGAGGTCCGCTCATGGGTCAGATGTTTGCACGCAACCACACAGGTGCCGCACAACTCCATGGCAGTGGGCTAGAAAAGGAGTTTCATTGCATCCACATCCCATGCTGTACGTGAATTCAGCAGTTATTAAAAGCAGAAATCCATTTAAAATCATTTTAAGAGGGAAAATACGGTCCTTTCTGGGAATACTATTTCCAAGTTGTGTTTTGTCTGCCATTAATATACCTGCACACAAGGCAGGTAATGATGGTCTATTAAAAGACACCATCTTTGTTTCCTAATCTAACAAATGTTCATTGATGAAAATAGCTATCTGACTTCTCTCATCAGCTTTAAGGAACTTCATGAAAGAATGAAATATGCTTGCCTCTTTAATTAGTTTTGTCTAAGATTTATGACGAAATGGGTAAGGACATACCAGGCACTTGCTAAACAAGACTCAGATTTAAGATGGGACAATGCTAACAAGGAAGGATCCAACTAAGACATGCATTTCTCGGAAGAAACTTGAAAGTGCTTGCCCATGCCACAAGTTACCACATACATCTGGCTACATTGAATGATGCTGTAAACACACAGAGCTCCAGCAAGGCCAAAGATGCTGCATTGCCTTGCTCTAGTGGTAAGTTTGGGTCTAGCAGGCCAGTCACTTAAGAGTTCACAGCTGAGGGCTTGACAACATCTTGAAGATGTCTGGAGTATGACTACACAGCTGAACAAACAGTAACATGTTTTGTGCCACCTGTACCTGAGGAAGCTGCATGTGTGAAGAACATCACATGCTTCAGATAAAAAAAAAAAAATAATAATGCCTGAATGCCTGGCAAAATTTTTCATATTTCTGCCAACAATAAAGGCAATGTCAGTGGGAATGGACTGTGCGACAACTATTGTGGGATAATTATAACCCATTTGCCAGCTATTCATCTCGTTTAAACAGACAAAGATGCAATGGTCATTGCTGTGCCTCTCTACCATTTTGTCAGTGATATGGCCATATGAGTTTTTGGCTCCAAGGTTACCTAAAGCACAGGATTGACACCAGGGAGATTCGTTACCTATTTTTAACTCTGCTATTGGTTTATGACCTTGTCTTTTTCGTCTCTAAAACAGGAATAATGAGTCCTTGCCCTATTTCATTGCACTTTAAAAGGCAATCAGATGTTAAGTACCATTTAAATACTTGTAAACACGTCTGTGCTACTCTGTATGGTAAGGCAATCACTACGCTCTCACTAAATGAAAACAAATTATTCAGTCATATGCAGCAAAGGTCTACTTTTGTCACCGTATGCCCATTTCTGAGGTTGTTCCACCTCTACATACCAACCTGTGTGTCCACAGACATAAGTCTACCCTAAATGAGTGTGAATGAAGTCAGGCACTCTGAAGTTCAGCAGTGCCACCAAGATTGTCCAGAAAGGGGACAACCATGCAGAACTTAGACTTTTCAAAACTCTTTGGTATCTGACACAAGCTGTTCATTGTTCCTTCTCTGCACATGCTGAACTAGTCAAACTTCTCATCCAGTCTGAGGGCATGCACCACACTGCATGACTTCTCATCAATGACTGGCCTGCCCACTACTAAGATCCCTGTCTACCACCTTGGTACCTCATCTCATTCTCTTAAGCAGCCTGTCGATATGTCCCTTCTCCTACCTTCCAAATTCCGGTTGAGTCCTCTCCTCAGGCTTGGCATCTGTCCCATCTGCACTCAGCATAAGAGCTCCCATCTCCAACATGGGGAGTGCAGAGGAATGGCTTCTGTGCCCACAATGAATGTCGACCTACGCTGGGCACCGGACTGTCCTTCCAGAGATCCAAGAATAAACTTGGGGATAACCCAGCCCTATACAGAAGTGGAGAGGAAGCTACAGTCAGGAGCTGGTCAGTACTAGCTGCAAATGGCGTGGCATTAGATGCTTTTTGATTCCGAGCTGCCAAAACCTGAGTCTAAACAAAACTACAGGCTCTCCTGAGCACTGTCTTTCTCTCTGTTTACACACACACATATTTTAAGACTCTCAGGATTTGGGTATTATTTTCAAACAAACAAACAAACAAAAAACAATAACCAGCAAAATTCTACACCAAAGACTTGATACTTGTCAGAGCCATAAGTGAGAGCAGAGTACAAGAGGGGACGTGTCAGCTGTTTTGGTAAGAGGCAGTACTGCAGAAATACTTTTAATAACCTAGCTATTCACTCAGCTTTTCCTCTTTTTTTCAGCTAATTACACCAAGAAGACTTTATATAAACTGTTGCCAAATGCTTAAAACAAGAGCATTTCAGCCATTATTTCAGTCCCAGGTTACTATGGTAAATTGTACATGCTTACCTCGTGCATTCATTTGTGAACATTTGACATATCGATGATTAATTAATATTAATTGCAGAAATCACTTCAGACTGCTTTATGCTAGAAATCACACACAATCCTGGCTCTAATCACTCAGCACATAAAGAAGCCTTAATTGATAACCCAGGTTTAATATCCATCAGGAATGGATTCTGTAGGAGGAACAGAGCAATGTTCCCTGTAATCACCCTAGAGGAGATAGAAAGCTTCTTCTACCAACATCAAAGAAGATTAGGCAGCAGAAGCCTGAGAGTAAAGTAGCAATTATGGAGGTTTTTTTTTAATTCCGTGCACCTGCTTCATCAAAATAATAGGCATCTTTTAGCAAAATAACCTGAAACTCAGTTCACTGACTTTCAATTATCTGATGCTGGGAAATGCATCTGGAGAGACATGAAAAAAAGGTGATATACACACAGAGAAATAAAGAGAAGGGGAAAATTAGATTGAGGGAAAATATGAAGGCCTGTGTAAGTGGGTGTTAAAACTATCCTGTGCCTCGGGCTGATTACAGAAAAGGAAAACATTTTGCTGAGTTAGGATCATGGCATCAAGCATGTTTGACCAAATCAGTCCCCAGTGGAGTGCCTTGGACTACAGGGAATAGCTCACACCAGAGGTGAATTTGTCTTGATGCTTTTAAAGGGAAATTTAGGTGCTAACTCTTAATGCAAGCAACATAGGGTAGATTTTCACAGATGTTTCAGGCTGTATAGCTCAAAGCAAAAATAACTATCCTCAAAATCCCCTTTATCAGATAGTTTTGCTATACAGCGCTAGGAAAGACTCCATAATTTTGTTTCAAAAGATGCCTAAAATTAGAGCAGAGCCAAGCTTTCCTGAAGCTGGGAAGAAGAGACCCCAGCCACAGTCTTGGTTTCCCTTGAGGGACTGCACCTCTTCCTGGAAAAGCACAAGCCAGACCCTTGGGCCCAGACTTGTGAAGACTGCCTGGAGGTCAGTACACCTCCTTGTCAAGCTCCGTGGGTTGTTTGTTTTTTAATAAATCCCAATCTTGTCTGAAAACACTTTTTCAGAGGACAGTGGGCAACTCCCTTAAACATTTCATGATCTACTGCCCTGGAGCATCCACAAACACAGCAGAGCAGAGCTCTTAACAGAGAAAAGCTGCATTATCAACCTTCTTGCCAGGCTCAGGATAAAATCAAGGACAGCACTTTTCTGCCCTTTGTTCAGCTTTACATCCTTGTTGACTTTGCTGTGACCTCATGCACAACTCATTCCCTCCTCTGTTGCATACAACCACGCCTCCCTTTTACTAACTCAGCAATGATCCCCTCGTCGAGCTGAACAGGATTGTTCCTCCTCCATATTTTATCTCCTGAGCCATTGCAGCTAACATTTGTGCACCCATCTCCTTGCAAGAGACCCAAGGCTCACCAGCCAGGGTTGATCCTTCACTAAGAATCACAACCACATTCCACCTCATGCGTACAAGGTAGAAGTAATTCAGTTGAAATTAAGTAGAAATTTTTGCGTGAATTCCAAATAAACCTTTGTAATATTGCCACTAGTTTTCAATACAGCTCTTATTTTACCTCATTAGAATTATTGGTAATAAATGGTAGTAACCGAATTGTAATTAAATAAGAATTAAAATATGACTTCCTAATGAAGTACAGCAAAGCAATCACTACTTCAATATACATTAGCTGCTGTTCTGTTAGGAATACAGGCAACTAATTTTTAATGAATTGTTACAAATTATTATGAATATATGACCAAAGCCTACAAAACAGTCTCACATCAGTAACTGTGTCTGGTAGGTGTCAGCCAGCTGTGCAGTGAGCAGATCTACCCAAGGAACGTGGGACTTGCAAGATGCTAATACCAATAGAGGAAATACTCTATCATGACATTTCTATGATAAACTGCTTTATGTATTTTTAGTTTCAGGAACTTGCAATTAATTTATAAAAAGGCCAGACAAGATGCCATTGGGAGTGTCATCAGAGGAAGAGGACAAAAAGTACCAATAGCAGTAATACATGAGACAAGAGCATTTTTATGCTTTCAGTGTGTGCATGATTATAACAAAAGTGCTTTGCAGTATATTCTAGGGTGGTAAACTGCATGTAGAAAACCCCATTTTATTTATTTATTTCTCCATTTATTAATAGCTTTTTCTCTCCATATATGCAAAATATATGCATGAATGAAATTTAATTTCTAGGACTTGCTTAGATTTAAAAGTCACAGATAGCATGTGCTTCCTTGTATTACTATTGAAGATGTAACAGGCACTTTGTATAGGAATGTGCAAGCCATGAGACATGCTTGCAGTAGGAGTATCAACTGTCTAATAAAGGTCTTATATCAACATTCAGGTGGGCTTGTTCTGGTTTGATGGGATGGGTTGGGGATTGAACCCAAAGCACACTGAACTGCCAAAAACCAGCTGTCTTTTCACTTTGAAACCTCCAAGACAGAGCATGTATCCCACCAAGCAGACACTTCTGCCTGCAGTGACCAACAGGATTCTACTGGCTTTCACATGCTGCAGGTGCACCCAGGAGGAGGATTATTTTTCCCACCCAGGCTCCTCATTTCTATCCATCAGTGTTACTGCACGCTATTGATTTCTAAGGGACAACAGCAGGTGGCCACCACAAACATGGGGCTACCAGCCTCCTTGGTCATGGCGCAAGCATTCCTCATTGATCTGATCACAAGACCTGTTCCAACATGGTTTTACATGCCCTTGAATATATTCATTTCTCCATTTGTTTTCTAACTCTACCTTTTTACCTCTCATCATACTGCAGGGTCAGTGTCTGACTCCAATATTTACAATCCCATTGGATTTCCAGAAAATTCAGAATTAGGCTGAGGATGGGATCCCTGGGAGCCACAGTCCCATGCACAGGCTGCTGCATGGTGTGGCTGCAGGAGAGGGCAGCGCGTTCCTTCAGCATGTTTCTTGCACCCAAATTTAAATCACAGAGATTGAACAGGGCAAGCAAACTCACTTTTTCAATTTTGTTACCTAATCAAAACTCTAAAGCTTCCTAGTGTCAGAGAGCGTTCACATATCATTCACTTTCCATATCCAATGCTGACAAAACAATAAGGCAGGAATAACATAAGTCGTGAGAAAACTAGTCTGTCTCATAAATCTTCACAGGAAAGTGGCTGCTGTTTTATGTTATAGCAGTGTGTTGTTTCCAATGAAGTGATTACTGCTAGATGTATTTTTAAATTGCTTTTGGTATTTTTAAAAATACATGACTTTGAAAATGATAGAAATGAGATTGAGTAGCACTAGATAGTGCCTACAATATGATTAGCTTTGTCCCAGACCAGCTACTTCCAAAATTAAAATTACCAACATCGTTTTTGTCAACTTTCACCTGTCTGAAAAGGGCTCATTGGAGTCTGTGTAATACATGCACTTATCCAATGCCGCACCTAAACCCTCCTCTTGCTTCAGAAACTACATAGGCTTGCTTTCTGCTTCAAGATGTTTGATTAATAATTGCCAGTGTTATTTTAAAGTGTGAACGTGTATGTTCAGGCTCTGTAATGCAGAGCCTCAAGTTACATCCCCTTGTGGTGGAGAAGTTGTGGTTTCTGTCCACAGAGGCAAGGTTAACTGAAGTCATACATGTACACAAAAAGACTGAGATAGATTTACTCAGCTCCAAATCCACGTTAATCTTTTCCAGGTGAGATAAAGTTCATTTGGAAGACATTCAAAGCAATAAATATCAAGTGTGAGGTTTTCTCAGGGCTTTACAAGTCATTAAAACTCCAGGTAGGTTATACCTATCAAAGGCTTCACTGTGCACTTGCACAGACGTTTTCCTGGGTATTGTCTTATTACTTCCAGCAGCTAATGAAGCCTGCAGTCACCTCAGGGCCCACCTACAGGGTCCCTCTGCTTGCTGTGTGCTGCACAGACCAGGCACTACAGGGTTAAATCTACCCAGACATGAGAGACTCAATGAGAGGCAAAGGGAAAATGAATTAGAGGAAAATCAACAGGCAGCAAAGGAAAAACTAAATTACATTTCATGTACACACATGCAGTCCTTTGGCTGCTGGGGCAGAAAATGTAGCCAAAACTGGGCTGTTTTTATTCTAAGCAGTGTATCAATCCATTGATTAATTTTACACTTTGTTCGTTATGAACCTGGGCTGAGGCCATGAATGCTGCTATGAAAAGAAGAATATAGCCAAAAAGGAACTCTTAAAAAGTTGGCAGCCTTTTCAAGGCAATGTGTCTGGCCAGCAGGAAGGAGATGGCTCCTCCAGGGAAGTGTATGGAGCTGTAAAATCATTTGTGAACCGGCCCTGCTCAGTTTATAAGGTGTGTGACTGACTTAAAGTCAAGTTTCTTGCACAAATTTGTAACTTGTAAATCAAATGATAAAAGTGGCCTGAAGCATCATTTTTCCAAAAGAGCATTACAAGATTGGTTAAGAATGACTGTATTTCCTCACTAATACCATTAACTTCAGAATTGTTTCCATCCATTTCTGAGCTGAACAAGGAGGGTTTACTGTAAATTGCTACATGCTGCATGGTTCAGCTGGTCAGCTTTATGGTATAGAAAACAGGAATAAAATCAAATCAAATCAAGGAATACAGTAAAATACCATGAACCGATTTCAACTTTGGTCTAATCAAACACTGATGAAAATTGATGACATGGCAGTCACTCACACCAAGGCTGTGACATCTCTTGGACATAGAGCAAAAGGAGACAGGAAACCTCATCTCTCCCTGCTGCATCCCAGGAGCAACAAAAGTGAGCAGGAGCAAGCTATCATTTCACCATCTTCCAGTTGTCTGCTATCTCCTGAGAATTATTCAGAAATATCCCTAAAATCTATTAAAGATAAGACAAGCATGACTTCAAATAGGTGGATGTCTGTGCAAGACCTCAAGAAAATGGGGCAGGAAGAGGGAAAAATTCTGTCTGTGATGTATCTCATTCCTCATCCAGACCACATTTCTTATTGGAGTGTCAGAAATCCCATGACACTGCTTATCTTGTTTGCATCAGGCAAGAGATAGCTAGCAGGAATCACTCTTACTGACAGGGAAACTCCCCATCTGTAAAAGACAAACACAAAGCCAGGACACTACTTAAGTGCCGTAAGATAGGGTTCTGCAGAGGCTCTGGGCAGGTGGTGATTACACACAGACAATCCAACCATTCCTTGCTCAACACAGCGCTCCATTGTCAGCATGAATCTTGGCATGTGTCTGAGGGAAGAGTTTGGCTCACTG
Source organism: Alectura lathami (assembly GCA_013399715.1). Taxonomy (NCBI): domain Eukaryota; kingdom Metazoa; phylum Chordata; class Aves; order Galliformes; family Megapodiidae; genus Alectura; species Alectura lathami. Next base: position 529,704 of record VXAV01009736.1, read on the forward strand.
GTGAATTTGACTACATGTTCAAATTCTGCAACTACTGTGAAAACAGGTATATTTTGGTGGGTCTCTAAACCATTGCTCACAGAAGCCTCAAAGCCGCTCCCGTGTAGGCTGACTTACCACCCGACTTTCAGCCCCACAAAGTGCCAACAACCTCAGCACTTCTCAGCTAACAAAGGGTTCAAAAATCTGTGGTCAGAACCAATTCTTTCCCTTCTCATTGCATTTTAATATTGTTAATTGTTAATTAATCACAGATTTACACAGCCCTCTCCTTGCTCAAGTTTTATGGTTAAAGTTTTGTTTGAACTACACATCACCCAGCAGAGCAGTGCTTGGGGGTCAACAGAGCTATGCCATGTGTTGTGAAAAGTGATGCTACTTTTAAGAGGCCTCTACTGAAATAACTTTTGAGTTAATGCTTGGAAATAACTTTGAAATGAGGACTTGCACAGATTTGTTTTCTTACTGCAGCAATTATCTTCATGAGCAGTGACTGGCTGCAGAACCTTCTACATCTCTGACATGTTCAATAAATTACTAACTCTTAGTTCATTAGTTGGGAATACAGTTTGTAATACCTGCTGAGCTACAGGACAAGCACAAAGCCACAGACCATCTAAAATAGAAAAATGATGTCAGGCTTTCTGCTCCCACATAAACAGAAAAAAGGATGAGACAAGGTAAATGAGACATTGTTTTTCTTACCATGTGGCTCAGTCAGAAGACTGCCCCCTGCCCTGTTTCCTTTTTAATAACCAGATTATGATTCTCTTCTTCCCACTGAGTTGGACTGCTTCATTGAAAACTCCCATTGCCTCTGGTGGAAATATCCTCAGCGCTGGTTACTTTTTAATGAAGGTACAATGTCACAGCCTCGAGAAAACAGCTTATTATTTTTACTGCCAGCCTGTCTCTCTATTTCAAGCAAGATTTTTGCAAGGAGACTATTTATCAGGCTTTACGTGGGCACGCAGCAGCACTTCATGGAAAGATGGAAACTGAAGCAATGCAGTGAGATGAATGGGATTCAGGCCATAATGCTGGGACATATTTTACAAAGACAAATTCCTGTAATTAAGGCCCTGAATATTCAAGCATCAAAATGGATAACATGATTTCCCAGAATTGTGAAGCAGTGATGGCAGTGGAAGTACCAAAGTGAAAACTGTGGCTCACCTCCAGCAGAGCTGCCACACTGAAACAGTCTTGGATGACCTACTCCTTTCCCTAGTTCAATCAGATACCCCAGGTAGAATTAAAATGTTTAGCCACTGCAGGTCAGCTACATACTTCCCAATCACATACCAACAAATGACATAGGTCTGCTATGTAAAAATGTGTCGTTTAAAGGAGAAAAAGGAGAGAAGAAATTTAATAAATATCCCATTATTTCCAGTGTACATTATGCAAAATTTGGCATGAAATCTTTATCTCACATAAATGTGAAGGTCACTTATTTGTTCATTAAATTCTCCTCAGTCTACATCATTATGCTCATAGTTTTTCTTATACTTAATGTAGTAAGGGCCTGCCAAACTCATTAGACATCAGCTGATAAATGGATTTGAACTCACAATCTGTTAAAAATCACATAGGCACATTAGAGCAATATTTCCGTGGCTTAGAGACCGTATACGTTTAAATCTTCCCAGAGAGCATTTTGAGCATTTTTGATCCAGTGCAGCAGACTCCACACATAATTCAAATCTGCTTGCTGTAAAAATTTACAGGCTGGGATCTTAGTATCGCCAGTTGTAAATCAAAGCTGCACATTTAAAAATGTGGTAGTGGCAAAACTGTTGGTTAGGGTGTAAACATCTTATCAAGTTCATTGCCACACAGCACTCACACTGGAATAATAAGAAGAGATTGTTAACTATTGCATGTATTTCCTCTCTTCTGGCGGAATTTGTCCATATAGCATATACCCTGTGTCATCACCCCCTAGGCAAATCTCCGGATGGGGAAGTGCTTCTCATCTGTCCTGGATGCTCACCGTAGTGCCATGGCTCCAAATACACTTTTAAATGAAATTGGGACAGATGAAAATATTGGACGTTTATGCCATAGTTTCTGTTTCGTTTACTCATTGCTCTTCATTGTAATTTCCCCCAACTGATGATAAAATGCTTATAAAGCATTGGGCTGATAACTTGCAGACTCTCCTGCTGCTCTGTTTGTTATAAAGCTACTCATGTCTCCAGGAGAGTCTTTCTTCCTTTTGGATTTATGAGCCTAATGAACCACTGTTATTCTCCATCACAGGAGCCAGTGATGCTGTGACATTATAGCAGGAAGATTTCAAAACTTATGAGAAAGCACTTGAAACAAACTGCTGCTCTTAATAAGTGCCTCTTGTCTTCAGAGCGGTCTGAGGAAGATCTAAGCGAGCTAATGAATGAACAGAACAAACCAAGTCCTGCACTAACCCTGCAAGTTCCACCACAGAGTAAGCAGTGCCAGTGAAACAAATTCTCTGCTGGTATGAACTGTATTTATCAGTGGCAGGATGCTAATACACAGCTCCGCAGAAAGGCCCTGCCTACTGTGGCAGAACACAATAAAGAGAAAGGCAGTAATATGGCTAGGCCAGCCCCAGGCTCTTTAGGAAGTTATAGGTCATAACCAACACCTTCAGCTCCACCTGGAGACCAGCCTGCTGACCTGCTGAAAAGGAGCTCTGAGGAGAAGGACCTGAGTGTCCTGGTGGACAACAGGTTGTCCGTGAGCTGGCAGTGAGCCCTTGTGGCCAAGAAGACCAGTGGGATACTAGAGTGCATTAAAAAGAGCATGGCCAGCAGGGCAAGGGAGGTGATCCTCCCCCTCTGCTCTGCGCTGGTGAGGCCACATCTGGAGCACTGTGTTCAGTTCTGGGCTTCTCAGTAGAAGAAAGACAGGGATCTTCTGGAGAGAGTCCAGCACAGGGACACAAAGATAATTAGGGGTCTGGAACATCTCCTGTATGAGGAAAGGCTGAGAGAACTGGGGCTCTTCAGCTTGGAGGAGACTAAGAGGGGATCTAATCCATGTATATAAATATCTGAAATATGGGAGCCGAATGGATAAGGCCAGGCTCTTTTCAGTGGTGCCCAGTGACAGGATGAGGGGCAATGGGCAAAAACTGGAACGCAGGAGGTTCCATACAGATCGAAGAAAAAACTTTGCTGTGAGGGTATCGGAGCCCTGGCATAGGCTGCACGGAGGGGTTGTGGAGTCTCCTTCTCTGGTGGTATTCAAGACCTGCCTGGACGCCTTCCCGTGTGACCTGCTTTAGGGAATCTTCTTCTGCAGGGGGGTTGGACTAGATGATGTCCTAAGGTCCCTTCCAACCCCTACAGTTCTGTGATTTTGTGGAGACCATTAAGAAGCTCATGTAAAGCCTGGAGCACGTGGCTCCTGGGCTCCCAGTGAGACACTGAGAGCTAAAAGCATGTCCTGATATGAGTCCATTTGTGCAGGCTGTCATTAGCAAAGGGACAGTTCTCAGACCCAGAAAATGTCTTCAGCCAGACAGTGTGGAGAGCAAGACAGAAGCGAGCTGCCCAATGTGAAGAAATAAGTCAACAGCAGCACTCGGCATAGAGCCCAGGCGTTCTGGCTGGGAGTGCGAGTGAGACACCAGCATCCTCTGGCAAGGTCTCTGCTGCTTTGGGCTGTTGTGCTGGCTCCCCAGAGACAAATGGGTTGATCCAGGATAGCCATGCTGCCTGTTGGGGCAGAACTCGAGACAATGTAAGTCCCTTCCCGCTTTAAATATCCCCGCCTGTGGAGCCAGCTGGCTCCCTCCAGGCTTCAATCAGAGTGTCAGACAGCACGTGCCCAGCATGGCCAGGCAGGGAGCTTACCTATAGCAACACCAAGTCATGGGCTACTGTGATAGACTTGACATACCCCCTCCATCCTGGGGATGCTAGAGCTGGCTTGAAGTTACATTTGCAGGTGAGCAGCCTTGCCAAAATAATGAAACCTCCTACCACACATGATGCTTAACCGTGCTGTCAACTCCACGTATTATTCATAAAAGCTCTGCTGTCTTCAGTTAATCTGTAATCATCAGATCTTTCATCATGGCACACGTATCTCAGCAATTGTGCTCATTACAAAACCACCATGGCATAATAGGAAACAATGACTTGTTCTTTCCTTTTCCTATGGTATGTGAGATTGGGAACTCGGTGCAATAAAGGTCATTTAGCCAGCAATATTAGTGGAAGATGCATGGCGACATGCCAATCAGTGCTTTGAAAAGCTCAACCTAGGTGACTCTGCTTGCTAAAAAGTATTCAAAAGCCCCAATTACAATCAGTTAAAAGCAATAAGCATGCAAATTATTTTAAAACAAACTTTAATTAATTTCAGCATATGTTTCAGTTAGGGTGATTAGTCAAATCTGATTTTCTGAAAAGAAACAATAAACATCTGCTAATGATGATTTACATATTACCGCTCACAAGGCCTGCAGTGTTCTCTGTGGTGGTGCAGGTTCTCCTCAGTGCAGGGAGGAGGAGACTTTGTGCTGTGCCAGCTGCCCCAGCCTGCAGCCACCAGGTACAGAGTGTGACAAATATAATTCATTGCTTAAATGGCTAGAATCACCCTAAAATAACATGATGGTGTTTGTATGAACAACTGTCCCACTAACAGCCTTCCTTTTCATTAGGCACTCTTTGCATAAGCAACCGGCAAGAAAACCTGAAGACTGGACCACAGCCCCTGCTCTCTGATGTGCCAAGTGAGAAGTTATTTAGCCAGCTGCATTCAGAATAGCAAGAAGGGCTTAACAAATTGTTCAGACCCCACTTCCTTCTAAAATCAGTGGAAAAAAATTATCAGTTCTACAAACACCTAACTTAGCCAACACAACTGCCTATTCTTCGTTCATTATAGAGGGAGACAGGATGTGATAATCCTGCATAGTCAGGAAGATAAATCCCTCTTTACACCTGAGACTCCACTGTGTGAGGCCTGAATACAACCCCCTCGTGCCTTTGGGGCTGTAGCTCACAGAAATGTAAATATTTAAAAGTCCATACCATTTTATATTCACAAGGCTGATAACGGAATAGTTTTAATATCCTTACAATGCCAAATCTAGATTAACACGATAATAGTGGCTCCCAAGCACTTTATTAGCACTCATATCCACTATGTGGTAATTCTAAAGAAAAAAAAAAAAAAAAAAAGGAAAAAAGAAGTCCTGCCAATGTGTACTGCACACTGAGCTATAGGATGTTGCATTCCAAGAGTTATTTCAGTTGTAGAAACCGCATGGCTCCATTACTTGGCATAAAGAGAGGACAAATAGAGAATGGTCTATGACAGGTGTTGCTTTAAATATTTTGAAGATATGCATCAGGAATAGTTCATAAAAGTGCTTCCAAAGTAGCTCTTACACCCACTGGGCTTGGCAGTCCTTGCTCTTAAAAAACATGAACTTGGCACACTATTCTCCTAAATCTTTTAAACTAGCTTAATCCTCCCAGTAATGAAACATACTCTCAGTTAGATGGGTGCATTTATCTGAAACACACTTATTTACAAGCAACTAAAACATGAAATTAGCTGGTCCCGGAAGGCAGCTTTGTACTTCCCAACTCTTCTGCGTTAATAAATCAACCCATTCAAGAGGGTGCCGCATTTGTTTTTCCCATTCTCACATTCTGCCTGAACAATCATTCCTCATTTAATGCCAAAGATGATCCTCTGGAGATGTCTCTTCATGATTCTGTGATTTCTAGCTCCTGTGGGACTAAAAGTGTATGTGTGTTGGCAGGCACCAGGAGGTTTGCAAAATCTGGAGTTCTGGGAATGTTTCAAAGGAGGTTCCTTTACCAAACAATGCTTCTGCTGTGTGGGCATCCGATGTGAGTGATAACAGTGGGATTACCACACCTCTGCCGACTCCCTCTCTACAGAGTGCAAGCCAGCAAACGGGATACAGAGATGTGCTTCTAACCCACGCTCCTTTTGTACCCGTATTGCTGTGGGTTGGGCAGGCTCAAGTGTCCAGAGAGACAGGTAGATTCACACGTCACAACCACATGGTCAGCTACTTTTAACACTGAATTTTTAACACTTTCTGGGTATGTTAATTCTGCAGAAAGTTCTTGCATCTCCTCCATGGGAACGGAGAGAAATCTTAATTCATTAGGTATAAAGAATTCACCACCCCCCCAGCCTTCTGTACAGTTCGGTGAAGTAATGGATTTTCCAGTGTATCCTTGCTCCATTATGCTATTTCTGCATAACAAAATGTGCAGTGGCCAAGCAGTACCAATATATGATTCTTTCGGCTTTAGGAGTCAAAATTATTATTGAAACTTCTCCCTAGGGAACTCCTTCCAGAAACTACACTACTCTAGCAGAGATCACTGGTTCATGACTGCAGAGACATAACATACCTTGGAGGAAGGAGACACCAGTGCAAAAAGAGATCAAGGCCCACATCTGGTGGCTGAAGCCACCACTAAGCCAGCCAGAACCTGGGCAATCACATAGCTTCTCCGCACTTCATCTGTAACCAAGAGATAATGCCAGCTGGCTTCTATCAGAACAAGTAAGCAGCTATTGAAGGGTTAAAACAGTTCATGCAAAGTGATATGAAGATGAGAATTTTTGTTCTATTGTTTATATATATCTATATATATGTATAAAATGGCACATAATATAAGAGTAGAAGAGAAAAGAGCAGTTTTCTCACCTGCCCATGAAAACGGAATATTCATAAATACACTTTCATTTTCCTTTTTACACCAAATTACCACCTGTCACCTGATCATTTCAGCCCCAGGACTACTAAAGGGATTTCCCTTTATTCTTCAACTTTGAAAGATTTTCAGGTACTGCATTTAAAACAGCACAAAGAGCAGCAGCAGGCTTGAGAATGCAATCAAGCCCACAGAAATAGGAAAGAATCTGTTTCCACAGAAACTCTGAGAAAAAGAACAGCAGCTCTTCATTCATTCCTATATCCTCTTTGAGGTCTGGAGTAAAGATTTACTGAGAAAATGAGTTACATGTGAATATACCAGATGATGAGTCAGAAAAGCTGTGGGCAAGAATTCAGCAAACCTCAGTTTTACCAGAGCTCATATGCTTCTAAAACACAGGGGAAAATGGGCATGCTGGATACGTGGCTTTTGTCAGCCAGCAAACTGTATGAGATGGAGGTGGCCTCTCACAGATTCTCCTCTCCCTTAAACACAGTGGTCCCCAGATTTTGTTGGCTTGGGAGCAACTGTGAACATAAACCATTCTGCCAGAACCTCAGACATTTCTCATCCTGTCTGCATCAGTTTGAAATTTTTAATTCCCTGTTGACACGAGAAACACTGGAGGATCTCAAAGGCAACACAAGAACCCTCTGCCGTGAGAGATGGGGTCTTTTCTGACAGGTATTAAATAACACCTCCTAGCTCTTCTGGAAGAAGTGAAAGAGGGGAACAGAATAAAATATACAATGTGATAGCGAAGCTCTTTGTCTTTGAAAGCAAAACTCCCATCCTGTGCAAAGAATATGAAGGAAACAGATGTTCCCATGCGGAGTTTAATGGCTAGATTGTTAAAGGGAAAACATAATTTCTCCTCTCTGTATGTGCCTTGCTCAGACTAGTACCGCAAAACTTCCTCCTTCTGAATTAATGATTCTTGATTACAGACCAGATTCTGACCAGTTTCAAGGAAAATGGGCAGAAATATCTTCATGACACTTTATCCAAAAGCATCCTGCATTAGAAACTGCAAAAGTAGTCCATGTGCCCATGGAAGCACAGACATCTTCCTCTGTAGGTGTCTGGAAGTAGGAATTTCTTTGCAGGAATATCCTATCCAAGAATAGGATAGAGATGAAGGGATTTTTGATCAGTCTTCCTTCCAGTATAGTGGCTCTAGAAGCAGTTATGTTTGGAGGTTCACTAGTTCACTTCAGTCACACAGATCAGTTAAGCAATTGAGTTTCCACCAAACTGACTTTGAGGTGTCCTGACTGCAGAAGAGGTTTAAACCTCAAGCTTTGAGAGCCCAGACTACAAACCTTACACTCTCAGACCTCCCCGAAAGTGAAAGGGCACTGCACAGAGGGTTTAGTACACATTTTCCTCACTAATCTGTGAGGCATTAATGGACAGAATTTGGTCTCCAGAATTTCAGAACTGAGACTTTACCATGAGGAATACATCCCTTCTTTTGATTTTTCACTTTATGTTTTGAGGAGCAATGGGTACTTTTCAGGTCAGTTCCTTTACTCTCAAGTTAACCCTGATTTCTATCTACAAATAAAAGGAGAGAACATCAAGTACATTGTTGGGAAAGCCAGTAGTTAAGAAGAACCTATGTGACCATGAGAGNGGTCACCATGTATTTATCTGGCTGCACACTCCTTAGGAATTGTGCTCTATAAGAAGTGCTTTTAGCAACAGTTAACATTTTCAAGACAACATGTCAGCTAACGCTAACCTTTGAGAGGAGGGTTCAAAGAAAGGTTAAAGCAAGTTAACCTAAATAGCTTGGAGAAATAAAGAGAAGTGTTGGAGGTAATTAATACTTCAGAGGAAATAATGTAAAGGAGAAGACAGACTTATTTGAGGTTGGCCAAGTGCAATGTACTACAAGAGGTAATAGCTTTAAATTAAAGAAGGGCAAGTTTAGATTAGATAACAAGAAAAAACTTTCCAACAGGAACAGTAATTCAGCAGTGTAGCGGTCTGAAGAAAGAAGCTCTGCAAGCATTATCAACAGACACACTCCAGCTGACGCCAGCTAGCACTCTCAGAGGGAAAATACCTGGGATAAACCACAAGAGATCCTGGTGATTTGACTCAGCAATCTATAAAGACCGTTCCAAACCCAACATCTATGATCCTGTGATTAGCACACACATCACCTATTAATCTTACATGTTTCAATGGCTACCGCTTCCCATTTATAGCATACCCACCTGATGTAGATGGATGGTGGATTGCAGAACCATAATGTAGCCCTACAATGGATTATTGGTTTGATCCTCCCCTTAGCCATGCATCATGTCTCACCTCATATATGTTATGCCCTATACAGTAAATTTCCAAAGACCAACTCCCAGCCCTAAAGAAGTCACAGGCAAGAACGAAGTTGGAAAAGTTAAAAATGTGTATCATGTATTAATTTAGCAGCACATTTAGCTGACCACTGTTAGTAAATGTGCTGAAATGTTTCAAAATGAAAATGTCTGTATCCTCTAACATGTCGTTAGCTTTTATTTTATGAGTTTATTTGCCATGATCTTTATAAATGGAAAGATTAGTATTTCCTTCCTCAATCATATAATTCTCCTTATTCTTCAGTCTACATTGTGATCTGTTAACCTCTTATTTGTTTGAAAGGGCAGTTGTTGAACTGAATTTCAAAAAAGATTTGATGGCTTCTGGCATGGAAGAGAAAATACAAGATATCGCATAGTCTGAAAGAGGAAACAGCATAGGATCTCATCTATCACACAGTATACCACATAATTAGCAGAAGCATTGTTTCACTCTGATTGAAACCATATTCCAGCAGAACAGTTGTTCTGCTGTGCATGTCTCTAAACTCAGACATTCCCTCAAGAATAAAACTTCTCAGAAAAATAAGGGGAAGTTGAAGACATCCCACAGGAAACTGGTAACTGGGTCCAAAAGCACAAGGGCTGTGGTCAGTGAGGGTGTCAGTGGGACAAAGCACTGCAGGATTAGGTCCAGATCAGCAGTGGTATTTATGTCCTTAACCACCAATGAAATCTGAGAGACAATGATCCATGCAGGGCTAGAAAGACACGTTCAGAAATGGAGCCGTGAAATTAGGGCTCCTGGGTTTTATTGACTTCCCACAAGACTGTGTGCCTAACAACAATTCAGTGCAAAGGCGACATCTATAAATCACACATATTCTCAAAAAGTTGCCAAATGCAATGTCAGAAATAGTTCTTTCTAAAGTATTTATCACCCAGTCTTTTTACCTCTCTGCTTACCAGATCTAGATATGATTTCCATCACTGAAAGATTTAAGTAATATATCTAGCTATATTAGTCAGACCAAAAGATTAGTGGCAGAAAATTGTCCAGGGTTCAACTGCAGCATTTAATCTTATAGCTGCAATGTAAGATTCTCCCATTCCTCCTCTCAACAGGTTAATTTATGAAGGTTTATTGATGGTCACAGTGATGGTGGGCTCAGAAAAGGCAGTACAATAAAAAAAAGGAATTTAAAGAGGAACTTTAAAAAAAAAAAAAAAAAAAGGAGGAGAAAAGAGAAACCATCGGTTCTTGCAGGCCCTCAGATAGACCTAGGCCTAAATTAATTGAATTCAGCTTGCAAAAAAGTAACTTAAATAAAGTTGAGTAAAAAGTAAATTTCATTTCTGCAAAGAAACTCACAGACCACTGCTACTGGCCAAAAATATCTTAACATGGCACCTCATCACAGGCCTCTGCCAAAGAAATTGTTGCCTTTACAACTTTTATTGCCTTACAACAGGTGTCACGTTCTGCCCTGAAGTCAGCTGTGCCTCAGCCCTGTCATTCTCTGTGGAGTATTTCATGTGCTCCAGTTTGTCCTAAGAGTAACTAGAAGCCTTCACAGGAAAATGGAAAGAAAAAAACCTGACAGCGCCAAGTTCCTGTGGCAGGAACAGACACACCCTGGCTTGCCCAGGGAATCAGAAATCAGTTCTAAAGAACGAGACTCTCTGTAAGTTAAATTACCTTTCCTTTGAGGCAAAAAAAGCTGCAGAGTGTAGTAGTAAATATGGTTGTCTTCAAAGACCACATGACCATACATTTGCCAAAAGTTTAATAGAGCTAAGTTGGCTATGAAGTATGAGCTGGATATTTGAAGAGGTTTCGGCTCATCAAAGGAATAAGGTATTTAGAACAGCTGTCCAACAGGGACATGAAACCAAACCCACCATGAGGTGGAGCTTAATAAATGAATTAGAGAAATCGCAGGACAGGCTTATCTGCCACAAGGTCTTACTCTGAGAAAGAAAGTCATTGATTTGCTTCCTAGCATCAGTTTCAGTGATTTCTAGCAATATTACAACACGATCTGTGATTTCTAAGTGCCACCACAGTTCAGGTTAAAGATTACAGGTAACATAGTCTTCCAGAATAAAATCTGCATTCCTGTTCATAATCTGTTTAGACTTTGCCAACAAGACTGGTATTTTTAAGCTGTTGTTCCATCACCTACCTCAGATCCTAAATGCCTTAGAGTACGTAATCGAAGGTAGCAGCCAAACAAGCATTAGATGATGTTTCAGACTTCCTCACGATCTATCCCAGCACCCACAGCCTACACTCTGTATCTCAGCAAGACAGCATAGCAGCCCTTGGTTCTCCAGCCACATGCCCCATGGTTTCTTGCATCCATGCCCACCAACAATACCACTCGCCTTGTTGCTCCGACTTTGCGACACTTTCTCCATGACTGAATGAGGCACTGCCTTCATTCAGCTCCTTCCTTCCCCCAGACAGGGGTGACGTGACTTATCTATCTGCTATTTCTGCAGTGCCACCTGTGTTTGGGTGCACCCAATGCCTGCCCAGTGCCCTGGCATGGAGCACAGCGTGGGTGCTCGGGGCTATTCGTGTGCCTTGCAGAGCACGGCTGGGGCACTGCAATAGCCTGTGACAAGAGAGGAAAACAAGAGGTAAAACTGTCGTCTGTAGCCATTGGGAGCAGCTATACATCATACACACATACATCTGCATGCATTATTTCTCTAGACAAGGGTGATATTTTGCCTGCACGAGCCCCTGCCAGTCACGCCACAAGGAGCTGCTTGCAGGAAGCTGGAGATCAAAACCCACCCGTTGCCTTTAGTTCCTCATCAGGCACCAAAGGCATTCACACTCCAGAATAGGTTTCTACAAGCCTTTTATTAATACTGTACATTTCTTGGGTGACTGAAATTACTCAGTTTCTAGCTTGCTGTCTCACAATTCATGGGAGCTTATTATTAATGGCCCAGTAAAACAATATACAGCCTGTTGTATCTTAATTCAATAGTCAGTAATGACCAACTTAGAGAGATCATTTCAGACCTATGGGTTTTCTAAGGCCTTTTGAAGGTAATGGCAGTAAAATATGCATATATTAATGTTACTTGTGGAAGGCAGAATATAGTGGCAGTATAAGCAATAATACAGCACTGTGCAATAAAAATTGAAAATTCTTTTCCCTAAGTGTAAATATAAAATACCTCTGGGGGACATATCTAAAGGAAGAGTGTTTCAATAACACATAGTTAAACTCAAAATTATATTTTTCAAAGCTATCCAAGTATAGTCTAATAAATAAACCATAAAATAAAACAACATTTTACAAGGAAGACTCATACCATATTTCAAGCTTTTTGCCACTCTTAAAATCATTATATAATATGGACAGTTTTAGTCACAAAATTTCAAGAGTTTATTCAATATCTTTTATGTGCTTTACAAGGTTATTAGAGAATTTATTTTCTCTTTCCCTTACAGATTGGAAGGTGGGCAGTGATATATGAGCTTTCACATTTTATTTATTCACCAAACTGTTCCAGATGTGATCCCATCATTTATCCACTGACACATCAAACCTGCTGCGTGACCTTTACAGTGACCTCTTTACAACATTTGCTTTCATGCTCTTAAAGTTATAGCAGCTTAACAGTGCTTGCTTCAGTGGGAAGACAAGAGAACTGATACGGGGGGGAGGGGGCTATAATTTAAAAATAATAAAAATTTAATTCATCTCCTACAATATGAAAACTAAGTCCAGGTGGTAAACTAGCCAGTGGAGTTATATTCCCAGAAATGTTTCAATCATATTTTACTCCAAACAGTATTTCACTCCACAGACTTGGAATGTACTGGATTTGCACAGGCTAAATTTAGCAGGCACTAAGTCTTTCCCCGTTTTTGTGATTTGTCACAGCAACAGGCATTCTTTGGGTGATTTCCCTTTCATTACTATTCATCAGCAAATAGAATGAGAGTCCATTGGTAGTTTTCTTTCTTAAAAGGAAAAATTACTCACAGTGCACCCAAAATTTCCATTAACTAAAAAGTTCTGCATCATTATGACCTTAGCATTATACAAAAAAAAGGATTTTGGCATCATGTCTTGGGGAGTCAGTGAGCACAGAAATTATTTCAGGTATAGATCATCCATTCCAGCCAGCTCCCAGATCCCAGACCTGGCCAGCTGCGAGTTTGTAAGTCTGGTGAACTTTTCCTTAGAATTTTTTTGTTTTATGTACTTCCACACTTGGGCTGATACCAGCCATAGACGTGCCTCCATTGTGGTTCATGTAATATTTATGGCCCAAGAGGTAGCAAGGAGTATCAAGAAGCAAGTATACACACACACATGCATACACCCTCACACACACAGGCTGAATCCAGGGCAGTTCTAACCAAAGGACGACAGTGTGATAGCATGAAGAAGATGCCGCATGCCACATAAATACCAGCTCCCCCAGCTCACACTTCAGTTTCACTTAGAAAAATTACCACTGATTTAAACAGAAGTGTTCAAATACTGCATAAGTAAGAAATAAGTGAAACCTGGAAAAGTTTGTAGTGAGAACTTCTGGATTGCCTCTCAGCACCCATGTGCTCAGCTCTCTGTTCTGCCCATGCCCGCTGCAGATTCATTTCACAAGAATGTCTGAATTTTTGGATACTTAGCAAAGTAAAACCTGATTTGCAAAACACTGAAGAACCCCCCACCTTTTTCCCTGTCCTCTTCTCCTTTCCCTCCCCACTCTGACTTGGTGTCTGCCTCATAGCCAAGTGTGGCTAGGAAGGACTCCTGCAGCCTCCTGCAGTTGTGTGGCTTGAGGAGGTGCTGTTTGCCCTTGCTCTTGCATCGCAAAGGGGAGCAGGTCACAGCTCAGCACCTGGCAGTACCTGCACCCAACATTGCAGAGTCATCATGTAGGAGAAGAGGAGTACCGTGATCCCCACAACTGTCTTTCAGCAAAGCCTCCCCAGCACCCAAACGCTGGCTTCTGTTTCAGTGACTTCTAACATAGACCAAAGCACAGGGCTGAATTCAAGGCTCTAAGATTTACAACCAAGGTAGAAAATCAAAATCACTCCTGATAATTTCCCCCCCCCACCACAACATTCTGAACTGTATTTTGTGTGTGTGTGTGTGTGTGTTTTTGTTGTTTTAGGGTTTGTTTGGTTTTTGCTAGAAATTAGGAGGTTTCAGAGTCAGATTTTAAACAACCTTTTTTTTTTTTTCCTGAATACTAGTTCATCAAAAATGGAAAAACAACATCAAAGAAAACATCCTTGTTTCTTTAGGTGTAAATCAAAACACAAAGCTAAGCTGGTAGAAGAAAAACAATGCATTAACCTAACATGCTTTGAAAACTGATAAATGGTACAAATACTAGATCTGAAGATGCCAGCAGGAGAATAGTACAAAGATAGCTGGAAGTACAGCTTCCAGGTTAAGTAATCACAGAAAGATTACAGTAACAACACTACCACCAAGTGATTAATTCTCAGGAAAAAAAAAAAAAAAAAAAAAAAAAAAAAAAAGTTGCAGACCTGTTTCGATCACTTCTATAGTTCACAGATTCACATTTCAGCTGGATTCATACATTAAATAAACAGAGCTGAGATTTGAAACTTTCCAACCAGCCCTCACAAATAAGATTCAAGTGAGCTCCCCAGCCCACTTGCTATTGCTTATCCCTGCTGGCAAAGGAAATGCAACTTCTGGCTTTTGAAAGCCACAGATTTGCAGGGGTCTGGGGTGCGAGCTGGCAGGAGGATCAGGCTCCTCATGTTTGTAATTGGAAAGGACACGAAGTAATGAAGTAATTTCCCTGTCCCTGTTCTCCATGTTTATCAGAGGCTTGTCTGCAGTGGAGGAAGGGTGAGAGGGTAATCTGAGCCTCCACAGAAAACCTGCTTTTTCTCCAAAGTTATTTAGATTTCCATGAGCGCTGGCAGAATTTTGGAAGGAGTCCAGGCAAATGAAGGAATTTGGCTGCTCTGAAAATATCATCCAGGAACTTTAAAAATTGAACTGATTTATGCCCTGTAATGTTTTCAATACTGTATAAATTAAGTTTGAGTTCCTAGACTGGATTTTAAGAAGAAATTTTATATGTTATGAGCCATGAAAGAACTAGAGAAAAAAATCTTATTGTATGATAATTCCACCTCTCCTATAAGAAGTGCTAGACTTTGCATATATAATGTGTTCAAAGGAATAATATGGAAAATGCATTTACTTCGTAGCATCAAAGGATGTTCCAGAATACCTTGAGGTCCTGACAGCTATTTGGAGTTTGCTAATATCTTACAGCACTGTGAAATATATTAGCAATGTGAACTTTATATGTTCTGTTCACCACTGACTAGCTGTAGAGCTGGACTTGGGAGCACTGTAGGCTTCAGAAGTACAACATCTAGGAAGTATAACCTAATTGTAGAGAGAAAATTATCTCCCACAGAGAACTGCTTAAAGCCACCTTTAGTCTTTTATATGCAGATGGCTGTGCCTGGACATTTTCCCCTTATGGACTTGCAAGCTTATGTCAAATACTCTGAGCAGTGACTTCCACAGCATAGTCTCAGGAAGTCCTCTAGCGTCAATAAACAGCCACATGCTTTCTGAGGCTTTATGATAAACTATGAGGCTTTCAAAGGAACCACAATTTGCACATCTAACAAACATAAATATGTTTATCCATGGTGCCTTGTCCTCAGTCGGAGGGAGATACAGCTGTAAATAGCTAAATACATTTTCCTTTTTTAATCATCCACTGACACAACCTCAGCTGGTGATCTAAAGGCTGAGTCACAGTCGATCCCTGATTTGATTAATCACCAGCCTCCTCTGGGGCTCAAGGCTTGTTTCTGGTTCAGAGGTCAGCACGTACAAGAGGCCATTACCAGGGAGCCAGCTACCTCCATGCTAATAAACACACGGCCATCGTGCTGCCCAGCTGCACACCAGGGAGCTGCAGAACAGGCACCTCGGAGGTAAGCTGCTCCCTGGGCTTGGCCTTGAGAAGGAACACTGAGAGCCTGCCAACAGGTAACTGCTGTGCAGAAACATGAAGAATGGAAGCTTAGGAGGAGATCACTTTCACCTGGAAGGGAGTGAAAAGGCAAAATTAAGGCTGTGCTGGCTGCCAAACCGCTCTCTGAGAATCTAGGAGAGCAATGCAGTTGGAGAGCTGGTCACCAGGCAGCTAGGAAACAGAGCTCTCTCTCAGGAACTTTTTTGTCAGCAGTCACAGACCTTTGGCATGTAGGAACCCGGTGGAGCTGTTGCTGGTTGTTGTACAGAGTGAAGAGAGTAGAATCTGTTGTTCCTAACCACTGTTGCACACCAATTGTTCTCCAGCCCCTACACTTTGAGTAACTTTTCTAAAAAGATCTCAGAATTTTCTGACAGCAATCTTGGGCCCATGATTACTTGTTACCAGCATCATCACTGGGCACTTACTTGTGCACAAGCATCTACCTCCATGCCTTTCCGTGTGCAAATGAGACAGTTATCGTTCCTAATCTTCCATACAAATGATTGTGCATGGGCAGATTAAAAGAAAATGAGAAAGAAAAATGTTAAGTATACAGTCTCCCAGGAGAGATGTTTCTTTCCCTCTCTGTGCTTTATGCCATTTACAGGGTATAAGATATATGCTGTCACACAGTCCCCTGAATCAACACAACAGCCCTTCTCTTATTTAGTGCCATTAATATCTTCAGCCCCTCTCAGACTATTGGGACAGGCAACAAACTCACCCTCTCAGCAAGCCATCACAATAAGAATATACGTTTCGCTTTTTCCAAAATGCAGAAATTTTCCCCCTCTCTGTACCCATAATCCTGGCATGCCAATGGCATGAACAAGAACCAACATGAGACCAATACCAGTTTCTACACCTGTGGAAGTGGGGCAGCAATAAACCCAAAGCTGTTCTTAGTGCTATGGAGAAATGTAGACATTTAACCCGTTGGGAATGGGTGTTTACACAGCGACTCCCGGCAGAGAAAAGTTCCACATTTACAGTGTAACTAGATTTTTAGTTATATTTTCCACCGTGTGGCTTTTTTTCTCTGCTACAGGATTCTGCAGGCCTTAAAGAAGTGTCCCTGTATCTGAGCACAAAGAGGTCTTGGGATATTACTTGAAAACAGTACACCAAGAGGAAATTGTGCAATCAATTCCATGAGAATGCCTCCTTCAGCAATAAACACTGCCTGTGCCAAATAAATGGGTGATGTGCGTCATAAATTTCCTTTTCCTGTCAGAGCAGCCACAAGAAATGGATGAAGTTATGCACATTTGTATAAAAATAAAAACGTGTTATTTGCTCTGCAGCGGACTGCCGGCAGTGGCAGAGCACCGAGCAGCCTAACGCAGAGCCCCTCACACACAAAGAAAAGCACATCCAGTTGTTCTCATAGTCACGTTACAACAGTTCCAGCCTCACTGGTCACCAGCGAGGAAGGAATGCCTTAATTTTTGCATTTGGCTTAAGCCCCTATCAAAGACATGTTGTTTTTAAGCAAGAGGTGTTTACCACTTGCTGAAAATCAGAGCTAGCACAGAGTCTTGGCTGAACAGCACAAGCCTGACAGTCCAAAACCACTAGCTGCTGGACTGGAAAGTGAGGATCTTTTATGCTTTTTTCCAGGTAGTATTTTTCCCTCTGACTGCACTTACAGAGGGAGAAACTTGCTTGCACCAATACCAAAAGGATACAACCCACCACAATTACATGCCAAGTTCAGCTCCTCATCTGGCATAAATAAGCACAGGTCAACACTCCAGTGCCTCTCACAAAGCTGACCCCAGCTGAGAATTTGGACTATGTTAACAACAAAATTTTGGACTACTTTATTTTTATTATTGTAATATTCTTTACTCTGCCCTGTTCAGGAGGAGTTCCTACCTGCAGAACAGTGTTACTGACTATGACCAACGGTGAGATCATCTGACCCTGAGCCCCCCCACATGCGGCACAGTGATGCCCTGTGCAACCCCTTGCACAAGCTCCAGACACCATTCCTGCCCACGTGCACACTGGCATGAAGCAGTATCACTCCTCAAGAAACAGCCCATTTTTACCAGCTGCTTCCATAGGATTCCTGTCTCAGCTAGGGGATAAGAGAGAGCTGTCAGCACTGATACTTCAGAAACACTATTCAGGCAGCTGTTATTTGTGTTATATTTTTAGACATCTTTATTTTTTTCCCCTTAGACTGATCCCAATTTCTATATTATTCTTTCTCCTCCTAGGTCAGACAGCATCTCTTGTATAAAAAGGAAAGTAAACTAATTTGCATTATCAAGTTCACATCTTTCCATTTATATTTTGCTATATTTGTCTTCCTAGGAATTGCCCTGCTCTACCCTCTGATGCTTCACAAATTACAGAGTCCATAAGATCGTGGCATGACTTTAGCATTACAAATCACTGCACAGGCCTATTTTGGTAAAACACATCTGCTCCAGAGCAGGATTTAGAGGCTGCATTAACACTATACCAAGAAGAGGGCAGTGATGCAACTCTGGGTGCAGCACTCTGCTCCCACCCTTGCTGCCTCCTCTGCAAGCGCAGTGGGCAGCACTGTTCCTGCTGCTGCAGAGGGGACGTTATGGCCACAGAAGTCATTGATGGCTGCCTTTAAGAGTCAGTATTGACACAACTGTAATCTGTCAAAAACTATATAAAAATATAACATCAGCAACTGTGAACTGGCATTACACTGAAAAGTGTGCTGTCACCTGCACCAGCGGGGCATCTAGCCCCAGACTGGATGTAGGACTGGTTGCCACAAGCGAGGACACTCTGTCCCGTTAACACACACCAACAGTGAACCAAACCAACCCAGAAAGTGAAAAATCAAGTTTCTGCATCCTAACCTGATTTAGTCCAGCAAGACCAAAGCTCACAGAGGGCTCTGCAGTTCTGGCTCTGGCCTTTGTTCCTGAGGACCACCGGCAGAGCTCAACATCTTTGTTTTGCTGTTCTGCTTCTCAAAAAATAGAACAAGAGGAAAAAAATAAATAAAAGGAAAAATCCCATCTCTTTGAGGCACAAGATAAAATCAATAGCTGTACATTCATTTGATCCCAGCTGGCATTTCGAACACTGAAATGCCAGTTTCTCCCCTTCCATGTCAAAAGGAGCCAAGAGTGAGAGCGAGCAGGAAAGAGAAAGATAATAGTGGTTGCCCAGATGCATTCCACACAAGCAAAGACATCATTCTCATGTTGGTCACTTCCAAGAGCAATTGGTTCAGCTGTCAGAGGACAGATGCACACAAGTCAAAGAAGAAAGGACTTCTCTTGCCTGGAAGGACAGGTGAGTACCTCAGGAAGCCAAAGAACACTCTGATGAAGCCCAGCTGTTTTTCCTGTGACTTACGCCTAAACTTTGGTGCTTACTTTCCTCCTCTGCTGCTACTTCTGCTTTTCAAGCGATAAAGAGGATTAAAGTCATAATAGTTTCCACCGCATCTTTCATTAAAAAAAGAAAAAATCCCTTGACTTTTCCATAAGGTTTGCTCTATGAAAATGACAATCTACAAACATGAAAATCTTTGTTGGTACTTCCTAAGGTTACAGAAAAAATAAAAGGCTATCTCCATATGTTCACATTTGTTCTTTTAGGTAAGTAAGCTAGCTCGCTGTTATTTGACTTAACTGCTAGGATATGATGGATTTCCATAACAGAATTTTCTGCCTGAATATTGTCTGAAGAGCTCTCATGCAAAGAAAAGGCACAATGTGAACAACCATGTGCAGAACTGATTTTCATCCTGATCTGATCCTTGAGTATATTTCTAAGCAGCAGTAAAACCTTTGTTGCTGATCATGAGAGCAGTAATTTTGCCATTAATCATGAGTAATTTTGCCAGCATACAACTGGCCAGAACACCCTGCCCGGACGTTTGTGCTTTCTGCTGAGGACGCAGTCTCAGAGGAGCACATGGACAATACTTCAAGCCCCCCTCCTTCCAGATGCAGCCCAGGTAGGACTACATAGCACCCCTAACCAGCCTATCATCACTTCCAGAGGCAATGTGATGGACACTTCCCTACTGAAGAAATGGCAGAAGTTGCCCCCTACAACAATATTCCCATTGTGAGGCCAGACTAAGATACGTCCTGCGGGTGAGGCTGTGACCAGCTTGCCATCTCACTGTAGTGCAGGCATCTAAGTGGGAGGGTGGGGATGGCTGCACAATCTCTAATGCTCCAAGGCTGCTGCCTGACCCACCAGGTGGCTTACACACAGACAGGTAAAGCCTTCAGCCAAGACACAATCCAAACGCCAAATACCTCCACAAATGAAATGCTCCCAACATCATCTCTTTCACCTGGATCCTCTTGCTCAAACTTGCAGGGGAACAGGCACTTCTACTGCATCCAGATGTGGAGTCCTCAGTACAGGAGAGACGTGGACCTATTGGAGCACACCCAGAGGAGGGCCACAAAAATGATCCGAGGGATGGAACACCTCACCTGTGAGCACAGGCTCAGAGAGCTGGGGCTGTTCAGCCTGGAGACGAGAAGGCTCCAGGGAGACCTGACAGCAGCCTTTCGATGTCTTAAGGGGGGCTACAAGAAGGGACAGACTCTTTAGCAGGATCTGATGTGATAGGACACGGGGAAATGGTTTCAAATTGAGAGAGGGGAGATTTAGACTGGATATAAGGAAAAGCTTTTTCATGATAAGGGTGGTGAAGCACTGGAACAAGTTGCCTAGAGAGGTGGTGGATGCCCTGTCCCTGGAGATCTTCAAGGTCAGACTGGACAGGACTCCGAGCAACTTGATCCAACTGTAGGTGTCCCTTCACTCCAGGGGAGATGGACTGGATGACCTTTAAAAGTCCCTTCAAACTCGGACAATTCTATGATTCTATGATTCACTTTGCTGCAGCTGGTATCAACCAGGGCACCCTATGTCTGGCATTTACCCCTTTGCTCCACTGTCAGCTACATGACAAGGCTCCTGAAAATGCATGGACCTCCAGACAGTCACATCCAAATTCACCTTCTGCCAATAGACTTCAATAATCAAAGGGATGTTTTGGAGAGAAGCTGTAGATTTGTATCTATAGCCTAGAATTATAGTGCTTCAGGTCTACGAAAAAAAAAAAAAAAAAAAAAAAAANGCCTTCAGGTCTACAAAAAAAAAAAAAAAAAAAAAAACTGCTGAGAACTTTGTACAATGGATTGGATAGTTGATGGTTCCAGTCTAGTCAGTAAGCCTCGCAAGACCTTGTTTTGGAGCTTGAAGTATTTCTATTCCCAAAGAGCATTAGGGTATGGTGAATCGTTCCATAGTTTTTATGGTTAACTGAACATTTCTTTTGTAGTCTCTGAAGAGCTTGGGGTTGATTTGAATGGTGAATGATGGCTCATGTCCCAGCTCTGTGTGTGACATACTCCTCTAGCGACAAAGCTCACACATTGAGCCTCACTCAAGAATCCACACGTAGCCTGAAAGTTGCTGACACCCACAGTGTATAATTAAGATCATATGAGACTCAGCATTTTTTTCTCTTGCCCAGCTATACCCAACAAAAGGACCAAATGATTCTCTTTGCCATGAAAATTTGAAAGGTATATCCTGACACTTGGCTTTTAATTACATGCCTGCATTTCTAGCTGTAATTTCTATTTAAACATTTGTTTATGCACCCCACACCAAGCACTGTCATGGTACTGTTTGACATGACCGTTTCCCACCAGACAGCAAGCAAGGCAATATTTTCAAAAGCAACAAAAGAGTTAAAAGCACAAGTCCCCAGTCAAAATCTCACCCAGGATGAATGGTTCCATGAACAGCAAAGATACAGGAGCAGCACAACATGGATACTAACCTCAGTGATGCCAAGAGATTATATTGGCAAGTTACTCTAAATAATAATTTAAAGAGATTAAAGACTCGTTTGGCAAGTTGAAATAGCAAGGATAATTCCACAGATTTTATAGCAGCAGCTATAAAACAGGGATTTAAATGGTGAGAATAGTAAGAACAAGTTTTGCTTATTAGACAGCTATTTTGTCATTATGCACATCAGTCTGTTGATTGTTTTTATCAGTTAATGAAGAGGAAAAAAAACATTTTAGTGGAATATTAATTGCTGTCATTTAAGCTGCTGTGCTGATTGTGACTTATGACTAACAGCTTAAGATGCATGCAAACCTGAAATGCTCAGCATTTCTCTAGTGGTCAGGGCTGGTTTAAAAGAGAGGAGCAGAAGAAATGGGTATTATGACAGTTTGTCAAGTGCATTTCTTACCTGGCACAACGGTGTTGTGTTGACTGCCTGGGGCATTGATTGACAAGCTTACCATAATCCCAGGGAAAGCAAAAATAAGATTGTCTCTTGTACTGCTCAAATGAAATCAGCTGTCCTCTATAGCTGGGTAAATTCAGAGCAACTTGCTGAACTTGCTCTGGATTTACACCAGTGAAAACAAAGGAAGATTTTTGGTAAGGAATTTTCATGATTAGAAACAGCTGTACTATTGTGAACTCTTCTGAGCATGGAAGGAAAGCCACATCTAAGTGTTCTGATGGTCAGTTTGTGTAATAATCCATGCCTTGCCTTCCATTTGATTGTTCAGTTTCTCCTCTTCCACAGTAATAACTTTGATTTCTTTTCATGCAAATCTGTGGGCAAAACCATATTGTTCACCCTCCTGCACAGTCTGTAAAATTCGCGCTACTTAAATTACTGATCCCCTCATCAGGGATGGGATTCCTTCAATATTCAGAAACTTGAATGATGAGAGATGAGAAATCATCTCATTTCCTGGGGAGGGGTGGAAGAGAGGAAATATATTAGGGAAAGACAAAGCAACCCAGTCTGGCAGTAGAAGAGAGAGAGGGAATGAAAGAGGAAAAATGAAAAGAGAAAGGAAAGGTGGAGGGAAGAGAGAAAGAGAAAGACAGAGAAATACTCTGGGGGAAAATATAGCCAACTTCAAAATTCCTAACCTCTGTTAGAGCTCAAAGGGAAAGTCTTTGTGCTCTTCAGATTTCCCCTTCAGATGATGAATAGATGGGGTGGGCAGAAACCTGCCGAGGACAAACCCAGTGCTCCCGCCTTTGTTCACATGCAGGATTCTGCAGGGCTGCTCTTTGTTGCCTTACGCTACAGCACACTGTGGCACAGTGGCCAACACTGCTGACAATACTCCAGGTGAGATCTAGTGCCTTTTACAGTAACAGACATAGAAGTCTCTTTTGTTTTATATCCTGTCCCTCTACTAATGCAGCCTTGTCTCTTGCTTGCCTTTTTACCACAGCTGTGATCTAGGTGGACACTTTAAATGATTTTTCCAAAAGCATCTAACCCCCATGAACACCAAATCCCTCTCTTAATCCCTCTGCTGAATGCCTGCTCTGTTTAGCACATACCCCCCAGTCTGATTCCCTGCTTGCAGATTAATTGCTTTACATTCGTCTGCATTGAACTCCATTTTGCCATTTGTCAGCAGAGACGAAGAGATCTCTGCCCTGGTGAATCTGCTCGGGTTGTGCCTGCTCCTGGGGAGACCTTAGACTAAAATCTCTCTTCTCTTCGGCAAAGGTGGAGTAACTTCTCAGACATCAGCAGCTCCTCATTTACACCATGCTGCTGAGGGGCAGGCTCACCATTTTCAAAGACTAAACAGTAAATACACTAACTTCTCTGAAACACATGGCAGCACAGCAACTGCCCCTCACCATGGCCCATGACACTGACCACAGACTTGTGCCAACAACTTCTCCCAGGTTGCACAGATGTGTAAGGGCTCCTGGCTGATCAGACCCGAAGTCAGAAGCAGGTCTAGCTAGGTTGCTTTGCTGCTGGTGGTGCCATACCAGGGCTGCCTTAGCGACATGAGCATGCTGGGACACCTTTGTGTTGTCTGGATTATGCATTACAGAGGTCCCAAAACAGTCCCAAGAACGGCCTTCTGCCAGCTTGAAAAGTTTTAATCTGTGCTTATTGTCTCATACCTGCCCTTGAGCTGGTTTTGATCCAACAGCCCCTATTACCTCCTCTTCCTTTACCTTTTGCCTTAGCTATTAATCTCTGATGTGGAACTTTGTGAAACGCTCTTTGAAACTCTAAGCGCACTGCTGAATTCCCCTTATCTAGCTTGGCAGTAATATCTTCAAAGAACTCCAGGAGGTTAGTTAAGTATGACCTCCTCTAGCTTCAAGCTCAGCTTCCCAGCAAGCCCTTCACTTCATTGCTAAAGATGAGAAGAAGAGGACAGGGAACTCTGGGACAAAGAGGCACATCACTGCTACAATAAAACCAGCAGCAGGCACAGCACCGCTCCTGCTGCCCAGAACATTTTTAAATTACATTGGTGACACCATGCTCTCACTGTGCCTTCTATTTTACCAGGGCCCAGTGCAAATCTTGTCTCACAGGCAAGCTGCCACTGTCCTCACCAGACAGGGGTTTCAAAGGGGCACCAGGGATTTCTGAAATACAGTGGAGGACCCGTCTACACGTTTTGTACCTTTGGATAACTCCCCCAACAAACCCTGTCAATGCCTACCCATCATCAACTTCTCAGCTTTCCTGCCCACAATCCATGGAGCCATTTTATTTAATTAATGTTACAAATGAAGCTTTCACCACGGATGTGGCCAAACACTGGAACAAGCCTCTAGAGAGGTATTCCCGTCCTTGGAGATACCTGAAAATCGTCCAGTCCAAGTCCTGAGCAGCACTGTCTACCTCCAAAGTTACCTGGCTTTAAGCAGGAAGGTGGATTGCTGACTTTCACAGGATGTCAGAAGAAGGCTCATTTGTGGTTTCTATCCTCCCTTTGGTCCCAGTCCCATCATCCAGCTCTTAATTGGCAAGTGCAGGAACCTGAATCTAATTGTTACCTGTCCTTTGCCTTTCCAGAACCTCAGCTGGGATTGGGTACAGCTCTGTGAGTTCCCTCCCTCCTGCATCAGCCCGCAGTATTTAAAGTTTATCCCTACAATGAAATGAGTCCACATTTTAATTCTACCTTCACTTGCAATGTGTAGATTTTCCCCTTGCACTGTGCTTTCTGCTCCCTCACAGAGCACCTTGCTGTGTTTCCATTCACACATCATCTCTTGCTGGTTTCTCATTTACATCATAATACCGGAGTTGCTGTTTACACTGAGCTGCACAAAGGTATGTTTTACATCTTACTGTGGTGTGATCATTAACATCACACTGCTGGCCCCAGGGAGTTTCATGACTAGAATCAGATCCATCTGTCCTGTGTTCCCAACAGGGATTCCCCCTGCAGGCCTGAATATTTTGGCAGGAGACAATTCAAAATGTGCAAAGCACTCCATGTCAGGCAGAATGTGTTACCTTAAATGATGATCTATTATATGGATGTGCCTGTTTTGTATTTTACCTCTTTAAAGAGCAGCCTCTTCAGAAGTCATGGTGCAATCTACCATCCCATCCATCGAAGTAAAACTGCTAGGTGGATCTGTAGGGAGGCAAACACCCTTAATGTTCTTGATTTATAAATAAACTTCTTCCCAAAAGAATAATTAAAAAAAAAAAAAAAAGACACAGATTTCATTATCTACAGGTGATACAGGGTTAGCAGATTTTGGTGCATTCTCTTTACAGGTTTACATCTCAAAACTACAGATAATGTCTCTGCCACCAGGATCTGGGTAGCCTGTCTGGAAACTAAAATAGGGGCACACAAAGTGATGTTCCAGATTTAACCCAAGGAGCAACAGACTAATCTTGCTCTGAGTGTTACTTGTGAGGAGTGGCACAAAGCAAGCATTTCCAATGTGCCAACAGCTACGCTGTCCACAAGTAGTGGGAAGGAGACCAGGAACAGCTGACTTGGAAGTAAACTTCTACCCTGTAACCAAGGTGGAAATAAGAGCTATAAAGAAAAAATAAAAATTAAGATAGTGAACATGTCTTTTCCTTATAGGAAGTACAGCAGAGCTTCTATCACTTTGAGGACTGGTTTCGGCAGGAGATAGACCAGCCTTTAATTCTCCTCAGCTGTTTTTACACCTGGAGCTTACTGCAGCTGCCCTTGAACTCCTTTCCACTGTGTCTATCCACCATTTGCTCAAGTACTTTAGATCAAATCCCTCAAGATGAGATTTTAAGGAGCATGTGCAGCTGGACAACAACCAGCAGTTTACCTTCGGGCGTGAGAATAGAATTTGGCTCACTTTCTGCCCTCTACAATTTTGTGTCCATGGAGGCAAGAGATACCTTCTTAATCTGCACTGGTGGGAATTGTCTCTTCAGCTCTGAGGACAAAAAGTCAGTCCTGATGCTTGGCACAGAGTAGGCTTGAAGTTTCAGTCTGAAAGTGGCTGTGTACTCTGAAGAAAATATGAATAAGAAAAAAAAAAAAAAAAAAGAACAAAAGAAAAAAATTACTAGCAGAATAATAAGTACGGCAGAGCTTATTCTAAACAACAGCAATCTCTGTAGGCTCCTCAGAACTTACAGTGCATGTATATGCAAACAAAAGTGCCCTCAGGAGGCATCCACAACACAAACTGGGCCCCAAGGCTGGCTGTGGGCTGTGTCCTTTCATCTGTAATGCACAGCTCAGGCTGACCTTTAAAGAGGAAAAACAAACAAAAAAAAAGGAGGTGGCCCCTACTGAGTCACACAGACGAGAAAAATAAGGTGCGAGTTATGATGGAGAAGAAAGTAGAATATTTAGAAAATCCAGGGAGGCAGAATGTTTTTAGAACGCTTCTGGATGGGGCAGATGCACTAAGAGCACTGGTTTTGCAGAAATGGCTGCTTCAGTGTGGGTTCATCCCCAGGTTTTCTGAGGATAGATGCCCAAAGTCTGAGATTTTCACAGGCACTTTTGAAAAATCTTGGCTCCTTATATGTTTCTGTACTGCTTCAAGAGCTGCAGACCCTTGAATCTACATAGCACTAATTGTTGCTACAAGAAAGAAGGTATCTTTCTAGGGCGCAGACCTGGCAGGCTCAGGCCCCACCATTTGTCGGGGAAACTCCATGTCACATTAAAACCCCACTGCAGGTAGTAAGCTCAAAGAGAAAGGGAGGCTCCTCAGCCCCTGCCCAAAGCTCATAGGTGAAAAACAATTTAAAAACTCAGGGCCAGCTACTCTTGCATATACTCATGTCTACAGGGGGAGCACAGCTGGCCCTGGCTGACCCACCTCCACATGTGCCATCCACTTTGCAGACCTACATGGGGCTCCAGGACCCATGCCCTCGCCAGCAAGCCCAAAGCTGCCTCCACCTGGGGCTGCAGGGGAGAGCCCAGAGGCTGCTCCTTCTGAAGACCAACTTTATGCCAGCCAGAAAAGTCGTGTGGAGGAAGGTAGAGAAAAAAATCACTGAGAATTAATCAAGCCATCATCAGTGTCTCCATGTGCAATAGCTGTACAAGAAAAACAAATAAATCAACCCATGGTTAAAAATAGCCCTTTTGATTACTGTCTTCAGTCTTCATCTAAAGACAGCATAACGACATAACGTTCTCTCAGGAGCTAACCCTTGTCCAATATTTTACTGCTGCTGCCCTTAGAGTTAGTCAATACTCACAGAAGATAGGGAGATAGATTGATTAGAGGTAAAAGATACCTGTACTGTACACATTTGCTCTTACAGGGCCCAGGATGCTGCCTACAGAGGTCACTGGAGGACCCCCAGCACTTGCACAGTCTGATGGCCCTGCACAAGGCTGTGTGTCCAAAGAGCCATGCCAAGGGAGCCCAGCGGTCAGCCAGCCAGCCACAGGCAGTTAGCACTCATTTTGGACAACTGACCTCTCAGGCAGCATTAGTATTGCTCTTCAGGTCTCACAACAGGGACTGCAATACTGCATCTCTTGGAACTCACACCTACCCGGCTGCAAAGTGATGTTTATGAAATGTAACTTCAAAAAGCTTTATTGTCTCCGAGTCAGCTGTCATTCCTGGTAGTCTCTGATAATGCTCAGGCTCCAATAGCATTCAGAAAAGAGTAAAAATAACAACAACAAAAGAAAGGTATAAGACAGGAATACCAGTAGTATATTATTAGCTTTTAGCAGTTTTGAATTTATTTTAAAATACTGTCATATCGCTAAGAGAAAAATCACTTTGAGTTATCATTTCTAGCAGATTCTCAACCAAGTTGCCTAGTCTAAGTAGAACATCTAAGCCAAACTGTGAAAACGAAACTGAGCCAACTGCCTGATCCCAAAATGCTCATGGTGCTCTTTAGTTTGCTGCTGCCACCTGTTTTTGCGAGTCACCTGTTTGTGTTAGCCACCTGTACACGCCCAGCACAAGGGACTGCAGGTCCCAAGCCCTGAGCAAGCGGTGTGAAATGAGACCACGCAGCCCCAGGCAGCCCCTGCTGCTGTGCTGACAAGAGTTAGTGCTGGGGAGCTTGTGGCCTCGATTAAATCTTGAGGCAGTAAACGTGACAGGTTAATCACAGGGCTTGTTTCTGGCAACCCCAGTGTCTCCTGTTAATTTTAATTGTGGTACCTTCCCACTTCAATATCTTCTTGAGAAAGGGTAAACAGGAGCACCCAGTGTCTGCTTTCATGCTATTTGTTACTTCAATACACTCTATTATATTTCCTTTATTCATTAGCCCAGTTATTATCTGGCCCAGACTCTTCAGTCTCTCCTCACACGGGAGTTTTTCCCTGCATCCAGCTTGTGGATAATAAGCTCATTGTTGACATAGGACACACAACCTGTAAATCTAAGGTTTGATTATACAGAAATACATTCCAGCAATGATACACAAATACGTGGCTTCAATGCGGTCTGATTCACTTAGACTCATTTTTTCAGACTTTTGACCTCATTTGCCCAAGAATGTCATCTTCCAAGTACCACCAGCACCGGCAGCAGTAAGTTCTCACCCCAGAACTATGTCCTTCTGCTGGCACCTGGATCCAGGAGGCTCAGAGGCCTTCTTCTAACAGAGGTCTGCCCACTGCACATGGTGTCCTGTGGATCACGCGGTGGCCCTGAAATGCTAGAATGTCACTGCCAAAGAGTACGGACCTCACAGACAGAACTGGCCTAGAGTTAGAAATACAACAACACGCTTGTGAAAGGCTATTTCAAGCTCGTGATCTGCTAAATATAGCTTGCGTAGCATTGGAGAAGTCATTAAACTCCAGAGTTCTCATGTAATTAATGGCGCAGCTAAGCACCACCTGGAATTAGCAAAAGTATCAAGGTACTCAATAGAAAATAAAAAATATATATTTTTTTTCTCTATGGCTGCATTCTCCAATGTTAAAAATCAAGAGACCTCTTCCCACCTCACAGGACGTCCTGTGAGGTGAAACTCACTGAAAACTGCACTATAGCAATGGAGATTCTTTTGATTTTTGGCTGTTTCTTTCACTGAACGATCTAATTCATGCAAAAAGCATTCTTGAAAAAAATACACATGTTTACCATTATATTTCCATTAAAAATACAGATCAACGCTATTATTTTTAGCTATGTTAGAAATATCTGTTTTAGAGTGGGATCACTTCTCCATCTTTGTTAATAATTCCCAACTGTGAACAAGAAGAGTATAGTTTTCCTTACACCTTTAGGGAACAAACTATTTTCCCATTTCCTACAACACTAATATAGCTTTAATGGCTGCAAATTGTGCACTCATAAGTGAACGATTCCTATCATTTCAATCTACACGAAAGTTTTGGCTGCAGCATTTACCTTCTTCTGATTCATTGATTTTAAAATTACAGGAATGCTCCCATAGATCTTTTGAATTAAAATAAGATACAGCTCCTGGTTTGAAGTATGAAGTTAGCCTCCTCAGGTAGAGTAACGTGCATCCAGAATGAGTAGCACAGGCACAGGTTTTTTGCAATAAGCTCTGAAGATAACGCTTCAGCACCGAACCTGTGTCTTTTATAAAAGGTGCAGTGTCAAAACAGCCTGTCTTCTGAGCTGGCAGCACAACACGTCCTAAAAGTACCTAGAAAACCTCCCAGTAACTGAAGGGGAAGAGCATGTTCCATCTTGTGGGGGAAAAAGAAAACAAGAGAGAGAGAGAGAGATGTCATCACAACAAACAAATTCAGGAGGCACAGCTTCTGGAGAAGAACAATACATTCTTAACACAATTATGACAGAATGGGAAAGAGACTGATGAACTGAATAGCCTGAACTCACTCCCCAAGTTCTATGTGGTGATGCGCTCAGCGGTTTAACTTTCTACCAAGATTACAGCTGTGTGACATTGGAGCCTATGAATTTAGATAGCTCATTGGTTGTAGGAGACTAAACACGTACCCGTATCGAGTATGTTTTCAGATCCCTCCAACATGAGGAGAATTCAGGTAGAGTATCATGTGCTGCTGCCGCCTGGAGTCTCTGACACAACTCTGAATTTCTATTACAGCTTTTATACATAACTTTCAGACTTCATTAATTCTGGTGGAATTATGATTCGTCTTTCACTTTTTTAAGGTTATGTGTGACAAAAAAATTATGCTTTCAATTTGTAAAAGCAAATACCTATGTGGGACCTGTCGCCACCAACAGAAGCTCCAAACAATCACACTGATGGGGTTAATTGGCATTTTAAAATAAATCACTGCCTCCAGATTGATTTATTTCCCCCCCTCTCTTTACACAACATTACCGCGTTTCTCTATAATTATTCAATGCTAAGTTCATGGTTTTGAAGCAGACGACTGCAGACTTAGGAAATGGTGTTTGATTTGTTGCCATGGAAACATCTTGCTGTAGATGTACTCTAATCCCATGACAACTCTGTCTCTTAAGAACCATTTTTTCTGACATAATAAAAATCTGATCAAGGTCAGATTTAATAACAATCTCAGTTCCCAGACTTTATTTCATAAAGGTTTAATGGAGTTATTTTTTTCCAAAGGGATTCTCTGGAAACTTTGTTTGTTTTCTTAGCTACATAGAAATTCATTCCCTAAAATGCATAAACCTGGTGTGGTGTCATGTTAATTTACAGTGCACCTTTTGTTATTGTATAATTGCATCATTAAAAGAAAGCTACTTATAATTGTTTATATTGTCTTGACAGATGTTAACATTTTACATAACATTGTTCCCGCTAATACTTACGTTTGGGATATCAATAATGCTTATCATTTCCTAACAACTGGTGTTTACATAGTAGCAAATGCCAGTATAGTTTAAGTCTCATTTTGTACTATAATGTTTTTCTGAACTAGTTATCACAGGCACATTCAAACCAGGAAGACTTGAGACAAGTGCCAGTGCTTTATGTGTTACACCATAAAATAAAACCACATATGAACAGGAGAGTGACATTAACATAAAAAAAAAAAAAAGTGACTTGGCAATGAGGATCGTGAGAAGCAGTCAGGTATGAGCTCTGGGAATTTTTCCTTCCTTGGCACAACTGTGCTAGTCCTTTGGCAGTTAGTTAGGTGTCCACTGAGGGCTTTTGAACAGTAACAGCTCCATAGGAAAAGGCACTTGGCTAGCGCAACTCAGCTATCCGCTTAAGGTTGGACTTTCGAAAGACAGTTAGCTCCTGGCAATGCTGATAGACACACAAAGAAATTTCAGAAATGTCTTTTCATCAGTTCTGGTCCAGTCTCTGGGCAACGGAATCCTTAGGAACACATGGATCTGATTCTTCCACTCCCAAAGCAGTGCTCCATATTCATATGATGCTCAGTCGTCAGGTGAAATCCTGGCTGCATTGGGCTCAGTGGCAAAACTTCCACCCACTCTACTTGGATGTTGTTGCCTTTGCTCTTTAATGGGAACTGCAGAAGGAACTGAACTTAAATCTACTGTGGGGACTTCCCCATCTGTGTTACTTTTCCCAGACGGCTTTATAGCTCCTAGAGAGAAACAGAAATATTCAGCTTGTTCATCTCACCCTAGGGCAGATATCAAAGGGAGGTCAGAAAAATCACAGCCTATAACCACCACACTTTCCACTGGTTATGAAAGGAATCCAGACTAACTCAGAGACAAAGGTCTCTCAGATCTTTAGTCAGAGAAGCACTTTCTTCAAATCAGTTCAGAGACAGCTAAGAGAGAACACACCCTTCCTAAAGCAAGAATTTCCTTTCTTACATCTATTCAGTCGTAAGCTTATTAATGGCTCTATCAAAGAAGTATCCGTGGCTTTTCATTGTCAACATGTAATTAACTCACTCTGCCTATGTGAACAATGGTCCTGGAACTCTTTAGTACATTGCATCATAATTTGTTGCATCACAGCTACCGATATTTCTTGCTATTCTGCCAAGAACAGCTTTACACTATTAGAAGATCTTTGGTCTCTATCTTTTAACCATCCAACACTGGACTATTTGATCTGCTCTGGAAATTCTTATCACATTCTTGCCACTGCCATTCTACAAACCATATTACAGTGGTGTTTTGGATCCAGTCACAGGCCACTAGGGATTATGCTGGACACTCAATAAGATACAGAACAGGAATGCCTCACCTCAAAGGAATGGGTAATGATCTCTACCCAGTATGGTCTGCTGGTCTCTGGCAGTCAAGTTCCACCACTGAAATATGGCAAAGAATTTTGGGGAGTGCTGTAAACGCATAAGGAATTTGTTCTGTAGATGTTTATATTTCATGTGATACTATTACCAAGACGTATGAAATCACAGAAACTGTCATTCAAAATAAGGATTGGGACAAAATAAGGATTGGGACAAATTTTACTAACTTGTTCAAAAACAACAGCTTTTCCTTAATGATTTTCAGCCACTACACCACAGGCAGAATATAAGCCCTTCTCATAGCCCAGAAGAAAACAGAGCTACATCTGTTCTCTGACATTACAGGTGATAAAGCACCACTTTGATGGCCCAGCTGAGATCAGAGCACATCCTGGGTACCTCCTGAGATACACGCTAAGATGCAGTACCTGCCCTGCAGAGCTTTCATTTTAAGTACCACGAGACAGAGTAAAAAAGGAATTATTCATATTCCTGTACTACAGGTCAGGAAGCTTTAAGTACAAATTTGCTCTCCCTTTTGCATTATCAGCATAAACAAGGATTATTGACAGCATTACTGTGACAAAATCAGAAAAGCCACAACAGCTTCAGTGAAGATTGTATCTCAGCATGCAAATTATTTAAAGTATATGCATATGGCCCATCAGTATGGAGACAGAAAACATTGAAGTTACTGCTGTACAACTTCAGGGTACCGATCGCAAACCCAGTGCCTTATCTGCTGGAAGTTGTAAACACACATACATTTACACACACCAAAAGATGATTTCTGCTCTGGAAAGCAAAGGGTCCCATGAGGATACAGCTGCGAGATCCATGCGCCAGTAAATGCAGCATCATTGTGCTGTCAGTCTTTCAGCATTCAATCGCGTGGTGAAAATGCAATATAACAGAAAAGGCCACCCCTCAGAACAAGTAAGTCAGGCACTCTACAGCAAAGGGAACAGCAAATCCCATTCACCCAGGCTGCCCTGCCCTCACCTTCAATGCAGTCAGCTAAAGTATTCGAGCTTTTCTCCATGCTTACCTTCAAGCCTGAAGAAAGAGATTTTCAGTGACTTATCACAGTGCGTGGACCAATAGCATACAATGGCTGAGTGGTGCACAAACACAGCACAAAAGGATGCTATCAAAACAAGAAAGCCCAGAACTTGCTTCTACATTAAAGATGATCAATGTCTGTTTTTCTTCTTTGACTTATTCCAGACTGCCTAAACTACCCTGCTAAACACTGAACCTTGGTCACTACCTACCAAGGATAAGTTACAGGTGGGAGCATCAATCCCAAATATTCGCTGATTTTCTGTTTTCTCTTGGAAGAAATTTCAGTCAACCCTCAGCTACTTTTACTTGACCATTTTCTACTGAAAAGTAAAAATAAAATAATTTTTAAAACTGTGCTCTTTTGTTTTGCTTTGTTGGTTTGGGAGGGGTTTGTTTCAGAGCCCCTATCTGGAGCACCAGTAAAAGCAAAGTTGCCTTGACAACTGTAGCCATCTTTACCCAGTAATTCCCTTTGCAGAGTGGAAGGCTGTTTTATTTCCTCATTTTTCCCCTCTGTCTGCACAGAGACACCCTCCCACTCCTCCCAGGTAAGGTTCTGCCATGTACGCGCTGTTTTTCCATTAGCGTACACCCAGGGTACAGCCTGATCTTGTTGACTAAATCTGGAGTTTTAAAAGATGTTATTTGACTGTTAAAAGCATTTTGCATTAAAATTTTCGGATTTAATTGACAGATATTCAATTTCAAAGTCCCGCTCTCCTCTTCATAAATTGCTAATAGTATTTTATCCGAAACAGAGCTAACCTAATAAACAGATGAAACTTTGTTGTCATTTCAGCTGCTCGGCGCTCTGGGCTGTATATAATTGCTCTCTTCATTTTACAGTTCTTCTGCTTCAGATTAAACTTTTTCAGGATGTTGCGACGCCGAAACATGCATTCTAACAGGAAATCAGCATCAAAGGTAATGGGCTCGCATACATCTTTGATGCTTTGAAACCAGAGGAAGAGAAGTAACTGTTTAATTTACAACAGTTATTGCCGGGGAACAGAGGAGGGGAGCAAACCCCGCGCGGCGGCGGCTACC